>JAUCMX010000018.1:12479716-12749716 GCA_033459395.1 Hemibagrus guttatus
TTTACAAAAGCAGCTATATAATCTTTCTAATTCATTTGTGGAATAGATTATGTCTTTATGCACTAAAACAGGAAACGTGCAACAAAAGCTAAAGCAACATTCAAACATATAAGTTAGACTAGACACTAGACACTACTTTTCTAGATTCTGCTTCACAGCTCCAGTGCCCCTAAACTAAAAGCTTATTTTATAATTTATTTAATTTCAAATCATATCTAATTCAAGCTCTACATTCAAGTACTTCATTTCTAATTAACCACAGGCCTTGTGTACTGCAGCATGGAATAGCTCTCTCTTATGTTTTCCAACCAGAGCAATAATATTATATTTAATAATATTGTTATATAGACTTCTATTAATATTACAAATGCTGGAAAGAGACAAACACGTAAATTGCACGATGATTAATGATGTTCAGATCAAGTGTGTCTGTGTTGGAAAAGTGTTTGGTAAAGTTTGATAAATGTCAGGTTTATTACCTGAGCTAATGTCTATGTTTCCATTGTCCTGTCCAGTTTGAGTATGTATCCCAACATCTGGTATTTGCCAACTGCATCCCTCTCATCCTCAAGTTCTTCAATCAAAACATCATGTCTTATATCAGTGCTAAAAACAGGTAGGCCATGTTTAGGTCTGTGCTGCTCTATGATCAAAAATTTGCCAATAATATGTGTGTGTTTAATCCATATTTATTCAGTATGTGTTGCACATTGTGTTCTGACTGCAGTGTCTGTGTGCTGGATTTCCCTCACTGTGTGGTCCATGAGATGCCTGAACTCACTGCTGAAAGCCTGGTAATCCCAACACTTTAGAGGTTCTTTCTCAGTGCTGTTCATGTCTAATCAGGCATAATCATATGTACATGTGTATGGTGTGTATTAACAGGAAGCTGGAGATAATAATCAGTTCTGCTGGCGGAATCTGTTCTCATGCATCAACCTTCTGCGGATCCTCAACAAACTCACCAAGTGGAAGCACTCCAGAACCATGGTGAGAAAAGAAATATTGCATCAAGGTGACAAAAATCATGTGCTTGAGACACTCTTTATCCTAGTTCGACTTGTCAGAAAATTCTGAAGGTCTTCATATAATGAGTTAGTCATGAAAGAGCAGAGAAAGCATTACTCGTTGGTGTCATGTATTTCGATGCTGTTAGAAGCTCACTTTGACCTTCTCTCCAGATGCTGGTGGTGTTTAAATCTGCTCCAATCCTGAAGAGGGCACTGAAGGTCAAGCAAGCCATGATGCAACTGTATGTCCTCAAACTCCTCAAGATTCAGACCAAGTATCTGGGTCGCCAGTGGAGGAAGAGTAACATGAAGACCATGTCAGCAATCTACCAGAAGGTCCGGCATCGACTTAATGATGACTGGGCTTATGGGAATGGTAAGAAACATCTAATACAGAAAGGTTCAAAATTACTGCTATTTCACAATTAGTGATATAGACAAGATCTCACAGGATAATAAAGTAGAATGTAGACAGTATATGTACATATAAATATATAAACTTACTGTATTATATTTTTAAATGTATATATTTATATATTTACAAATATTATATAGTTTAGGTTACAAACGATCCGATATGGCGACCCCGAACAGGGAGCAGCCGAACGAACCGAAAGAAGTTTAGGTTACAAATATCTCAGCTTCAAGCAGCAGCCAAAAAATCTGTTGGCAAAAATATCAGTTCACTTGAATGGGAACAAATGCAGGACAAACCTAGGAAATATAAAGGCGTGGTCACTCTAGACTTTCAGCATGCAAAATTTCTTGAATTTGGATGCCAACCAGATATGACATGCACTAAGGTCACGGGGGGAGCCTGTGCCTATCTCAGGCGTCATTGGGCATCAAGGCAGGATAAACCCTGGACGGAGTGCCAATTCATCGCAGGGCACACACACACACACACACACACTCTCATTCACTCACACAATCACACACTACGGACAATTTAGAGACGCCAATCAACCTACAATGCATGTCTTTGGACCGGGGGAGGAATCCGGAGTGATACTAGACTGATCAACAATTTTCTCTGAAATCCTTGATAGAAAAGGCAGAGGCTTAAGAACCAAGTCAATTGATACATTTATTATGTTAAATAAAACCTTGATACTAATGATCAATAATCAATATAATATTAGCTTGGTATTGAGTAGCCTGATATTGGTGGTATTGAGTCTGAGAAGTCATTGCTATAAGGTCTCAAGCAATAACCAAATATTTTGTTAATTTTTATACTGTGCTAAATACAATATGGAACTGCAAATTATTCTGTTTCACTTTATTCTGGATATAACTCAATATTACCACTGTGTTCACTTCAAAATTACACACACAATGTCTGCTAATTTTAATTTTCTGATTTTTATGCCACCTTAATGATGTGAAAATCCAATGTGACCTCTGCTTCAGATCAGAGGTCATACACACATCAGGTTAAAACCCATAAATACACAATGTATTATTTTATTGTTAGAAAAATGCAGGCAGAAACTCTACCACAATATATTACTGCCAGACTAAAACAAGCCTTTCAAACACTGATGTTCCTCTCTCTCCTTATCTTTCAGATATTGACGCACGGCCATGGGACTTTCAGGCGGAGGAATGTGCTTTGCGGGAAAGCATCGAGAAGTTCAATGCGCGGCGGTACGATAAGAACCAGAACAGTGAATTTGTCCCAGTGGATAACTGCCTGCAGAGTGTGCTGGGCCAGCGAGTCGAGCTACCCGAGGACTTCCACTACAGCTATGAGATGTGGCTGGAAAGAGAGGTCTTCTCTCAGCCCATCCAGTGGGAAGGCCTGCTGCAAGCCCAGTGATACATCAAGACGTGAACTAGACAACCTTTTGTGGGTTCTCAAGCATCCCACATGTACAGACGAACACGAATGCAGACAGAGCACATGTGCCAGTGCTTTTCTTATTGTAAATGAATGCTTGTAAATAGAGATATCTTCAAATGCAGCATATGGGTTTTGCCATGGTAACCCGTTTTATTTGTGAAACATCATCCTGAGTACATGTGTACTTCTGACGACGGTATGAAGGACAACATGTCCTCCATTTCATCCTTTACACTGTATAAAAACAACCATTTAAATTATTAATACAATAGAAGTAAGTATTATAAGTATGTTCTACAAAAAGAGTGAAGGTATTTATTTATTTATCTACTCTTTTCAAATTTTCTCAGTCTGGAACTGCTGATAAAACTTTTATTTTTGATGCATATTCACATATGTATATAGACCAAAAAAGAATGCATGTTGTAGAGTTAAAGAGACTTGGTTTAAAAAAAAAAAAGGAAAAGAAAAAGCCCAACATGGCAACCATAAGCATTACTCATGTGTCAGCAGGACAGGAAGAATTGGTCCTTACAAATTTATTCCAGAGACTTTTTCTGTCTCTCACGTGTTGCATGAAGTCTCTCACTCCCTTCCACTGTGTACTAGAGAAACATCCTTGAGAAAGTCACGCTTCTTTTTGTATGTCAGACGTCAGAGCTTCCTACCATACTGGATACTTAGAATGAGCTCTAACAGCACAACACAAAAGCACAGAAGTGTCCTTGGTGAATAGCATCACCCTCTTATAGCAAGGTTCCAACATAATGGTGCTGGTTTTTAACACGATTTTATCCATCTCCTCAGTCTCTTTGTTTCCTCGCTCCCTCTCTATCACCTCTCTTTTCTTGCTCTCATTTAGTCATGATTAAATGACACTAAAGAAACGTTTTTGTTTTAATACTAAACTTTGTTCAACCAAAAGAGGATTTTATAAGCTTCATTTCCAAAATTGTTTTCTATGATTATTTTTATTGTTTTGTTAAAAATCATCAGAATACATTTTGTGTCCTGACATACCTGCCAATAATAATTGCAGTCTAATGCAATTTTTGTTTATTTGTTTAAAGAATGAACAAACAGCAATTTTACTGTACAGCATATGATGACACTATGAAGAGCCTAACCTGTAAAAAAAAAAAACTGTTGTGGAACACACTTTAACCTTTTAATAAGCTGCACCTATTAATAATGTCTTACTTATTCTCCGACATCACTGTCACATAATTTAAAAATATGACTTTGAGATGTAATGTAATTATTTCTGTTACTTCTGGGCTCAAAACAGTCCATTACATGCTTTGACTGATGCATCTGTACAGAGATAATGATCCAAAATAAGGCAGCACAAAATGGACAAATTAAATATTGTAATTAAATTGTTACATATTGCACCTGCAATGTGCTTTAATATATTAAAACAAATTGCTATGAACTTAATGATCCCATGGCTAATGGCTGGTCTACATTATTCTAAACAAAATTAGGCTTGTTTGTTTGCTGGATTGTTTAAAAGCTGAGATTCCGTGACACATTAGAAATATCTAAAATTGGAAAATTGGTAAGGATGATCAAATAAATTATAATGATTGAGTAAAGGACTTAACTGCATATTTTGCGTGTTTCATAATTTGGTAATGTCAGAATTGCAAGGGCCAATATTATGATTTTGTAGCCCTAGAGACATAAATTGCTATGCCATATTTGATCTCAGTAGCAAAATGCGCAAAGCACATCTGCTTATTCCAGATGCATGACAATAATGTAACATAGGAAGACTTTAATTTCACATTACAGTTTACATTTCACAGTGAAAAGGTTGATAGATAAATGGACTTGTCAATGGCTGGTTTGTAAAAAGAGTCGGTTCTTTTAGTTGTTACAAGTGAGCCATTTGATTTGAATTGAAAATTAAATAGTAAAGTGGGGAAATTTGTGGGAACATTTACATCATTGCTTCACTTTCAGATCATTGGATTAATGGAAACTTGGGGGGTAATAACAGAAACTCCATGAGCAACACTGCTGGTGTAAGAGCTTACTGCTCCTCTACACTCCATAAGGGTGTTTGTTCTAAATATAAGCTGTATTCAATACATTTCCTCATAACAGACATATATACATACATATATATATATATATACATTTTATATATATATATATACTGATCAGGCATAACATTATGAGCAGTGAGAGGTGAAGTGAATAACACTGATTATCTCCTCATCATGGCACCCGTTGGTGGGTGGGATATATTAGGCAGCAAGGGAACATTTTGTCCTCAATGTCGATGTGTTAGAAGCAGGAAAAATGGGCAAGTGTAAGGATTTGAGCGAGTTTGACAAGGGCCAAATTGTGATGGCTAGACGACTGGATCAGAACATCTCCAAAACTGCAGCTCTTGTGGTGTGTTCCCGGTCTGCAGTGGTCAATATCTATCAAAAATGGTACAAGGAAGGAACAGTGGGTCATGGGTGGCCAAGGCTCATTGATGCACGTGGGGAGCGAAGGCTGGCCCGTGTGGTCCGATCCAACAGACGAGCTACTGTTGCTCAGATTGCTGAAGAAGTTAATTCTGGTTCTGCTAGAAAGGTGTCAGAATACACAGTGCATCACAGTTTGTTGTGTATGGGGCTGCAGACCAGTCAGGGTGCCCATGCTGACCCCTGCGCACCACTGAATTCGTCAACAATGGGCATGTAAGCATCAGAACTGGATAACAGAGCAATGGAAGAAGGTGGTCTGGTCTGATGAATTACATGGAGTCCATGCCTCGACGGGTCAGGGCTGTTTTGGCAGCAAAAGGGGGACCAACACAATATTAGGCAGGCGGTCATGTTATGCTTGATTGGTGTATCTACAGTGGTGTGAAAAAGTGTTGGCCCCCTTCCTGATTTCTTATTTTTTTGCATGTTTATCACACTTTAACGTTGTAGCTGAAGCGAACTTGGGTTCTGCAGCAGGACAATGATCCAAAACACACCAGCAAGTCCACCTCTGAATGGCTGAAGAAAAACAAAATGAAGGCTTTGGAGTGGCCTAGTCAAAGTCCTGACCTCAATCCCATTGAGATGCTGTGGCATGACCTTAAAAAGGTGGTTCATGCTCGAAAACCCTCCAATGTGGCTGAATTACAACAATTCTGCAAAGATGAGTGGGCCAAAATTCCTCCACAGCGCTGTAACAGACTCATTGCAAGTTATGGAAAACGCTTGATTGCAGTTGTTGCTGCTAAGGGTGGACCAACCAGTTATTAGGCTTAGGGGGCAAACACTTTCACACAGGGCCATGTAGTTTTGGATTTTGTTTTCCCTTAATAATAAAAACCTTCATTTAAAAACTGCATGATGTGTTTACTTTTGTTATCTTTGACTAATATTTAAATGTGTTTGATTATCTGAAACATTAAAGTGTGACAAACATGCAAAAAAATAAGAAATCAGGAAGGGGGCCAACACTTTTTCACACCACTGTATCATCAGTTCCTAAGGAGTGCATCGACACGCTCCAATCATGATTGGTTCACAATACTGGATTCACACGAACCGATTTTTTTTTTTTTTTTTTTTGCATCTCTCTCTCATTTTTGAGAAATTTGACTGAAGAAAAAGTATGACTGAAAAGATTCATAAACAAAAAATGTGCATTTTTGCCTGTATAAAACTAAATCAGTTTTAAAAATAATAATAAACACACACACAAAATAATAAACAAAGTCTCTGACCTTTTTGAGACGTAAATTGAGACGTAATGAGCTCCATAGCAGTGCCTGAGATTAAAATGCCCAAGATCCGTAACACCTCTCCCAGTTATTGTAGATCACAGAAGAGTGAGGCTGGTGCTCCTTGATGTCTAATAAAATGCTCTCTTAAACTCTTATAATGTGGCTGTGGCCCTCATTATGCTTGAAGTCAGATTAAAGTTTGACTTCTTTGACTTTGAAGTTACACAGGCTAAGTGTACTAATCTCCTTTTGCCCTTGAGGGCAGACCCCGAACCAATAAGCACCTTTCAACCCCGCCCCCAAACACAAAATGTACACACCCCTCTTGCTGATACCTGAAAATCAAAAGCAAAGCAGATGAAAAGAAAGATTTCATTCTGGCTGTAGTGGCAGAGCAATACAGTGAGCATCAGGTTGCTACCATCCTTAAAATGTCAAAGACAGCTTTGCATAAGAACAGGATCAAGCTGCAAACATTGGAGACAATAAATCTACAGACCGTCAGAGGGCGAAAACAACTTTCCACTGACTCGGATGACCGTCAACTCATTCGAATGTCACTCAACAACCATAGGATGATATCAAGTGACCAACAAAAAGAATGCCTAATGGCAGCTGGGGTAAAGTGCATGGTGAGGACGGTTTGAAACAGGCTCCTAGAGGCAGGGCTGAAGTCATGCGAAGTCATGAGAAGCAAAGAAGGCTGAAGTTTGCAAAAGAGAGGCCTGGAGCAGTCACAGTGTCACAACCACTGTGAAATTTGGTGGAGGATCGGTAGTGAACTGTGGTTGCTTCAGCCAGGCTGGAATCAGACAAATAAGTCTTTGTGAACGGTGCACTTATCAAGCCACGTACAAGGTTGTCCTAGAAAACTTGACTCCTTCTGCTCTGACAATGTTCACTAAATCTGAGGACCGGTTTTTCCAGCAGGACAATGCTTCATGCCACACAGCCAGGTCAATCAAGGTGTAGATGGAGGACCACCACATCAAGACTGTGTCATGGCCAGCCCATTCTTTAAACCTGAACCCATTTTGAAAAACCTCTGGAATGTGATCAAGACGATGGATGGTCAAAAGCCATCAAACTAAGCTGACCTGCTTACATTTTTGCTCCAGGAGTGGCATAAAGTCACCTAACAGCAGTGTGAAAGATTGGTGGAGAGCATGCCAAAACGCATGAAAGCTGTGATTGAAAACCAGGCTTATTCCACTAAATACTGATTTTTGAACTTTACCTTAGTTAAATCATAATTATTGTGGTGTTTAAATGAATATTTAAAAAAAAATTTTTTTAATTATTTTAGGTCTGAACACCTTTTTTTGTTATTTTGACCAGTTGTCATTTTCTGAAAATAAATGCCCTAAATGACAGAATGGTTATTTGGAATTTGGGAGAAATGTTGTCAGTAGTTTATAAAATAAAAATGATTATTTTACCTATACTTATATATATTTTTCCATCATAGCTGAGTCTTTATTATAACACTGATACTATTAAAACTGTGATACAAAATTCTCTAACTCTCTTTAGCTGAACTTTTTGTTACACTATGTTCCAAATATCATTGGAAAACAGCGGTTTAAAAATGAAGCCCTTTCATCACAATAAGTGTGGTCATGTGTCCTCATTGCCCAGGCCTAGTTAGCATAATGAATTGTAAGGTGATAGTATATTTAGTATTGTAGCTACATGCATTTGGGTCATTTAAAAAAATTACATTTAATTTGCTCACCCATTTGTTAGAATAATGTATCACTTTCATAACATTTTAAAAAATTATTGGTAAAAGTAATGCATCTCACTCACCAACCATATTATTAGCCTCATTCTAAAACTGTTTATAACTGCATTCTGAGATGCTTTCGTGTGGTAAATAGCTGTGGCTAAAAGCTGAGCCTTTGTGACACTAGTTTGTTTTTTGTTTTTTAATTTTAATATGCATAGTTTTATAAAATAATTATACGATTTTACTACACAAAAACTAAATGTTATTTTTGTAAATATTCCTAAAGCTTTGCATCAATTTTCTTATATTTCTTTTTCAAAACAGATCATGTTACTTTCAATAGCATGCTGCTAAACTGCTAAACCAGGGCCAGATGCAGCCTGCTTTCATTGGGAGTGCAGTGAAAAATGTTCTGGGGCTGGGGAGGGGACATATATATATACACTATATTGCCAAACATTTTGGGAACAGTTCCTGTCCCCTTCCTGTTTCAATATGACTGCGCACCAGTACAAGTTTCATAAAGACATGGATGAGTGAGTTTGGTATGGAGGAACTGTCCTGACCTCAACCCAATAGAACACCTTTGGGATGAATTAGAGCGGAGACTGCAAGCCATGCCAAAACTTAGATGTCTACATTTACATGCACATGAATGTAATATGGAGTTGGCCCGCCCTTTGCAGCTATAATAGCCTTCTGGGAAGGCTTTCCACAAGGTTTAGGAGTGTGTTTATGGGAATATTTGACCATTCCACTAGAAGCACATTTGTGAGGTCAGGCACTGATGATGGACGAGAAGGTCTGTATCGCAGTCTCCGCTTTAATGTCTTTATGGACCTTGCTTTGTGCACTGGTGCACAGTCATGTTGGAACAGGAAAGAGCCATCTCCAAACTGTTCCCATAAAGTTGGGAGCATGAAATTGTCTAAAATGTCTTGGTATGCTGAAGCATTAAGAGTTCCTTTCACTGGAACTAAGGGACCAAGCCCAACCCCTGAAAAACAACACCTGAATTCAATGATTTGGAGGGGTGTCCCAAAACTTTTGGCAATATAGTGTATATACATACATACAAACACCCTGGATCCGGCCATGGGATACAGACCCTCCATTTCCTTAATGTCTCATAATGTCAGTTTCTCATTTTAGGGAAATGCTTCCATCAGAAGGATGCTGTCTATGCTGCTGATTTTGGTCTTGCAAATAGTCAGACAGTGGGGATGATAGAAAGGCCAGTGTGTGTCCAGACTGTTTGTTCTAAGCAGACCATTACCCACCAGGCAATATTCTTTTCAAGTACATAATCATAGGCAGCTATACAATTAACAATAAACTTAAATTTCGTTTACTGATTTTCCGTGGTGTGGGTTTGTGTTTGTTTGTTTTTTTGTTTGTTTTTTTAAATTAATGCACCAACAGATGCCATTGAAGTAATACCGTTTAATATTATACAAACATATAATTCTTATATTAGAAAAATGATTTGGCTATTTTTATTTTTCTGTGGGAGGAGCTCGGAGCAGTGGGCCCGCCCCAAATCTCGATCAAAATCATGGAGCGCGCGTGTCTCCTGGACAACCCGATATACACAAAGCTCTTCCGCGGAGAATAAGAGCTCCTGGTGTAACTCTTCCCTCAGGTAAAGCCGTCTTTCTCTAAAGAATAATAATTTTTATGTTGTCTGATTATTAATAATTGCTTTACTCTGCAAAGGATGTGAAAAGTTTTACGTGCGCATGCGCATTTATACATTCGCGCCATAGAATGTGAATGTATGTATACTGTGTGTGTGTGTGTGTGTGTATTATTCTTAAGGGATTTCAGTACTCACCTGAGAAAAGCTGACACTTGAGAATGGTAAGTCAGCATAACATTTGGATATGATTTTATTTTTTGTGTGTGTACTGGATATGAGAATTCAGGAAAAAGACTAGAAAATCTTACTGAAGCTGGGTGAGCAGATTAATGTCTATGGTATACTATTACTAGACAATTTAATGACATGGATGACTGAAAACCCTAATATATATTTCTCAATGTTTTTACAGCCTACAAGAACCAAAAAATCCAAGTCCCATAGTGCCAAACCTAGGAAAAAGACTGACAAAAAGCGGCCATCTAAGAAAAGGTCAGCGAGTACTGCATGCACAAAGCCAGCAGTGGATATTCTGAGCCCAGCTGCCATCGAGAACGCCTACTACATTTCCCACAATGCAGTGGACTGTCTGGCGTTCAGAGGCTTTAGCTGGCCTGAAGCCACTAAGAAAAAAGGAAAGGGACTAAAAAAAAAAAATAAATAAAAAAATAAAATGAGGGGAAAAAAATTAGGAAGTCTTTATGTGAATTATAAAAATATCAGCCATAGATATTCTGTATATGATTCTGTCAGATACATCAATTTTAAATATATGCTGTATATTTTCTAATGAACCCAAGCTATCTTTCATGTATATGTATGTAATGCTAATGCTAACGGCTTTATTTCTGAGATAAGAAAAGATTAAATAATGAAAGTTTTGGCACTTAATTGCATAATTTCAAAATCCATTCACTGGCCTCTTGAAATGTTGATATTAATTAATGACCACTTATTTTGGTATCATATTCTGTTTTTCACACAGTGCTATTGAATACAGTGACATTATTAGACTATGTTGGAGAATTTTCCCTATTCTTCAAATACAACCAGCAGACAAAATTAATTAGACCAAAAGGAGAGAACTTCATTCTTTCTGTGCAGAGGGAGCATGATGATGAATATTCATGATTGTATAGAAAGGTTGTATACAAGTGTCTCCACAGAAGTTAAGAAAAGCTTTCGAAGATTATTCCCTATATCCCTATATCCTTAAGTACCTCATCTGCACAGGAACACTTACTGATGCTATAAAACTGTGATTAAAGAGATAACAGAGAAAGGCAAAATTCTCTAACGCTCTACAGCTGAACTTCTTTTTGTTACACTCTGTCCCAAATGTCAGTGAACAACCTTGGTGTAAAAATTAAGCCCTTTCATTAGCTATAAGTATGGTCATGTCCTCACTGCCAAAAATTGTAAACTGATTGTAGTAGCTAACATTGATAGTGAGTCAATAGATTAATATTATAGTTAACATTTGGCTAGTCAAGACAGAAGGTCTAAATTTCAGGTACATAACAGACAGAAAGAAAAGAAAAGCCTGTTTGTCACATTGGGAAAGAAATAACATGATTAGATTTAGTATTGTAGCTACATGCATTTGGGTCATTTATAAATCACATTTATTTTTGCTCACCCACTTGTGAGAATAATGTTTCACTTTCATACCATTTCTTTTATTATTGTTAAAAGTAATGCATCTCACTCACCAACCATATTAGCCTCATTCTAAAACTGTTTATAACTGCATTCTGAGATGCTTTCGTGCTAGCAACTGTGGTATAGTGGTTAGTTAGTAGCTGTAGCCTACCTTTCAGCTTTGCTCTAAACTCTCTCAACAAGGCTATTCACTGGCTGTTTTGTTTTTCACACCATTCACTGTAAAACATGTTTCATGTGGCTGTTGTACATGAAAATCCCAGGAAATCATCAGTTTCTGAAACCAACCAAACATGCCATAGTCAAAGACACTGAGATGATATCTTTTCCTCATTCCGATGTGTGAACATTACTGAAACTCTTGCACCATGCCTACATGATTTTATTCACTGAGCTGCTGAGCCATGATTGGCTGTTTATTTTTGCAGTAATGAGCAGGTTGGTGAGTGTAGGTTACAGTAGATAGTAAGTAAGTAGTTTGGTGCGTGTGTATGGGTTGCTGATTGAAACATATGCCTCGGAATTTTTTTGTCCCAGTCCAGCCTTGAAGGGCATGACTGATATTCCACAATATAAAATTAATAGAAAACAGATTAAATGTGTGGCATGCTCTTTAATAAATGGAAAATTGCTAAAACCGAGAAACTTCACAGTTTAAGGCTCTTAAAATCTGCCACAACTATATAAACTTAGTCAATGAGCACTGCTTCAGGTCTCTATGATACATTTAGTCAACAGGTTAGTCAAATTTATATAATCCATGAAGGTGTATTAAAATAAATGTAGATGTCAGTGCAGTGCATTAAGTTGTAAAGGAAGCTCAACACTCTCCTGCCTCCATGACTTTGTACAAGAAAAAGAGAAGCTACCCAGTGTGTAATTGCACAATTCACAACCCAGTTAAATACAAATGTTTGTGTTAGAGAAATTTATTTAGTTTTCCAAAAAAAAAAAAAAAAAAAAAAAAAAATTATATATTAACACTCAAGTATAGATACATGGGGAAAATATGGTTATAAAAATCAATCCTTCACTAAATAAAAAAAAAAAAAATGAACATGTACATGCCACAAGCAAAAAAAAAAAAAAGATTTTAAAATATATTACAAGCAAACCAGACAATTTGATCATGATAAAACTTAGGGGTATGAAGAGAGGTCTCCAGTGATCTTTTCACCTGGATATGCAATTGCATTAGAAACTATTTAACATATTAAGCAATGTTGAAGCAAGTGCAGTGGCAGTGAACACATGACCTACAGTTAAAGGCCACAAAAGTAGTGTGCAAGCTTCTCTACACAACATCTCGCGTTCGTCTGACGGCACAGCACAGCAACATGCTGAAGATCATGCCAAAGATCTGTCAATGAGAAAGCTGATCATCATCAATGAAACTTACATACATACTAATCTTATTCATCTCAACCTAACCATCAGTTTCTAGGCAACACTTTACTCACCATGATCAAACCAATGCCAATGCCCACACCTCCAATAATGTGCATCTTGGAATTAAACAGGTCATCTATTGCAGCTGGGCAGCTCTAAATTGGTGGAAGGAAATCAGGTTATCAATCACCTGAAACAAGTCAAAGTGTTGGCCATTATACAAGAGCTGTAAAAAGATTGGTTGTTACCACAGTGACTAGGATCTCCAAGCCCTCCTTCTTTGGGCAGGTGTCTGAGGCAGCATCAATAATTGTTCCAGTTGGACCACAGCACTGAAGCTGATTAAAGAGAAGAAAAAAGTATTAATCCAGGGTGAACTAAATGACCAGAGCTTCAATAAAATAAAAAGTACATAAAATGAAACACTTACACCATACTGCATGGCTCTCAAAGTTTCCTTCAGTGCTGGCTGCTTTGTTGTTTGATAATTAGTATAGGTCTGAATGTAAAATTGCTGTACCTCTTCTATAATCTGGGGAAAAAAAGGAAAGATCAAACATTAAAAATGTCTGGGAAAAGGATTTCATGCGGAGTTTAGACATCACAAACCTTGCTTCTGTTGGACAGCCCCCAAATACCTGCAGCCACTTCTGCTGCAAAGATGATGAGCAGGAAAATAAAGAACTAGAGATGGAGAAAAATATACACAAGTGAATATTACTGCTCCATGTTCTGTTACAGGGCATAATGTTGCATCAATGTCCCAAGCACAATAAAAACTCACCAAGCCCAGCATACACTGTGACTCTCTGATGGCTCCACAGCACCCAAGGAACCCAACCACCATCATGAGTGCTCCAGCCACAATGAGGATGTAAACACCTAAGCAGTAAAGAGTGGTCAGTATATGGGGAGTCTAGCTATATAACCAAATTTCACACCCTCAATTCAATATATTCTAATTAATCATTATTAATTTTAGCATAATTTGCCAAACACTGATTTGCATTGTCCACAAGCTATGCCATATTCCAAGCTATTCTTTCAGCACAGCTTGGGCGTATTCAGTATGCAGGGAGAGCAAACAAAACAGAGCCAGTGCTGAAGTCTGACTAACGCCACCCACTTCATATTGTTGTAGTCACCCTATCATTAAGATATTTGCCATTGCAGGACAGCATCTTGCTGTATTGGTCATGTTTTTGAGGTCTTAAACTAATGAATGAAGAAAGAGCCTAACATTTTTTTTCATGGGGGAAACAAGACAGAACAATACATCTCTGTAGGTTTTTTTGGGGGGGAGAATTCAAAGAATGTTGTCTCTAATCAGTTGCAAAAGAAAACAAATAATGTCTCATTTACTCTCACTAAATCACTACTACTGCCTCACAGTAGGCATGTCCCCTACTAACCAAACATCCCAACTAAAACCTGCACATTTTTCCAAGTCCTATTGGGATTCACATGCAAATAATTCATAATGCAAATTTCACTTCAAACATAGTAAAATCAAATTATTAAAATATGGGCATTTCAATCAGTGTTTGGAATGGTTATACTGGACTTTGATCATGACAATCACAGGCCCATACTGTTTTCAGTGGCGCACACACACACGATTTAGAAAGTTCATGCAGTTATTTTTAGCACTTAACTGCTTAACCCCAAAGACTTCAAAAGTCTTAATCCCATGCAAAGAAATACAATAAATATTAAAATTTAGCCATAAAAAAATAAACACATCTTAAAAAGAGCAGTAAACAAGTATAAACTCATGTGGCGTGATAACCTTTTACTTTTTTGTGCACTCATGAGAATATTGGCTGGTAAGTTTTAGTCAATATCTGCAAGGATATTGGAAGAATTCTTCTGAAGATGTCAACATTGCTTATGTTTTTGCAAATAAACCAAACAGGTTTTTGTCTGAAAAGTGGTGCCTTATGTAATACACCACTTACATTTACTAACATACATTTTTTGTAATGTTAATTTTTTTGTTGTTGGAAAAAGGAATGTTTGGAAATTTAAGATGTTTTTGTACCAACTCATTAACAGAGAAGCCATTAACACCCCTATAAGAATATTTGTATTTAAAACATTGTGTGCAAGGCTTTTGCACAAGACTATACACACACCATTTCCACACTTTGTGGCGCTTGCCTCTCTATCACATGACCACATTCAAACGACTGAACATTTCTTTGGGTGTGTCCTTTTCCCATGACAACCCAAACAGGGCTGCAGTGGGGGTTGGGTTGGACACTGAATCCTGATACAAGATGGTGCTGTGGTGTCTCTGAAAGCAAAATGTAATCATAAATGAAGATGGTTTGTTTACCGGTGAGGAATGTGGAAGGGGAGTCTTCCACTTGAAACAGGCTCTCAGTCCTCTTGTCAAAACGCAGCCAGAGTCCAACAGCCAGGACTCCTGTACCTGCAAGCTGATTAAAGCACAAAACAAACATGGAAACTTGTTTGCATTTCTTCCCAGAAGCATGAAAGCAGAAGTCAGTCTTTGGTACAGACTGGCACAATGGTACCAGATAAGTTAAGGTAGTACTTGGCTCAGGCTGTTGAGAAACACTTCTTGGAGGAATGAACTCAAAGGAATCAAGACCAACCGGCCAAACATAAAAACATCCTCAACTACCTCAGAGTTAAGTACAAAGTTCACTTCATTTAATTCTCATGATATCACAACACCAAAACCTACACCGACTCACAGTTATACCTCCAATTATCTGGGATTTTACCAAAGAGGCAGACAACACTTCACACAACATAAATGGATGTTTGGCTGGAGACAAACCTGGTTACTCGCCTACTATAAATTCCACAAGCTGGGTGTGTGAGTGGTCAGGAATATGAGTGATACTGTATGACTCATTCAGTGGGCAGGCATGTTTACTAAAGCCTAAACATGTTAAACCACAAGAAGGTAAAACTTAGTTAATCATCATGACATACACCTGACAGACCACACTTAGGTTTTTGTGAATAGTTTCAGCAGTGTTGAAACTGCTTTGTGTTGAGATGAAAATGAAGCCCAGGTGTGGAGTGTGTCACTACTTAAAACCTAAAAAAACTTAAAATTCTCATCATTATTTGCAGAGAACCAAATCCATTATAACCAATACAGGAACCTTTACACCTTGTTTTTCCCCCCTGATTAGAGTACTTTGAATGAGAAACACGATCAATCCCTGTTTTGCAAACTCAAGCATAATAGCAGAGACTTGCAGAACAGGTTTCCACTTACCAAGTACAACTACTCCTAGGTTTAGCAACAACTTTCTGCTGAGAATCTCCTTCAAGTCAGATCATCCAAGACTCAGATACTATTTCACATTTAGTCACAGTGTAAATCTAAATTAGTTTAACCTAGTCATTTAGCTAAAAGGATAAATTTGTGACAAATATCCATATGTGAATTAGCAAATCATGAGAACCAAAACATCATGAGGTCCAATATCTAAAGCCCTGCTTGGAGTGCAGCATTGTTAAAGTAAAATAAACTTCCCGAAGTGCTAAATGTGGCTTTCCCAACTAATAGTTTCATCCAAAACCAGTTCACAATGCCACTCAAACAGCATTTACATTTGTTCAACAGTGCTCTTACAATAGAGGACACAGCAAAAATTTTCAGGAAGTAGTTTCTCACAGTAGTGACCCTTCCATGAAGATCTAGCTGCTCAACACCATTACCTAAAACACAGCTATTCCAACCATTTCAGAAGGTTGAAACAAATCCTCAAGAATTATTATTTGAGTTAACAAATATGTAGGACATGTTTATTTAACCAAACCTAATATGTTCATATACACTACTGGTTAAAGGAAACTACAACCGTTTACCAACATGAAAAGTAAATACCTACCCAAAACAGGAAATTGAAGCCAAACATCAAGTACTTGATACAACTGAGACCACCGCCACCTGCTCCCATGGTTAAACTTCAGGTGTTTCGGGAAAATAATCAATCAAATTTTGAAACCACAAACAAGGTGTGTAGCAGCTCTGGCAGTTCAGTGAACGTGTATCACCTTTTAAGAGAGACTGAACTAGGAAAGGAAAAAAACAACCCTGCCCTTTATAACTCTCCTGACTTATATAAGGCTCCTGACTTGAGTGGCTGAAAGCAAAGTGGGAGGGAGTAGGTGTGGTTCATGACTGAATTCAGGAAATGTGGTGAGTGAAATGTTCACGGAAGTGCAAGTGTTTGATATGACAGGTGTCTCTAATACGACTGCATTGTCCATACAGAAAAACTCAGTGTTGCGATTCATTTTCAGTCTTTGGTTTGAAGGCTGTGCATTTGTCTATACAGTCACCTGTTCTGTAGAATTTGCTTTCATTAAGCTAAACTCCTGTGCTTATTTAAACATAACAGTGTATGTTTTGTGTTTATAAAAAAAGATACATAATTATTGGGTCAGGAGAAAAAGAAAGCATTAAATACTGATTAAATATTTAACTTAATTTAATTAGCTTAACCATACATAAAAATGAGAGAAATCTAATATTGAATTGAATTAAAATAATAATCCATCCATTCATTGTCTTCCGCTTATCCGGAGCCGGTCGCGGGGGCAGCAGTCTAAGCAGCTCTTCCTCCAGCTCTTCCGGAGGGACCCCGAGGCGTTCCCAGGCCAGCCGACAGACATAGTCTCTCCAGCGTGTCCTGGGTCTTCCCCGGGCTCTCTTCCCGGTGGGGCATGCCCGGAACACCTCCCCAGGGAGACGTCCCGGAGGCATCCGAAACAGATGCCCGAGCCACCTCAACTGCCCCCTTTCGATGTGGAGGAGCAGCGGCTCTACTCCGAGCTCCTCCCGGGTGACAGAGCTCCTTACCCTATCTCTAAGGGAGCGCCCCGCCACCCTACGGAGGAAGCCCATTTCGGCCGCTTGAATCCGGGATCTTACCCTTTCGGTCATGACCCAGAGCTCATGACCATAGGTGAGAGTAGGAACATAGATTGACTCTTAAATCAACAGCTTCGCCTTCCGGCTCAGCTCCTTCTTCACCACAACAGCCCGGTACATAGACCGCATTACTGCTGCCGCTGCACCGATCCGTCTGTCAATCTCACCATCCATCCTTCCCTCACTCGTAAACAAGACGTAAACAAGAGATACTTAAACTCCTCCACTTGAAGAAGGACCTCCCCTCCAACCTGGAGGGTGCAAGCCACCTTTTTCCGGTCGAGACCATGGCCTCCGACTTGGAGGTGCTGACCCTCATCCCAGCCGCTTAAAACAATAATGCATATCAAAAAAAAAAAAAAAAAAAAGGCACCCCTAGAATTTACGTCATCCATGTTTTAAACTAGGGTATAAACATGATGGGGCAAAACCCATTTCATTCATCAACATGGAGACAAATAGAGAATACACAAATAAATGAGACAAAAGTGTGTTGGTCTTCATGAATTAGATATAAAAGTTTATACTTCCACAAAATTGTACACCGATGCTGCCATTAATGGCTTAATCTGTACAGTGGAGGAAGAACACAGCATGTGTAACAAGTTATGTTACAAAATACTCTCATGCAAGTAGCTTTAAACAGCATTTTTTATTGAGCTGGTGAATTTGCAAAATCTTGACTGAAGTTGCTTTCGGCTGCTCCCTGTTCGGGGTCGCCACAGCGGACCAACTGGTCCGCACAACAACTTGGCACAGGTTTTACGCCGGATGCCCTTCCTGCCGCAACCCTCCCATTTTTTCCGGGCTTGGGACCGGCACTGCATCCAGTGGCTGGGGTTGAGGCATTGGCTGGAATCGAACCCGGGCCTTTCGCATGATAGGCGAGAAACCTACCACTGAGCCACCAATGCCTAAGCTTGACTAATCATGACTAATCATGACTAATGCCTGAAACATGCCAGTTTCTGAAAGAAGAGTATTACAGTAGACCACATTAACAAGCTAAAGTGTTGCTCCAGATTCTTTATTCAGCCTCCAGTATAAATAAGGAATCATTGTGATGTTGCTGGGATGAGTGGGAATTTGTTTAATGGAATGAGGTGAATGATTTTAATATTTGTTTTCATGATTTTTTAGAGCTTCTGAAGTGGAGCTGGAAAGAACTTGAAATGTCAGATGAAATGTTTGGAATTGCTGTCATTCCAAATGTAACATGCAAAAAAAAAAGACTTTTTATACAATATACTTTTCTATTTTTTATTTATTCAAAAATGCACTGCCCATATTGTGTTGAATCCAACAACCTTTAACAATGAGTAATAAATGAATGAGGGAAATGTTTCAGAAATCTTCCATGTTATGATAAAGTAATGGTATGGTGTCCACATTTCATGTGGTCAGTCCATGTGATGCTGTGCACAGCAGAGTGCAAGTAAAAAACAACATGCAGTAGAATACTTAAAGGTTTTATTAAAAGAAAAAACTGTATTGCCTGCAGTACAACATCATCCTACATGGTAAATGTATTATCCTATTTGTGTTCACCCTGGAATATTCCTTACAGCTCTTATAGCTCCACTGATCACAAATTTCAAAGCAGAAATGAAATCAGACCAATTACAGTGTGGCTACAGTGCTAATTTAGTTTATTTGTACATTTCAAAGGTTTTTGGCACACATATCTAGTAGCTATCTATGAGATAGTAGATATACAGAGATATAATGACCAGGTTGAAGAGAGCATTGGGAAAATAAAATACTACTACTATTAACAATAATAAGAATGATTTTCTGTGTCCTAAAATCAACTGTAACACAAACTGCATACAACCCTAATAAATCCTTTGCTGATATATTTATGTGAAATAATCATATTGTCTTGTATTTTAATGAGAAAATAATTTTTAGTGAGCACAACCTAATATTTATAATATAGAGAAAACCTAATATTTTTAATAATACTTATAACAGTTACATTTTACACATTGCCAATGCTAGTATTGTTATTTAGTAACTCTACATTTCTACACCCACATTTTTTTTTTACTTTATACACACGTCTATTAATCTACCAGGACACTGAAGTTTCACCTTAGAACCCTAGCTGCTCGGATAAGCAGTGAAATGTTTCGATCTAACTGGAAAGAAGTCCAGTTGACATGACTCAGCTTCCAGATAACCACACCTGGATGACTGAGAATATTCACAAACACCTAAGTTTAAAAATTAGATTTTAAGATACTCATAAATACAACAACATTCTGGACTAAAATTCTACCAGTATAATGCTGTGCACAGGGACTGGGACTTTGCAGGAACTGTCAGTCCAGGAATTTTTTTTACGTCAGTGGGGATATATTTTTATTTATTTATTTATTTATTTTTTTTTTTTTACTCTCATGCAAAAGAGAATGACTAAATTTGTTTGGAATTATTTCAGAATCTAAATTTATCAGAAGCAAAAAATAAAAATAAAAAGCATAATTTGGAGCATGCAGGATTGGTCAAACTGTCTGCAGAAGCAGGAAGGATTGGTCAGCATTTCTGTAAGTGCTGGAGGGGGTGAGATTGGCACATATCTCTAGTATAATGCGTATATAAGAAGAAACCACAATGACCTCAGTGCAAGTACAATATGAAAATTTTAACAACTGTGAACCTGAATGGCAACTGCAGTCCTTTAATAGTGTGTGTAAGCAGCTACCGCTGATTTACACCTGTGTTATCACCTCTCATTCCCTCTTTGAATAAGAGCTCTGACAGAATGTTTTGTCTGGTCATTTTTCAAAAATGTTGTGTGTAGTAATTGCTCCATAGGAGATAGCAGCATGACAAAGGCCATATGAGTTGTCTCTCATGATGTTTAAGGCATTCAGGAAAGTCAGGAATTTGATTGAATGTGACTTGATCTGGCATTATTCAGCCTGGAGCTTGTTTGATAAAAGTGCAACCAACGACTTTTTTATCTGATTTGCAAGTTGCCACACCTCACTCTAAAGGTCTTGTTGAGCTTGACAGTCCTTAAAACAAATTTTTACCTGCAATCAGTATACATTAATCAACACATTATTCATCCGGTCCACTTCTGATTTGTCGTGTGGCATTTTAACCCTTTAATGTTCTGTGCAATCTTTTGGTAGCCCACATTTTGAGTCACAAAGGGACTTCTCAACCGTTTGGTAGAATCCAATATTTAAATAATTATGGGGTCTGTTAAAAGATGTGTATATAAAAATGTAAAAAATATATATATATATATTGTTAATATTGACCCAAGTAAATCTTTTAAAGTAAATGTTTTGTTGCAGACATTAAAGGGTTAAGAGTGTTTAGTATGACCGTACTTGGAAAGTTTCACGTTGTGCATCACTGTATTTGTCTGTGTTCTCCTGTGCTGACCCTGATGGCGTATCCCTGCAGCAGAATCACTGATGAGCTGGTATAATCGCATTAATTCTATTATGGTCTATTTTGCTGCTTTTATTTTTATTTTTCTCCTATAAATATAGCTTTCATAATGTTATTCAACAGAACTCTATGAGAAATATTCAGAAAATGAACAATACTCAAACACCTCAGCTACTGGATGAAAGACTTTTGTCTGGTTCAAGAAAAAAAATGCTATTATATTACTTTCTATTTGAGGAGAAGATCTTGTAACATCTGTGCTGTGCTATTTTCTATTGTGGAAACACATCCACAATAGAAGACATTTGCCAATAGAAGACACAATAGACATTTGCCAAGCAAGCAATACACATTCAATGAGCTGCATTTCAAACCACATTATCTACAACAAATTACAATCCTGTGTTAGCAATAACACCAATGGTGTACTGTAATGGATAAAAGCTTCATTGTTAGTCTGTAAGAGCATTGTTTGTGATTCTCTGACCTGATCACCAGTGTTGTGGGCTAACCGTGCAAGATCAGAAAGTAACACAGAGCTTATGGAGTCGTCTAACACGGAACACAAGGCCTTTTGGAAGCGGATATGTTTCTCTTTATGTTGTTGCTGGCTCAGTATAAAATCTTCTTCTTCTTCTTAAATAATACCACTTTTTTTGGGGGGGGGGGGGGGGGGGGGGGGGTGGCCTTTGGCTCTAATTCTTTCCTGTATGATCATAGCTAGCCAGTACCTGAACTGCTAATCCAAAGCAGTGACTCATAGTAGTTTAAAAACAATATACAAGCACCATTCACTTTATTAGGAACACTAATACTGGATAGGACCCACTTTGCTCTCAGAACAACCTTAATTTTCTGTAGCACGAATTTCACAATTTATTGGAAATTCTGGTACATTTTATTTGCTGCAGATTTTTCAACTGCACATTCATGCTGTGAATCTCCCATACTACCTCATCCTAAACATTCTCTGGTGGACTGGGGAGACTTAATGAAGTATGCTGAACTCAGTGTCATGTTCATGGAGCTAGTTTGATACGACATGCATTGTGAAATAGTGCTTTATCCTGCTGGAATCAATTAAAATATTGGTAAATTGTGGACGTAATGGGATACTTGTCATGAGTAACAATAGTTAGATAGTCTGTGGCACTGAAACAATCCCTGATTGGTATTAAGGGGCTAAATATTTGCTAAGAAAACATCACTATCACCATCAGCCTGAACTGCTGACATGAGGCAGGATGATCTATGGCTTCATTCTGTGACATGAAATTCCAAGACTATAATCTGCACCTCATGGCAACAGTCAACTATCCAGTGTTCTGAATGAAAATTGTTTTGTGGATAATGGTGAGCTCATTGCACAAACAGGTCCACATTTTTAATACTGCTTCTTTGTTTATGGCTTTTTCACAGCACACACAATGGTGGTATTTTACAGCTTGTGCTGACTTAAATACCTTATGGTGGACACATATTGTCACGTGGTGTTATAGAAACCTGAAGGACAAGTTGCCTCGTTGTACTGCAGAATAAAAACAGAAACACAAGATCTGCAATATTTCATTACAGGAATATGCTATTCCTTATGTGACATTTCCAGCACTGAAAGCTAGTCTGTTATTCCACTAGGAGGCGGAAAAGACTAATCATCTTCATTTCATTAGCAAGCTGAACACATACCACACATATCTTTTCAGGGTTTTTACAGAAACGGGGTTTAATGTGAAGTGAATCACAATGAAAACTATTTTTATTTGTAAATAATTTGGAAACTATATTAATATAATAATAATAATAATAATAATAATAATAATAATAATAATAATAATAATAATAAACTATTTTAGATTCATGACATCTAGTCCCATTTCAAGGGGGTTAATACTGTGCAAGCCATTTGTTTGTGCATTCACAGTGTACATATTAGATACATACAAAAAATGAACTTGTCTACTGAACTGAATTGTTGGGTCCAGCCCACTTACCTAAAATATTTTTACCTTGACCCAGGGATGAATACCTTGACTAGGGATTAATTCTGATTGTCCACTATGACAGATTTAATGATAAGATCATTCAGTCATTCATTGTCTACCGCCTTACTCGATCTATTCTCGGTTCTCGGTTCATCTCAGGATACACCCTGGACGGAGTGCCAACCCATCACAGGGCACACACACTCTCATTCACTCACACAATCATACACTACGGACAGTTTAGAGATGCCAATCAACCTACCACGCATATCTTTGGACCGGGAGAGGAAACCAGAGTACCCAGAGGAAACCCCCGAGGCACGGGGAGAACATGCAAACTCCACACACACATGGTGGAGGCGGGAATCGAACCCCCAACCCTGGAGGTTCTAATCTAACCTAATCTAATCTAACCACCAAGCCACCATGCCCCCTCAATGTTAAGACCAGTCGTTGTGAATTTATTGTTTTTCTTTTCAAATGTAAACTAGCACAAAATCTTTCTGCCATTTCAGAAAATTAAAACAAAGCTTTTATTTTAAGAGTAATTTGAATTTCAGTTTAAAGTTAATCCAGGTTTAATGTACACTAAAACCAGGATATTTGTTTAATATTGTTTAATAAAAAACTTTAATATTGGAGAAATCCTTGGAAAATTTGCTTGGGTTCCTATCTTCTATCTTCATCTGGGTGCTTGTGTTTAACACCTCTGCTCTAAACACTGTTGTCAGTTAAAATCCCAGGAGATCATCAGTTTCTACTCAAACCATCCTGTCTAGCACCAATAACCATACCACTGCCAATAGTAGATATTTATGAAAATGAGCTGAATTTTATCTGCATGATTTTTATTATGCTGCCATTTTAACATCATTCATGTATTTTAATACCACAGAAAGCAAGCAAGCCATTTTGCCATATATTTCCTTATATAGAGAACCAATATGTCTTTCTATATAAGGAAATAGAGAGCACTAATCATGGATCATTTGTGATTATTTTTTCTGTGCATGTCTAAACAGTACTTACACAGACTCAGTTGAAATCAGGTCAGTCCTTTTCATGGAATCTCAAAACATTGCACATGGTGATTTCCATGCTACTGACACACCTAGATTAACTTTAATTAATGGTTGTATGTGAACAAGAGAACACAAGTGATCTTAAACATGAACAATGCAGTGGAAATCTGGACCAGGACTGGGAAACACTGACTCAAGCCAGAACTTTAGTTAATGGTGACGGTCACAGTTCATTTGCAATTATGAATCTAGAGCTGTTTATTAATCAGTATTGTCACATTAACATTTACAGATGAGCAAACTGATCAATGTTTCTATTTGGATGAATTGTGATATAAAGCTTGTGATATAAAGCTTGATTTACTATCTCATGCCTATATCATAGAATAAAATTTAACAAAAGGAAACAAAGTATTGTTGTTACTCACCCAAAAAACAAAATTAAAGGCGAATAAGAGATATTTGATTGCCTGCTCTCCACTTGTTAACGCTGCCATGATGCCAGATGATGAACTCCACCAAAAAGTCACAATCTTGTAATAAAGTGATCGCAGATGCTTTTCTCTTCTTGACAATGAAATAATTATATTCCAAAGAAATGTTCAGAGAGAAAGTTGTGTTGTGTTTTGTGATTTTGAGATGGTCAGTGCTGCTGCTACTGTGGGGTTATGAGAGCTGTGTATTTATTTGTTGGCGTGAAAAAGGGAGTGAGTGAGACAGAGATGGGGTGGGTAGGAGTGAGTAACAGTACATAGACAAAGGGAGCACAGAGGAGCAGAGGAATTGGACATGGGGACAAACTGCATTCTGCTTAATAACACAAACACTATATTATAGATGCATGCAGTTTGCGGTGTAGCATAACATCCAGCCAGCTAAGTGGTGAAAATATCAGTGAGCACAAATGTTTATATAGTGTATATATACTTTAGAGATTTATATAATGCTTCTAATAATGGATATGGTTACAAAGCAGTTTTAGAAAGTGAGGATTTAACGAGGAAGAAAACTACAGAGGAACAGATTCAAGGGTATTTCATGATTACAGTAAAGTACCCTTCTGTATCCGTAGATTAATTAAAGAACACAAACTTTGGATTATTTAGCTATTAATATGTTTCATCATAAATGTTAGATGCCACACAAATAGTAATATATCCAAATGACATTATAAAACGTCTTGGAATACTTTTTT
Source organism: Hemibagrus guttatus (assembly GCA_033459395.1). NCBI lineage: Eukaryota > Metazoa > Chordata > Actinopteri > Siluriformes > Bagridae > Hemibagrus > Hemibagrus guttatus. The sequence continues at coordinate 12,505,250 of JAUCMX010000018.1, forward strand.
AATTTATAAGTTTTTCTTCACCCTGCATGTACAGGATAGAATGAAATAATCTGCGTTGAGAGCACAGGGTCAGCCATAACACAGTGCTGCTAGAACAGCTGAATTTTGTCTTACTGTTACTCAAGGAACAACAGATTGCTCATTGTTAGTCCAAGGATTTTATTTCCCAACCTTCTTGTCACAAACACATAACCTTAAAGACTGACCCAGCACTAGCTGATGTTGTGACTAAGTTCACAAGCAGAAAGTGTTTCTTTTTTGATTCCATTTTCTAGTTTTAGTGTGATGGTTTATAGAACACAATAGGATCATATACAGATTATTGGATACAAACAGAGGTCTAGCGCTATGACACATAAACCAAAAATACACACTCAATATTGCAGCGTCATTGAGTAACCATAAAATAAATAAACAATTTAACACAGCTCATAGCTTGTGTAATGAAATTTGTGGCCTTCTCCAATGACTGTGAGTGCTGATGGTTAATATGCGGTTGCCTTGCCCATCTTTGCTTAACACTCTATATATGGACAGATCATCCTCCCTTTCATCCATAATGTTTATGGCTTTGTCTGCTAGTATCGGGCTGGTACAGACAGAAGGACAGTGGGGATGACAGTTGTGCCTTGGCAAAGGAACTGTTTTGTACAGAATAATAGAGCCCATTGTCAAAGACAAGGCACCGCTCTCTGTCACCCACTCACCAATCCCCCAAATCCGTCAGTGCTGCATGTCATTCTTCACAACCAGAACACAATAGATGTCAGATAGTTAAAATCAGTAGAATGTTCCAGCAAGGAATTATTATGAATTAAAGCACTAATCATTGAAAGAAGGAAATAAATGTATTCATTTTAGCATAGGCTCTGCTCCAGCATTGCTTACAAGAGCCAAAATACAGTTCAAGCATGTGTTGTTATCCCTGGACCTTTCATTATTTAAAAAAAAAAAAAAAAAAAAAAGATCTCCATACCCATATAATACAGGTAAGACAGTGCAAGGTCTAGATGGTTGTAGTGACAGTCTTAGCCGGGAAACTTCTGGCCTAAATCCAGTCTCATCCAGTCCTGTGCCACACCCAGTCACCCAGCCTCTACTGTATGCGTGAGATCCTTGGAATGAGTCTGGCTTTCCATGACAAATGTTAAATGCAGTGGTTTTCAGGATGCAGGGATAGATGTGTGTTGTTGTTCATACACTAGGTTTCCAATACTAGACAGCTAGCATCTTGTAGCCTGTTCTTTTTGGCACACTCCCTTAAACATAAGATTGCAGTGCCGGGATAGAGAATTATTGTACCAGCATGGTTTGTGGTCACTAGTCCAAGGCCTTCTTTCTTTTGCTGCATTTGGCCAACAATGACCATTTGCTAGTGCCCCCTTTGCCTGCAGGGTTGCCTCTGCTGGTGTCCACTTCCTCGTACTTGTATCTGTGACAGTTAAAACTGTGACAGTCCTGGATATTCCTATGGCATTTTGGTCTGTGGGCAATGGGTCATTTGCTGTAGCTAAAAACCCTCTGAGCTGCAATTCTGTTACCATAAACAGTCAGGTTATCTTTGTTGCAAATGAACATGATTATTACCCACTGATAGTCTTATCCATAAGGAACACATGGCTGAGCATCTGGGTTCTTCACCAGCATTCTACTCACTCCATGGTATGCCATGACAATCCATTGTTATGGATAATTACCCAAACCTTGGGTGATGTTATCTTGATCATGATTACTCCATGTTCTTTGGCATGAAGCCCAGTTCCTTACATTTTTTTGATCTTCAGAGATTCTAGGACATCAGAGGTGATTATTTAATCTTCTGGCATTATTTAATGTTCCTGTAATTGCAGACATAAAGTTCATTTTAGCGAATGTGGCACCTTTCAATTTGGCTTCTAAAAGGACATGAAATGAATGAAGATATAAAAAGAATAATAACTTGCCACATAATCAGTATTTAATGAATCATATTCAAACATATCAAATAACTTGCCTGCTCTTCAAAATGCTAAAGGAAAATTTCTTAGATATGTAAGATTCTAATGAATTTTTCAGTGCAACTTGCAGGAGAATCAGCCTGGCTTTATTAAGTATCAGTAAAATCTATATGTTTATTATCAAATGGAAAACAAAATTGCCAGACAGGCTACGTATCTGATGCATCTGATGTATACGTATCTGACATGTATAAAAGAGAAGGTCATTTATTTTTGTAATTACTTCATCTATTTCTATTCTGTTGGTGTCTGTCATTTAAAGTTGAATCCTATGATTGCTTGACTTGCATTGTGTTCTTTGTAACCTATATATCATATTCCATGTTCATAAGAATTTATTCCAGTTATTATGAGGAGTATTGCACACATAATAATGTTTTGGTTATTAGCTAAGTCTTTTAATCTAATCTACACTCAAACACACACACACACACACACACACACACACACACACACACACACACACACACACACACACACACACACACACACACACACACACACACACACACACACACATTCGAGCAAAACATTTGAGCTTTTCAGTGGATGGCAGTGTTACAGAGCAGTCCACACTCGTCAGCCCACATGAACCCACTTGTTAAAGAAGTTCTAAACAGGTGTACAAAATGAATTGAAAGGTTTTGTGAATATGTGAGAAATAATTGGTAAGTATAAAGTAAGCATGCAATTGAAAGATATCAGCTGTGATTACAATAATTTCTTATGTTTAATGATCTGATTATTATTGTTTTTGGTTCAGTAGAGTTGTGCCACTAGAAATGAAAGATTCCAGATTAAAAACATTTGAAAAATGTCTGTGGGTGAAATGTATCTGCAGTATTTCTGCTGGCTCTGTTCACAGGTCTAGACCGGTGCCTGTGACTTATGCTTATCTGAACACTCTTGACATTTAATTGAGAAAAACAAACATTTCCACCCTAATAATAATAGGATCTATGTTCCTATTATAGGTATAGGCAGTTATTCTCATAAATGTCAACACTGATAAATGTTAGACAGGAAATGAAATTTAAATTGAAGGATAAAGATAAGATAAGGTAAAACAACCACTTGAACTATGAGAGGGAAAACGGTTTAACAGCTTAAAAAAGTGCAAGTCACTGAGAAAGTTACTGAGCCAAACAAATTGTTTATGAGAGTCCTAATAAGTCCACAGAGAAGAGACAGAAAAAACAGGTGTATGTTATGTGCAGGCGATGCCAGGGTGGAGCTGAAGCAGGAGAACCAATCAGAAATTGTTGAGTCTGTATGTGACACCCCAGGGGAGGACATATCCTTACACTTTCAGCAATAAGTTAAAAAGTCTTATGTTGAAAAAGTGCTCTCTAAATTCCTAATAAAACATGATAAGAAAATATAGCATTTAACTATACAAACACTATTGACCAGGGAGGTTTCTATATATAAGTTGGCCAAGCAGTCTCTTAAGGCCTTCAAGCCTCTAGGGGGCCCCTGTATAATAATCTGTATAAGAATACAGAATTTTGTTATTACTTGATACTATTTATACTTACCCTCTTTTTTTTCGTTTACAACTGTACATCTGCTCATTCACTGGGCAGCTCATATGGGAGCAGTGCAGTGCATACCATTTTATGAGAATACAGGTCAAGAGCTTCAGTTAATGTTCATATCAAATATCAAATGGGAACAACTGTTATCTCAGTGACTTTGACAGTGGCATGGTTGATAGACAGGGTGCGTAAATAATTCAGAAACTGTTGATCATTTGGGATTTTCACATACAACAGTCTAGAATTTGCACACAGTGATGTAGAAAAAACATCCAATTCTGTGGACCGAAATGACTTATTGATGAGAGAGGTCAGAGGAGAATAGCCAGAATGGTTCAAGCTGACAGGGAGTCTAATGTGATTGGGATTGGGATTTCCCTAGGCTGTGCGAAATTGTGAAGGTGTGTACGTGGTAACCTGTAATTGACCTAGGACAACACCCGAATTTAGTTTGTGAAGCTGAACCACTGAAGCTGAACACTTGCACATTCCACCACAAGAGGGAGCCAAAGACCCCTCATTTATCAATACACAATTTCCCTGGAAAATTCCAAGTACCAAAATGTTCGCAGTATCCTACAGACTTAAATTTCTTATACATGTAATGATATCTAATAATTTTAGAAGTTTAGTGATTTTACCTATACAGTCCTGGGTTTCTAGGATTAGGTAAAGACAGCCAAAAGGATTAAAAAAAGTGTTTGGCAGGAGGCTTTAATAAAATATAGTTAATACTGTACATACAGCTGATCAAGTATTAGTTTTGTCCTTTGTGCCTTTCATATATGATCACATTGGTTGTTACTGCTCAAATAAATTTGGTTATGTAGCACTGGCCATTAACCTCTTTTCTGTAATTGAATCCTCTACAGTTAACAGCTCCTGTCATGGAGTCCACCATTTTGAAATACAACCCTAGTATAAAAATGAATAGGATGCTCAGAATCAATTTGGCAGTCCTGCTTTTGAAGAGTAAAACGTGACATTTTTTGCATTCTTGTTTCCGAGGGAAAATCGACTGATTCGAGAGCATCTGCTGAGCTGTGTAGGTGGGCTTTTTAAGAATACAGTTATTTGTAGAACCTTGGAAAGTGTACATTTCAATTTCATATTTGTTATAATTTATCTGGTTTAATCTGGTTTAGATGGTAGATTTAAGTGTAAAATGAAAAATAATTAAAAAATAATAGTAAAATTCAATTGAGCGAGAATACACAGCCTTTTCATAAAGCATGTGAACGATGAAGGAGTGGTGAGACATTTACAGGTAAGGAAGCAGGGAGAAATGTAAATATTTCTGAGTGTTTGATGTATGTGATAGCTAAGCTACACTTTGTTCAGTGACCACCATTTATCTTGTTATAAAACTGTGTGATAAATTCTTCTGATAAACTGCTTGTGTTTCACAGGCTTTCCAATATTCCTAAAGTGTAGTAGTATCATGCAGCACTGACTAATTAGCCATGCTGACTAATAAACCCTCAGTGTACATATGTCAGTCAAAGAGTGTAATCAGTCCTAATAAAGTCTTTGACATTGTTTATTTCCTCGAAGTTGGCATAAGAGTTCCAAGAACAGCAGGGTCAGACTGCCTTAATATTTAATCACACAGATATTTAACAGGTGAATAGTGTAATAAGACCCTATCACACATCATACAGCACCATGGGATGCAAAGTTTTTGGTTCTAGTCTTATATTGAAGAGATAATGGATTTTAACTTTTGACTTTTAATTTTATGGGGTCTTTTTTTTGGTTTATAGTTTACTGTTTTCAGCTACTCTGTTGACTAAAGTTTGAATCTGGAATTTGTCATGAACTCTGTTCAACTGTTACTAAACCAAGTCAAACATTTCTGGCAATTAGTTCAAGTTCGGCCTGGCCATAAGTCTCCTCTCAAGCAGGCATGGTATTAACTGCTCCAACCGTCTGTGATTTAAGCCTGGACAAAGCCGAGAGCGGATTTTGCACCCTGACAGTAGCCAAGTGTCCTCAGACCTGCAACATGGCTATGAACAGTCCAGGATCACCAGCACAAGATGGTAAGTACATGTCACTCCTATTAGACAATAATTGACAAATATAGTATGGCCATTGTTGGAATAAAAGTGAAAAACAAACAAATAAACTGTATATTCTTACAAATGTAGTTGTGCATCTAAAACTCATCTTTATTTAAAGTGCTAAATTGCTTGTACTAAAATGTTTTAGCAAAGTAAAAGTAAATAGGTGGTATGTAGAATTAGATTTATCCTTATTTTAGATATAACATATTTAAACTAGTATGAATTTACTAGTTTTTACTTGCAATTATCAGATTATTTGTTCACAAAATGAATGTATCAGAAAAATGTAGTGGAGTTAAATTTATAACAGATCTCCTTTAAATGCATTAGAGTAATAGTCTTTAAACATGTAAATAATGCATAAAAGTGAAGTATTAGTGTTTTGCCAAGTGTGTTGGCTTGTTGCTGTACTTTTCCCTAATTAAACTGCTAGTAGTTATAATGTTGCACACTTCTGGATCCATACCAATAGATTAAATTACAGCTGATGAACTGCAATGGATGTAAGCAGCCAAATTTACTATATTATAAAATGCAGAATGTATAATCCTGTGTTAATGAGTGAATAATGAATAAATCAATGATGAGTAAACATTTATTTTTAGAATTAGCAGTGATATGCCTGTGTATATATATTTGGTTACACATGCCACAAGGCATTAATGCCTCAAGTGTGGAAAGATTATTATTACCTGATTCATAACATCTTCATCTGAGCCATAACTTGGTTGTTTCCTTCATGTGTGTTGGCCATTTTTCCACTATAGCCTTCAGAATTCATTCCTGCAAAGACAATCACTAGCAACATCAATTTATCATAATAATCATAATAACATACAAAAGCAGTCACACATGACCAAACAATGACGCTTTGTCCTCAGTGCTTCACAAATGAAGCATAGCCTTTTGGATTATTTCCAATCACTCTGTTTACTTTCTGTCTCTGTTGCATTTCATTCACTTTGAAAATAGTTTATCTTCACTTTATGTGTCCCTAAACTGATTGGGATTTCAAATTTCTGTTTGTGGTGCTAATGAGAGCCTCTGTGTTCCTCCCCTTGATATCCTATTTTGATGAATAGTGAATCACCAGATCTTTGTATCTTATTTTTTTCATGATGTACCTAATTATTTTGTGTTTATTTATTTATTTTGTATTTCTCTACAGTTTTAATGATCTTTATGTAATTTGTGGATTACTAAGCTATATCAAGCTGCTTACACAGTGCAATAGGGTTTTTTCAAGATAGTCCACATATTTTGGTTCTGTAATGGCCAGTTGCTTTGTTTTAACTGCATTTGACATGATATTTAAAATTGGTTGCTTTTCACTCTAATCTGGCCTATCACAAACCTCAGACCTCGTCTACAACCCATCCTCTGTTCTAACACTTAAACTAGATGACTAAAGACTGCACAATTTAGTTCCCCAGCATGGAACGCAAAAACATTATACAGAAATTTGTCAGTTTATTTGCCTAACTTTTTTTTTTAGGCAAGAGGAATAACAAATGTACTATCCTTAAACTTGCTTCTCACAAATACTGTTAATTGTTATATTTTTCAATAATGAACAATTGTCATTTTATGTACGTTAAGAAACTGTTCTAGTTTACTGATCCTCGCTTTTGAGCATCTATCCATGGTGCTGAAACCAAAGCTCAATAACAGAACATCCACTCTAGAGCAAAAGCAGCTTTATTTATTTATTGATTGATTTTTGTTTTAGCTTTCAACAATTAAACGACTGATTAAAAACGTTTTTCTGCTGTACAGAAACATGGAATAATACAGCGAATCAGTTGGAAAGCAATGTGGCTATGACTGAATCCAGCTCCATCCACAGCGATAGACTGTACAGCATAGCCAGAGAACTTTCTGGAATGGGGCTTGATGCGTTTGACTACATGGAGCAGAGTTCACACTCGGTGAGCTACATTCATTTGCTTCTTACTGAAATTATTTTTGACACCTGTTGTTAAAAACAGTCATTATAGTAGATAAAGTTTTGCTACTTTTAAAAGTAAACTTTTTCAACTTTTTTAGTTATTGTTTTTTTTTAGATGAAGCACACACAGTTCATGTCACACTGGCTAATGAATACTTTGTAAGAGCTCAAAAATAAATACATCTTATAGGCTAACTTTGATTATGATTAAGTTTTGACCACTCTACTGTAGGCTACAAGGCTGCCAGATTTATTCGCCCCTTTCCAGTCAATCGCGGTTTATAAGCCTGTTATGCTCTATTTAAACCAGCTCAGAATAACTTTGCCCAGTTATGTTTGTCAACCCAATGCAATATTCCAGACGTATGTGATTTAAACAAATCAGTATTTTGGGAAACTCGGCTGTTCTGGTTGTTGAAGCTGCACAGGTGTCTCTGGAATTAAGAGAGTGACGAATCACAAGTTTCTATGGAGATGCTGTAGTTGCGCTAGAGCCGTGCTTCGCGCTTCCTAGTCAGCCTCCTCAGTAGCGAGCAATGCCAAAACTGTACAGGCGGGAGGGTTTCTGCTATGTAGAATAAATGGTTTCATTTGACGACGGATTAGGATGGCAAGTGGCGTGTCTCTTCGAGGCGATTAGGGTGTGGACATGTTCTGAATAAAGTAGGCATTTGTGCGGAGCGCGCACGTCGCGTGGAATAAGGAGACGCAAAGAGCGATTCAGTTCGCTGTGTATTTCTCTCTCTCTGGTCTCCATTAAGAGCGCAAACAACATGCTTCATTCTGACAAGCTCCCCGTAAGTACTGTTTCTTTCGTAACTAACTCAACATGTTTGTTACTTTGACTGTACTAAGGATAGCACTGAATTGTCTGTGATAACACTGGTGACTTTTAACGCATACAACCTTGAATGAAAGGTGTTCCCAACCAACGCTGCTCTCCTCGTCTATCAGGCTATATTTGAGTCTATTGAGAGCAGCTAAATTAGAAATAGCAATAGACTGACCTACATCCATGCCTATCATCACTGCACACCCCCCACCCTCCCAGCTTCCCTGTGATGTGAGTGATATGCACTCATAAGCAGTGAGGACCAGCACGAGCGTCTCTGAACTGAATATCTCTTGCACTTTTGTCACCCGTTTCAGGTGGTCAACAACTTCTTGAATGGCATGGGGTATGAGCCGGGAAAAGGGCTATACTTTGCTGATGGGAAGAGGAAGGTGGACTATGTGCTGGTGTACCGGGTAACGTCAGTGGATCAGGACTCTCCAGGACAGCATCGGCTCTCGGTCATCTCCAATGGCAGCTTTCCCCGAACAGGGGGCAAAGAGGCTGAAGCGGTGAAGGAGGATAATGCTGAGGTCGTAGTGGACATGGGACCAGCCGATCCGGCTGAGTGTGACAAGCTTAGGATCAGAGATGAGTTTGAGACCCACCTGAGGGAAGCAGGACTGCACATCGAACGTGACAATGAGGTGGGTGAAGGTTAATTCGCTACATGACACCTGAACTCTCCTTTTATGAGTTTTATGGTGACAAACTGAATTTGGTCAAATGTTACTTTGCTCTAGTTGCTTTCACAACCTGAGAATTCAAAACACACCCCAGAAAGCAATAGCTACTGATAGGGGGTTTTGAGCAAAGGGTTGAATATTTTGATGGTTTAAATGGAATGCTTTTATACAGTGTGAGTAGCTTTGGATCCTTGGTAAATGGTTTTCATAATGCCAGAGAGCAGAATGCTTTTTCTGTCTCTAGGTTCCAGGCTAAGAATTTCACAAAAGAAACATGTTGCTACTTTAGTGTGAAAATGCTGCAGATTTGTCAAGGCTGTTTTATTCATCAGCATGATTTGGTCTGTACTATTGAGAGACTTCATTTCATGTCGCCTCTTCTGGTTGCTTCACAAAACACACCAGAGTGGAATTTCTGTGTGTATGTGGGGGTGCTTGGTTTGGGCTACTCCTTTTGGCTGTCTCTTCTGATTGCACTGGGACTTATGCCAGGTTTCCCAAAGAAACAGTGTAGTTGGCAGTGTAACAAGCCAAAAGAGCAGCTTTGTTTCACAGTGCAAACCCCATTTGTTAAAGATGATATATTTTTAAGTTGAATGTATTATTTTCAGTCATTTTATTGCATATTCTGGACAAATTTCTTAATACAGCATAGCTTGAATAGATTACAAAAAGAAGTTTTAAACCTCATCCTACACCAGATCACAAGCAGTTTTAGTTGTAAACAGGAACATGGTGTGAAAGATGTACTTATGCGATTATTATAAGGATGCATAATAAGTGCATACAACCTACTCATATTCACCCCCTTACTTTATATTGTAATGAATATCTGGATAAATAATGATTGTTTTAAAGCATGAAATAAGCCGAAATGATGGTGGAGTACGCTAGAAGAAATCTGGAAAAGACTGTATCTAAGACAACTACAGTAATAATGTAATATCTTATTAAGTTTTAATAAGCCCATTATATTAGATGTGATGCTGCATTTTATATTTAAGATGTATATAAGTTGAATATATGAATTATAATTTCTGCAATTTATATATTAGATTGGATAGCACTTAAAGAATATTATAAACCATCATTATTTTAGCTGACAGTAATGGAGCATTAATGGTTTAATAATACTTACACTTAAAATGAGTAAAGGAGTTAACGAAAGTGCAAGCAGCAAACACTACAACAAAGGCAAAATGAATGTTGATTAAAATGCGTTTAATTGTGCTTCCTACTATTCTAAAACAAACACCAGATCAGATGAATTTCATTACCATCCCAGAACACGCTTCCATATGTAAGTGAAAGACATCCATTTCATAATTCTGAATTGGAAGGCATTGCAAACAAAAGCATTATCGTCAATATGATGATGTTTAACAGCTGAACACTTCATTTATGCTTAATCCTTTATAACACAGTTGAATTTAGTTCACCTTGTCGGTACCCTTGATCAAAAAAGATTTTAAAAGCATACAATGTCAATAACTAGAGCACTGTACATCTTTCACTTTTAACAGTAATTAAAATCTCAGCAGCATTAAGAGTCTTTTTAATATGTCAATTTACTGCACTTTACCATACCGGGTAAATAACTGATGAGCAATGATCAATTTATTAAAACAGTAATGAACTGAAAATGTATCCAAAGTGTTTTTCTAATAAATCCCTGTTTTGCTGCCCATTGTTGTGTTAAAATTAGAATAAGCAGCATGGTCCAATTAGGGAGTATAAAACTGGCTACATTTAGTTTTTCTTATATCATGTAAAATTGTTAGTCATAGAAATGTTCATAATAATGCTCAAGACTTTTGTGACACTGTACATTCATAGACTGTTTATGTGATAAAATATTATCACAATATCTGCCTTTACATATTAAAATGTGTGCTGGTGTAATACTGGTAGACTTATAGTACAAAGCTATGAATATCTGAATGAGTGATTAAACTATACAATCCCTACAATGTGTCATTTTTCTATCAACTGCAATATATTTATGATTAAGTTAACTTAACATGATATATGATCTCATGTGCTGTGTAGTGCCTTAATGATATTTCAGGTTGAGACAGTATACAATGCATCAATTCAAACGTAGTGCTCATGCTGACAGTTCTAATGAGTTTAACACAACTATGATAAATGAATTAGAATTACAAATAAAATGTTTAAAATTTGTCAGCAAATAGTCAAATCAAAGGCAGTTTTAGTAACGTATCCTCAAATGATGATGTGTACTGCAGACATATAAAATCCAAGTTATTCTCAATCCCTATAAAGACTAGGCACTGGTTTGAGGGGAGACCAGGCATTTTTGGATTGAAGATATTTCTGAATGCTCAAGGCATATGGTGTTGGTTGATTTGGGTGAAAAGTCTTATTTAACAATAAATCAAATTTTTGTTACTACGTTTAATTTTAGAGGTAAGTATGCTTTTATTTTCAGCACAGAAGACTCTTGGCCGCCTCTTTACTGTGGCAGAATGTGCAGCCTTCTTTTCCTAGCGGCTGTTCATAACTGACAGGACTAAATGTGCATGAAAAACTGATTACATGTGAAAATGTAAAACACTGTCAGGTGGGAACTACTACAAACTAGGTTTAATCTGGACTAAAAAGGAAGTACTAAGCTGTATTTACTTCAGGCTCCATACTCATATATGTTAATACAGCCAGTGTTTATGATTGATGGTCATATTTACTTATGAGTGTCAGTGAAACTGTTGCAATACTATTGGAACTGTGCACTGTACTCTGCATTTTTTAATTCATGCACCCTGACAAACCTACAAAAGAGGTATTTTTATTTTACCTAAAGTGCAGACTTGTAGGAGGACTGCAGGGTTTAGGGCACCATTTGGGAGATGGTCAGATTCAGCACTCATTTTGAGCTAGCCTATAACGCCCGTAACCATAGTGACAACCACAGAGAAATGCTAAAATAGAATAGAATAATGAAAGCAGAGTAAATTCTTCCTATCTGATTTCTGCATGGATCAGTGATTCTGTTCATTCTGATACCTGGATTTCTCACTCATTCACAATAGGCAGCAGCTTCTTGGCTAATAAGTATCAGTGTGTCAGTTCATATCAATGTGTTGGCTAGTAAGTAACAGTGATGTGGATACAGCTCCATGTACATTTTCTCTGCTAAGTTTGGTGGCCATTTAATGGATAACGCTAATGGAGTTGTTTAAATATAACATTAAATATAACAGTTAACAAAAAGTTACCATTGGAAACATGTTGAATATTTGTATAATATAAATTTAAAAAATTTCTTTAGGCCTATGGTGTAGCTGATTCTAAAGGAGGGTGATGTAATTTAAATATTATTTACCTACTACTAAATACCTGTTGCTACAGACTGTAAATTATTCACCTCATATAATGACTGCAATCTGATGAGCGAACTTCTCCTTTCACCAAGTGCCAAGAGATTGGATCATCATGGCATCATTGTTCTTTTTTTTTAACAGATCTATTTTTATGACCGTCATCATGCTTATCATCATCATTAGAATAAGATTTTATCATCAGTTAGAGACACATGTTGGTTTTGTCTTATTCATATTCTTTCGCTGACTGCCCTTTATTTCTGTTTAATTATTCCAAATGTCAAAGACAGGATTCACCCGATCATGTGGAGACACTTCCACTTTTGAGTCTTTGGAAGCCCCTTAAATGTCAGCCACAGCCGGTTTCTGTAACGAAGGCTCCCCCTCAGCCCAGGCTAAAATCGACCTAATTGCCTTACCCTGCTGAGATGAAGTGCTAATTGGAATATCTTATCCTAATTAACCTTCTCAGATCCACATGTTATTTTTATCTCACTTTTGTGTGGTGTGTGTGTTCTGAGGGACAGGAAAAAAATGGGAGTGCTAGGGTCACCTGTTCTTCTTTCTCCCGGAACAATCACTTATTCGTTGCTCACGATGCCATAGCTGAGTCTGACCAGAACGATAAAGTTACCGTCATCTCTGTTTGGGGTTCTGTTACACCAGCAACCCCCCTTGCCCCCAACGACTCACACACAGTTTTTACTAAACTCCAGGTTGGTGAAGTTCCTAGAAATGTTTTACTGTGTCTCAGTAGGGATAGGTTGCATAAAGTGACCTGTTACCTCCATTCATAACTGTGATCTACATGCAAAATATTTTTTAACACATAATTAATCCCCCAGGGAGAACCGAGAGTGCACCCAACCAAAGCACTGCCCAGCATCGCAGAGATGAACGCAACAGCTGGGACCCAGGTTGTGCCAGCTAGCATAAGGTTTATCAGCGGACACAGTTGCTCAAGATATCAAAGAGAGAATGGTGTTTGACAATGGTGCATGACCAGTGATATAAAAGGATGCATTAGTGGAGTTGCTGAAGAGAATAGGTTTTGTTTGTCCTGTGTCTCGTCTACGTAAAGAAAGAGATAGGGTTACAAAATTAAATGGAAGATAGAAATAAAGAAATAAAATGTTGTGGTAATGATGGTTTAAAACCCACTTCAGTCATTATTACAGCAAATTCTAATATTTTCTCATAGTAGTATCTAGTAGATATTTGAGTTGGGTATGTTGGAAACTACAACTTACCTGAAGCCCTCTTTCTTGACTAAAGCTCTGTATGTTTCTTCCTCAGCACAAGGTCTATGGTCAGGGATTTATTCGGCTACATGCCCCTTGGCAGGTGCTAAGCAGAGAGGCAGAGTTCCTAAAGATCAAGGTGCCCACCAAAAAGGTGTGTTATTTCTATTCATTTTGTTCTGGAGCTTCCAACTTGTATCTACCTAAACAGAGCTTTCCTTTGTATTGTACTAGAGTATAGAGGTTCAGACCACACAGGAATCTGTACTAGAGTCTCAATGCCAATAACCTTTAGATACCTTTGTGTGACTGTGGTTTTGGAGATGTTTTAGTAGACAAAATACTGTGTTTACTTTTTTTATTTTCAGGCCTTAAGTTTTTGACTGTAGCTTACTTTTTCCTCATACCATGTTTTTTTTTTTTATTGCATTTCCTTCCCAGAGCTATGAACTGAAAGAAGAGAAAGGTCTATCAGGAACTATGAGCACAGTGTGGAGGAAGTTGAACCAGCCATTTCAACCCAACGTCCCTCACTTGCAGCAGCAGAGCCGCACGAAGTTCCTCTCTCACAGCTTCTCCCGGGACAAGCTCCATCTGTGAGAAACCTCTGGGGAAAATTGAGGGCTGGGAGGGTGGTTGGGTTGGTGTTGGAGCATTATTTACTGAGATTTCACAGTATGCCAAAGGCACCTGAGCAACTCAAAAACATAAACCCTGACTCATGCCTTTGGCTACACCTGTCTTACTCAGCCTTATCATCTTGTCTTGTTTCAGGTACAACATTGAATGCAAAGACACTTTCTTTGACAATGCCACAAGGAGTCGAATTGTAAGTTCTGCTTCCCTGTGCCTGGAAACATTGTCTTGTTTTTTTTTGGATTTTCATGGCTGTAGTTTGCTGTCCTGATTGTTATGTGGAGCTGTTGGAATAATGTTGGTTATTTACCAGAAGTCTGAGGTGACTGTGTTCCCTATGGACATATTACTAGGAGACAATTCCCGTGTGGCCTTTTCAGGAACACTTTGGCTTGTTTGTCTGTCCCTTTCTCTTTCTTGCTCTCTCACACTCACTCTCTCTCCCTTCCTCCCAGGTGTATGAAATCCTTAGACGCACTGCCTGTACACGGACCTGCCAAACCATGGGTTAGTAATACAGTAAGCTAAAACCAATCATGGCGCAGTGTTGGAGGAATCCTGAGAAAATCCAGGCCTGACATAAGAGTTTCACTGTGCTCAGTGCTGGTAGAGCAGGTGCTGGAGAGGAATCCATATGCTCTCCTGGATCGCTTTGCTCAGCAGACGGACATCGCCACCAGCTACAGGGGAATTGAGGCTAACTAGCAGAAGGGGTTGGGTTTAGGGTCTCATATCTAGCCTATTCTCTTACTTGCCTTCTCCTCTATCTCATCTACTGTCTAAACTAGGACATGCAATCTTAGTATTGGGTTCAGAAGTGATGCAGGGTCCATGGGGGGAGTGGTGGGCCCTAGCTTGTTGCTAGGGAGCCATCTTCTTAAATGAGGGCTAATAGTGAGAGTGTACATGCTGTTCCTTTGAGGACTGATTAATTACTTTGATTGAAGCTTGTGTTCTATATGTCAGCCTCCTTCCATTTTACTATTGTGCTGCATTCACATAAAGCAATCCAGGCAGTCCTTTCATGACAGTTGCTGTCATGGTTATCCCTGAGGATAGTGTGTGGTAATGTAATATATGGTGATATTTCTCCTTGCTTACAGGCATCACTACATTAATAGCTAAAGGGGTGTATGACTCTGCCTTTCCTCTGCATGATGTAAGTTGTTTCTACGCATTTCTTGAACTCTTCATTCTTATCTGAACCATTTACTGATTATTAAATGACGAGTCATGGTATTCTGCCTTTAGTACGTTAATGTGATGCTTTTATAATTGCCTGCAGGGGGACTTCAAGGACTCCAAAGCAGAAGAGAAGAACGAGAGACAAGTGAGTAGCAATTGTACCGCATAAACTAATCAATCACAATGTCATTTGTAATCATGAATCATGAACTCTTCTATTTGTTTCAGCTGTTACATGATGAATGGGCAAGATATGGAGCATTTTACAAATATCAGCCTATTGATCTCATCAGGTGCATATATATTTTTGTACTCAATTTACATATTACTCCTCACCACATGTTATGACTGCTTTTTTAAATATATGCTTATTTATATGACCATTGTCTCCAGAGGCTTTTTCTATTCTTACTTTTACTTTTGCCCTCAGAAAATACTATGGGGAGAAGATAGGCCTCTACTTTGCCTGGCTGGGCGTTTACACTCAGCTGTTATCCTTGGCATCTCTGGTGGGCATCATTGTATTCCTGTATGGCTGTTTCACCATCGACTCCAACATTCCTAGGTATGAGACAGTGTACAGGCCTCTAGGCATAAGGTTGGAAGTGTGTGGGTGTGAGGATGGAAGGGCTTAGCAGGCCAAAATGAGGAGTGCAGGAGTCATGGTCTGTTAATGTCAACCCCAGATTGCAATTGTAAAACAATTATGTATCATAAAAATATTGTTTGGGTCTGTTGAAGGCAGTACACTTTAAGTACAGGGGCATAAAACAAATTTAATTACATTGGTAGTCTACTGAAATAGACATGGAATCACTTTAGTATATCAGATAGTATTTATACAGATGAGATGTTTCAATAGAGTTCTGAATACAATGTGAATCTATTAAACAGTTTTATTCAGTATGAAGATGATAATCTGTCGACACTCTGATATTAATGAGACATGTGACAAGTTGCAATTAGTTGTTTTAAATTGACTGCATATGACTCACTCAATCATGTTAAAATTGAAAATGACTCAATGCAGAACTTCACTATGTGCTGCCCGACTCTGTTCTTTGTCTAATTTTTGTTTCAGTCAGGAGATGTGTGATGAGAAACAGAACTTCACTATGTGTCCCCTTTGTGATCAAGTCTGTGATTACTGGCACCTGAGCACAGCCTGTGGCACTGCCCGTGCAAGCCACCTCTTTGACAACCCAGCCACCGTCTTCTTTGCCATCTTCATGTCCCTCTGGGGTAAGCATCATCTTCTTCTCCCTCACCTTAGCTGTTTGTTCTCCTTCCATCCTTCCTTCTCAAAATAAGACCAAATATAATATAGGTCCATTTTGTGCACTGCCACAGCATTCCCTTGCTCTGATGAATATAAGACTCAGGTGACAGGCTGTGGTAGTAAGCAGATCTGTTGGTGTGTCTCTATGGAGATGGAGATAAAAAAAAACTTGCGTGTACAGTATGTGTGGGAGATTAACAGTCTGGGTATAGTGTTACCTGTGTCTATCAGAGGCTGCGTGGGCTCAAGGCTCCATCATCGGCCTTTCTCGTGCAGCTTTTGTAAAAGCCCTTTGTCTTTCACTGCTGCATGTGGCAACAGGGCATACGCATTATTTCTTATATGCAGGCACTTACTCTAGGGTTGGGTTGGGGAAGTGGTCAGATGGACTATATGTGTGCGTGTGTCTGTGTATACAATCATGCACCTGTATCTTTGTGTACAACCTTGCAGCAATGAATATCAGCAGCTGAGATAATTGACATTCACTCAGGCTTTTCAGACTGATGGTAAACATGTCTGTAGTTTTGAACCAAGGTGAATGGGATGATACCTCATCCCAGATATTATTACAGATTATAGTTTGTAAAAGTGTGCTCAAGCTAAGACTGACAAAACAATTATATTCATTTTTTCAGTTACGTAATATGTTTGATTAGTCATCTCATCTCATCTTTCCTTCTTTTCTCCCTTCTCATATCTCTTTCTCTTTCCTCATAAAGCGGTTATGTTTCTGGAGCACTGGAAACGCAGGCAAAACAGTTTGAACTACAGCTGGAATATGACCGGAATTGAGGAAGAAGAGGTGTGTGTCTTTCCCTCACAATAAACATTTGTTTACACAAATGTGCTGATTGTATTAATTCAATTAGTTTTAAATTGGATTTGAATTTGTTTTAAATTAGATTTGAATTTTATCATTTAAATTGTTTACTCCCCTTTCCACCAATCTTCTCTATATCAGGAACGAGCAAAGGTTTGACAATTTTTTCCTTAATAAACCCTCCTGCCGCACATTCTTCAAGCTTGGTGTGTTTCTTTGGTTTGCTGTGGATTTTGACCTGTTGGAATGGTTTGAAAGTTTTCTAAATGAATCAAAAAACAAAATGTGAGTTAAATATTATTGTTTGATTTCCCATCTGCAGGAGCATCCCAGGCCTAAATATGAAACATTACTCCTTCAGAAGAGACAAAGAAAGAGGAAAAACAGAAAGAAGAATAAAAGTGAGGTGGGTAGATTTACTGTTGAAAGCACTTTTGTCAGTTTATTTGTTTGTTTGTTTGTTTGTTTGTTTGTTTATTTGCTTATTTATTTATTTATTTATTTATTTATTTATTTTTTTTTTAAATTTTCAAAGCCTGAAACCACAAAAGCACCTTAACATGCCTGAAGGGTGCTGCCAAATACTTTTAGTTGTGGTTTAGAATAATAACTGACCTTAACTGATGTCTTGCTTTTGTCTGTGCAGACCTGTCACTGGGAGTAGAACATATATGTTTTCTCTGAAGCAATCAGAATGAGGAGTTAGGGGTAGAGTGCTGGTGCCAAACACTGCAAGCTTCCAGAAAATCCCCCATGATGCACTGCTCTGGCTGCAGTCATTTGGCACCAGAACATGAAAGGCTGATATGCTGCTCCAGGTTCTGCCATGGCAGAAGGAGTGGGATAGGGAAAGAGTCAGAGAGAGGGAGAGAGGCAGTGAGATTGGTAGGTAGCTAGAGAAAGGTGAACAAGCAGTGGCAATGAGGTGAGACCACAGATTCTTCATCCATGAGCAGAGCTGTTGTCTGGCTGGAGCCCCAAATCACTAGTGATTTTAGAGTTGTTACATGTTAGTGTGTGATCCATGGGCTCTGTCTGTTCCAGCCTCAGAAAAGTGTGGAGGAGAGCAGCGATTCGGGCAAGGACAAATGGAGACAGTGGTTGCTGTCTGCCATGGCTACAGGGAACCCGGTAAATGCTGATCTTTCTCTCTGTTTCTTGCCCACTGTAGTTTCTCTAGAGCAATGATCACCATTCCTGCTACTGTCCAACAGAATGTAATTCAACCCTAATCCAAAAGTTCTGCTCCAGCAAATCCGGTAACCTTGACAGGAACTTGTGTGTTTTGATTAGGGTTGAAACAAAATTCTGTAGGAAGGTCACTGCTCTGATCACTGCTCTAGAGCTTCTGCACCTGCTTTCATGCTTTTCTGTAACTCACTCTATCGCTTTCTCTTTCTCTCTAACTCTTTCTTACTTCAGGGCTGCAAAGTTTTCCCCTCTTCCCTAGTATACCAATGGCCTCTGTTCCATATTTTCTTGGTCAGTGGGCTCTGAATCTGCTTTTCTGGTGCTGCTTTGCTATCAGTAGCTGATTTTGACCAGTTCTGTATCTGCCCTTTTTAGAACATATGCTTGATCTTTCATTTTTCATTTGCCGTGGTTGCAAACGTTTTCAGTTCAATTGAAGTCTAGGTGGGGCTTGGGAAGCATAGTACTTTCAGTACTTAGCTGGATCAGAGTAGCTTCATTTTTGTGTGCTGTTTTGTGGGAAAGTATTTTAGTACTTTTAGTCCTTAGCTGGTAACAGAGTGTTGATTCTATATGATATTTTGTTAAACTTTATTTATGTTTATGGAAAATAAAAATACATTTGACTGCAGTGTTGTTAAGATGGTTGGATCTGGCAGTACCAACTCACTGTAGTACAGCATACCTAGGTAAAAAAAGGTACCTAAAGGTAAAAAATATTTGACTACAGTATATAACACACCATATTTTTCTGCTTGATGTACTTGATTAGTCTGTAATTGTTATACTGTCTGACACAATACACATAAAGAATTGCTAAGATCAACTCAACCCTTTCCAGTACGACTTCTTAAATTCAAGAAGCTCATTCATTATTTTCTCTGTAAACTCAGACAAAGAAAGTTACATAAGAAGACATTCCGTGTAAGCATATAAAGAATTAGAAAGGCCTGGAGAGATGATATTCACTGTGTAGTTCACTGTTACTTTAGCTATACACAATAAAGGCATAAATGATCTTATCCTAATTATTTTAATGTAGCTGAAAATTTTTTCCACAATGCAGTTGTTCCTGTCTGCTTTGTCTCACAGAAAACGTCTGGCATGCTGTATCATTGGTTGACAGTTAATCTTGATTATGGTCAAGCTATTTTATTTCCTCGCAGTGAATTGAGTATCAGTTGTGATATTGGTAGGCTTAGTTAAAGATAGCTGATTGACCTGTGATAGATAACAACTGGTGTTAGGTTTTTAAATACTGAAGTTTATTGACCCTGGTGCATTAAAACAAAAGTTTCCCATTCATTTTTTCAACTCTATTTTCTTGCATGCAGTAGGTAATGCAAATAATGCTTATTTATTGGAGTATTGAGTGATAGCTGTTTCCTCTAACTGGGATAAAAAAAAACTATGGTTTGAGCAAAGCTTCTGGTCATTCTGGTGATTTAATTAGATTTTTGGACTTTGGAAATTGATTTCTATTGGACATTTAAAAAACAATGGAACAAAAAAAACCCCCTTTTAACTTATAGTTACATGAAATATGCATTTTAAGACCTTTTGTGTCTGTCCTAACTCCTGAGGTTGGCTTTCCCACTGGGATGTTTGGGATGTATATAACAGGATCATACTGTATGTGTCTTAGGGGTTGTATATCTGTAAGTGTTCCTCAGGGAAAGCGTGCTCATCATGTATTCTTCAGTGCCAAAATGACTGTATCTATGGACAGCGAGTTAATTCTAGGTCAGCTCTCATTTTTAAAGAGGTGTTATACCCATGAGGCATGGTGTGAAAAGTGGGTTTCCTCAATTACCATTGTGGATACAATGTTTGACCCAACTACAATCAGTTTACTCCTGTATGGTATAGAGTTTGCTTATCAGCTTCTATTAACGGCACAGAAGCATAGTTGTAGTATATTATGGTACATTGCACTTGCCGGTTTGAGGAATCTTTTTCTTTTTTTTAGCTAGTGCTTGATCGTGAGACCTTTTGTATAGTTATCAGATGACATGTTGACAATGAAGATACTGTTTTTCCTACTTTGTCTTCCAACTAATTTTCCTGTTGTGCCCACATTGTTTGAAATACAAGCCTTGTCAATCAAAGGTCATTAATAGAATGGCATAATTTCGACAGAAATACAGGCTTGGAGGCTGTTGGTCAAATAGTTATATATGCTGTACAATAATACTTTCAGAAATACTACTATGAAATGTGCCTAACCTGTTATATAAAGGCATTACATTTTTCAGTTGATTGCAGAGGGGATGTCCTGTGCAACGCACCTCTCAAGTCATTCAGGCTTTCAGTAGGATTTACATCTTGGCTCTTACTGGGCAATTCTAAACACTGAGCTTCTTCTACTGAAGCCATTCCATTTTTTATTTAGATTTGTGCTTTTGTTTGTTTTCATGTATTGCATCTAGCCACCCTACCCCATAGCCCAGACATTGTTGTCACATGAAGGGTGTGATCAGTACATGGCAGATGTTCCTGCACAACATTATTAATGTTGCCTTAGGTATATTGGCAGCATTGCTTCTAAACTTTTTATGCCCTGTTGTTTTTTAATATATGGATAGACATCCTGTTTATGGTGATATCACTATGGTGCCCCATTTTCTCCCCTTGCTAATTAATGCCTTGATGGTTTACCTTGGTACATCAAATGTACCATCAATTATACCATTCAATGAGATCCAGTACATGCGTTGCAAGCTTTTTTAGACCTTGATTTCAGCAGTCGGATGAAACCAAGATGTCAGGAATATCCTACAAAAACACTTTACATAAAATAATCTGAAATGAAAATTGGTTTATCTATTTATTTATTTTTTTACATCAGGAAACCCTGTGATTTTAACAGGGGTTTCTAGTTTGTAGTTTGAAATGCATAATCTGAATATTCAGACAGATTTATGAGTTCCAAATGTTAACCAGGCGCTCAAACAGGCATAAAAATAGACAGGTCAGTAACACTGCTGAAAAAACACTGATCAGTAGCACTGGATAGTGAATAAATGTGCTGCTTAAATGTAATACATGTACACTCATGCATGGGGACCACTTGTGTGTGTGTGTTTTGGAATGATTGAGGAAAATCAGGGTGACTGGATAAAAATTAGGTAATATGTTTGCATCATAAAGTATTTTAATTAAGTATAAAGGATTTTTTTCTTTGTAATTTATGCATTTCCAAAAGTCTTCTTTTCTGCTAAAAAAGGAAACAAAATTCTGCTTGAGTCCTGGAGTTTTCTGGAGTGTTATGCACATACTCTGGCCAGCAGAGAGAGCTACACTTCAGCCTATTGATTGTATGGAAGACTGTGTATTTTTGTGTCTGTGTGAAAGAGAAAAGGAAGGAAGAGGGAGGGAGTGCCCTCTCAGCTGGAGTGTCACAGCTTAACACAAGGCATCACGCCAAAAGCAGAGTAAACCACAGTCCCTGACTCATCGTCATGGCAACCCTGTGTCATTCAAGCACCTATACTTGAACATACATAGGGCTGTTTTAAACTGGTGTGTTTAAAAGCCTTGTCACACTGTTACACCGATGCAGACATAACGTTAGTGAGACACAACTAGTACTGACATCTACAGGAGTTACAGAAAGAGGCCAAATAAGCAAATGTATATTCAGCATTAGCTAATGGGAGGAGCAAAGTGTTCATTTGAGACAACAACAACCTGCCCCTTCTTGACTGTGTGCTTTCATTTTTATGGGATAAAATTACAACTGTAACTGTATGACATTTTTTTCTTGCTACTTTGGTTTATATGTATACTAAAAAAAATTATTTAGAATAAACTTTGCTCAAAGTCTGAGGCTTTATTTCCACATGACTGTAGAACCACAAATTGACTATACAACTCTGATGGCTTAGTCTTAAAAAATATAGCCAGTTGGGGTTTCTACAGGTCTAGATGATTTTTGTTCTAAAGCTCACAGAGTTTGAATGGAGTTAGGGTCACATTAAGTTCTGATCATAATGGAAGTAAGCAGGAAGTCTGTGACTTCTCTCGCTGGGCATTACATTATCTGCTATTAATCGTTAAAGGTCATCTGCCACCTTGGGCAAACCACTTATTGGAGAGTGTGTGCTTTTTGTGCCCTTGCACATGGAATGGGTGTATTGATGTGCCATGATGTGGGTCATGAGCTGTTAGAAGGAATTAGTGTGTGGGTGTATGGAAGAGGGAATTATTCTCTCTGTACTCAACACCCAAAAGGTCTTTAATTCACCCCCAGCACTGGAACTACTGCATGTGATTGTCAGAGGTTTGACCAGTGGTTTGACTAGCTCTTACAACTATAATCTCTGTGACAATTCTCTGTCCCTGACCTCTGCTAAATGAAACTGCAGTCATGTGTCCTGTGTGGCTGATATGAATATAATATACATTACTGGTTGATGTGGTCTCTCTCTCTCCCTCTCTCTCACACACACACACACACACACACTCTCTCTCTCTCTCTCTCTCTCTCTCTCTCTCTCTCTCTCTCTCTCTCTCTCTCTCTCTCTCTCTCTCACACACACACACACACACACACACACACACAACACACACACACACACACACACACACACACACACACACACACACACACACACACACACACACACACACACACACACACTTCCTCCCTCTTTCTCTCTCTCTTCTTCCTTCATTCTCTGAAAGTGTAAATGCACATTCATGTATCTCTGCAGTGACATATGACCTCTGAGGAATTCTCCACACCAGCGGTTTTGTCGTTAATTTCTCAAATGATTTAAATTGAACTCGTATGGAATAGTCTTTTTAATAGGGGAAAGTCTTAAAGTGGTCACTGACACCTAAGCCACTGTTCACATGCAATTTATTTTCAACATTGTCTATGTATATCATAACACATCTGCACAATTATGAGAGTCAAGGCTTCAGGGTCAGACAGAATCCTTCTGAGAAGGGAACGGGGCCTTGCTGGGGTTTGTGTATATCTTCAGATTCATTTACATTTATGGCATTTGGCAGATGCCCTTATCCAGAGCAGCTTACATTTTATCTCATTTTATAAAACTGAGCAATTGAGAGTTAAGGGATTTGCTCAAGACCCAGCAGTGGCAGATTGGTGGCCTGGGATTCAAACTCACCACCTTCCAATCAGTAGTCCAACACCCTAACCACTAAGCTACCACATCCCCAAATCTATGTTATAGACTTGTGTGTAGACACAGATTTGTCTTGACTGGTTTTGCAACACAGTTAAGAAAAGCACAACTGAAGAACAGGCAAGCACTCATGCTCCACTTTTGATGAAACACATCAACAGATGTTGCAGATGGACTTTTCCAAGTGCTGGCTAGTAGACAACCCAGCCTTATTAGTACTGACAGTGATTTCTCATCATAAACAAAAATAGGGAAACACATTGACATACTTTATTTTACGTATTTATTTATTTATTTTTATTTGAAATGGAACAGATTGGTATCTGGAGCTCTATGGATATATGGAGATTTACACATTATAGTAAACCATGTTCTCAGGGGCTTTGGTGGCTCAGTGGTAGGTGTCTCACCTATCATGTGGTAGGTGTCTCACCTATCATGCGGAAGGCCCGAGTTCGATTCCCAGCCAATGCCTCAACCCCAGCCACTGGATGCAGTGCCAGTCCCAAGCCCGGAAAAATGGGAGGGTTGCGTCAGGAAGGGCATCCGGCGTAAAACATTTGCCAAGTTGTTGTGCAGACCAGTTGGTCTGCTGTGGCGACCCCGAACAGGGAGCAGCTGAAAGCAACTTCTTCTTCTTCTAGTAAACCATGTTCTCACTTAAATCTAGGCTGCTAATCTAAGTCTTTTTGTTATCCACAAGTGTTGAATGCAAAAGTGTGAATAACAAGAAGAGATTGTTCTGCATTATTTCCCCTTCTCATTTCTACACTGACTTTTATTATGGGATTTTCTTTAGTTTATAGTCATGCATTCTTAATCATTGTATATTTATAGTGTACATGGAGACCATCTCCATCCGGCCTTTCTCTGAAGGCAAAAAAAGTTTTTCTTCAGCCCAGTTTTGGTCAGTGAAGCTCGGATTTTGTTTCTTGCACATTAGTCGTGGCAGCTTTTATAGATCATCTCAAATCCTGGAATGGTTTCTAACAGTTATTGCTCTCGCTGCCTAAGGAGGGAGGCCAAGCTTATCTGCCTCATCTTCCTCACCAAAGGGTGTTAACTGTGTTTTGTCTCTGAGAGCATGGATGTGCAGAGAATCCACATGTTCAGCAGGGGCCACATGTGACTCATGACCCTCCCTGTGGTTTGTCATAAATGGCTGTATTACATGACCTACATTCATTATCCTCCAAAACCCAAAAGCTTTGGCATTCTGAGAGCTTCCCTCAAGTGCAGCCATCAATCTCTTGTTGCTTTGGCATCCCAGGGCTCAGACAGTGGGGTTTAGTTCTGGTGAGTGCTTCTGTGTGCTAGGTGGTGCTGTTGCTCTCTTAATGAACCTAATTAGAGCTGGGAGAGGCTACCAGATCAAACTACTATAGATCCTTTACCTGCTCAATTGGATGAATGTTACCCATTAAATATGGGCAAAACAATTTTGGTATTTTATTTATAGCAGTGATGTTATGAATTGGGGAAGTTAATTGGTGCACGCTGTCAACCAAGTTTTGCTCTGCACTATATTGACATTATTGTGGTCTTTTGTTATAGCTCCAGCCAGAAAACTAATGTATATTCATTAATTGAATGCTGAAGTGCTGAATGCTGACTTTCACCATTTGCTTATTTTACTTCTATTGTCTGCATTACAGTGATGCATGAGATTGCAGGATGTTTTTCTTGGCTTGATTGCTGTGATTTATCTGTCAAATTTGTAGGAAAGTCCAGTAGCAGTTAAGTATTTTTCTTGGTGAATTAGAAAACATAATTCTTTGGAGATAATTGGGATATGATTTCTTCATGAAGGGGTTAAGGTTGTAAGGCCATAGAGTTATGACCTTGTAACACTGTAGTACATTACTGACAGACACTGTAAGTGTTACATGTATTTGGATAAAACAGGAAGAGGAAGAACAGTAAACCCACAACCCAGATAAATATAAACATTTACTAAATTTTTCATTTCATTTCTCTCTCTCTCTCTCTCTCTCTCTCTCTCTCTCTCTCTCTCTCTCTCTCTCTCTCTCTCTCTCTCTCTCTCCACACATACACACAGCCTGGAGATGAGAGACTTACATGGAAGGATAGGTTTCCAGGCTATTGCATTAATGTTTCCTCCATCCTACTAATGGTGAGTAATGTTACTTGAGAAACAACTTTGATAAATTCAGTAAATAAACTGTATAATTGCTTCATAATTAAGATTTAACTTATTCTTACAGTGCCTTTCTAATATTTGTCTTTCTGGTGTTATTGGCTTTGCTCTTTTGACTTATTTTGGTGCTCTAGTTTGGTGTAACTTTTGCTGCTGTCTTTGCGGTGATTATGTACCGTATCACCGTCTCTGCCACACTGGCCATGAGTACCGACCCCCAGATCAAAGCAAGTGTGCGAGTAACCGTCACAGCCACAGCTGTCATCATCAACCTAGTTGTCATCCTCATCCTGGATGAGATCTACGGTTCAGTGGCTGCTTGGCTCACAGAGCTAGGTGAGATTTACTGTATACATTTGGACTAAGTTGCATGCCTCTGATAATAGTGCTTATTAATAGTGTTAGCCCATATGACTGGTATGACAGTACTGGGATGTTTTGTGGGAAGTTGAAGTTTATCATTTACTAATTTAGGAGGCCTTCTGATTTTAAATGCTTCATGAATATGTAAATAAAATGATGTCCTTTCCTCTTAAGTATTGGTCTCTCCTCCTCTTCACTGTTCATCTTACAAATATTTAAAATCTAGTCTAGACTTCTATGTAATTTCTGAATGCCGGAATTTGAGTTCATTCTGCATTTACTGCCAACACTGTAGTTCAGACAGTGATCTCCAATGTAGATAAAAAATGAAGCGGGAATATATGAGCCATGTAATTCCGATCCCAATAACATAATAATTTCTAATGTATCTGCAGAGATTCCAAAGACAGAGACCGGCTTTGAGGAGCGTCTGATTCTGAAGGCCTTCCTTCTAAAGTTTATGAATGCTTATGCCCCAATTTTCTATGTAGCCTTTTTCAAAGGAAGGTAAGTAGACACACCCACCCTAAAGCTCTTTCTTTTGGTTGAGGTTTGGATGTTACTGTTAAATATAATAATAAAGTAAAATATAATACTGTTATGGAGTGATGGCTCTAATGCAGAAGCTTGAAACGAAGACCAAGCAAAGTCTGCTAATTGGCAGAAACATACAAAAGGCAAGAAGAAGCTAGAAGATAAGTATTAGACCCTTTGGATGAGGCTTTGGTTGCAAAAACTGCACCTAAATCTAAACCAGTATCGTCTGAATTGTACTCATTAAAGTAGGGAGCCCAATGTTCTAACTAACTACAAAAAACATGGCTTATTTTATCTAATCATCCATGTTTTCTTTGTTTGTTTTTATCCATATCAATAGGTTTGCAGGCAGGCCTGGTGATTACGTCTATGTTTTCAACCAGTATCGCATGGAAGAGGTAAATTTAGATGTGTGTGATTAGTAAGTGTGTGATTATGTACTTTATTATTATACCCATCACTCTGCTGTCACTCTTATAGCTGTCACTGATACCACAGTTATCATAATTAGTTTGCTAGAAAGACCTTGATGTTCATTCTGTCTCTTTCTCTCTCAGTGTGCCCCTGGTGGTTGTCTTATTGAGTTATGTATCCAGCTCAGCATCATCATGTTGGGAAAACAGCTCATTCAGAACAATATCTTTGAGATTGGCGTCCCGTAAGTGCTCAGACTTTTCCCAGCTGTATCTACCTCTGTAAAACATGCTCAGTCATGCCTTTGCCCTCAATAACCTGAAACAGACTATATCTTCTACTTAGATAAAGAATTTTACACATTATACATTTGGCATTTTATTAAAGCTTTCTAGGGTTTTTTGCTTTTTCACATGAGAAATCTCTACATTGCAGAATTTTGCTTTTAAGCTTCATTCTCTGTCTCATATTTTAATACTTAGATATATACGTTTTATGTTTTTGTAATTTCTGATTAATTATCGTTTTTCATGTTGCTTCATAGACATAGAACAGCACTTACCACATGCATGATTAGTTTCTCCTATGAAGGCTTCAGAATACTTGAACAGGAAGGATAATAAACTAGGACACAATTTCCCTAAAGCAGCGAATGGACTTGTAGTCATGCATTCCCATTTACTGAAAATCCCTCTTTAGCCTATTTTTCCCTCACCGTCCTTCAAAAGAGCACGTACACATCTCTTCATCCTTGCCACAGTTTTTCTTACTCATTCATTAGAATAGTGCTCAAACCCCACTGGAAGGATACATGGGTACAGTATGACTGACTGTTTACACTGTTTTGTTGTTGTATCCTGTTTGTATTTGTTTTCTTGAACAAGTGTTTTAATCTGTTTCAAGGTGTTTGTATTGCACGTGTCTCTACCGTGTTTTCCACTTATTTTAATTAATGTGATATACTAGCTTTCAGGACAGTCCACAGCTCTTGTTCTTTGTTGGGTTACGGTAAATGCTAGTGCCTCTTGGGTTTTGTTTTCCCATGGCTCAGTTTACATCTGTCTTGGTGTGTGGCTGCAAAACGGCTGTTTATGGTAACAGGCTCACTTCATGCACCTACAAAAGTGGATACATCAATCATTCATTGGCACTGACACTGCTGCATGCCTTTTGTTTGTGTGTTTCTCTGTCTGTGTGAGAGGAGAGACAGTTACCCTAGTCTGTATGAACATGTACAAACACAGCATAAACACAATTGTAGGCTGTGAACTATATTCGTGCCAGTTTTGAATCTATAGGCTTTTCTCTTTTTTTCCAAGCTGGAAGGACGTGAAGCAGTGTGCAAAAAGCATTCGGAAGTCACTTGAGCTGAATTCTGGAATATTGGAAAAAAAAAACACACCGAAGTTTCAGCTAATGATACACTTTGACATCTTTAAGAAAACCTATATATAAATAAATAATTTTATTTAGTTGTTTTTCTCGCATTTCCTTAGTGTCTGCGTGCAAAGCTTACATCAGTTAATGAAGTTTTGCCCATGTGAAGGGTTTTGCAGGCCACAACACAAATACATCTTGTATTGTTTATTGAACTAGAAGCACTTGATCTCAAAGTAGAAGTTATTTTATAATATAATGCATCAGAGCCATTATAAGTTTGGTTTAGTTTCCACATTTCTACACTTGTTGCTATTTAAACTTTTCCAACTTTCTATTAAAGTAGTTTGTTCAAGAATACAAATGACAAGAGTGGAGTCCTTGGAAAGACTGGTAGAAGGAAATGAGGGTGACTTTAAACTGATTCTCCTGTTCTGCTCTATAAATACCCAACTTCGTTACTAGAGAAAGGACAGGGCTGAAGTGCCTGGTGCAAACGCTCTGTGATGGAGGCCAGAGGGGACAGGAGGACTCAATATCCCACAATTCCCTCTACACACAGACCTGACCTACATTGTAGTTCTGATCCTCCCTACAGATTGCTCTCCATCTTTCCATATTATATTATACAAATTGTATGAGTGTGTACTCTAATATTTAGGACCAGTGTCCATTACAGAGAATGTTGCATTCAAGGGTGTGTGTGTGTGTGTGTGTGTGTGTGTGTGTGTGTGTGTGTGTGTGTGTGTGTGTGTGTGTGTGTGTGTTTGTCCTAAATGCAGCTCGACAGCTGGTAAATGGGAGCTTTAGCATGGCAGGAGGAAGGCACTTCTGATACAGAGGCATTAAAAAGTAATGTTCTGGAAAAGGGCTGTATTTTGGGGTATAAATAATGCATCAGCTGCATTTAGTGGATTTTATTGGAGACATTAATAGGCAGAGATATGGACCACATGGCCCATTTCATCGTCTATATTTGGCTTTCAGAGGCAGCAGGAGACACATGCACTCCTTCTCTCTTTTCTTTTTTTACTGTAACTTTATTCTCTCTCCATGACAACTTGCCAAATATTAGGGATGGCTTTCAACATTTACATTTACATTTCACGTTTGTCAGATGCCCTTAACCAGAGCCACTTACAAAAGTGACAGACCTAGCTCAGTGTTGGTCTGAAAGGACTAAATGAATTTAATGAACGTTATCTAAACTCCAGTTATTGTAGCTGTACTTGGCACCGAGCTAGTTTATTTAGAAAAAATATACAAACAGCATAGATCATTATGGAATTAATTTAGGTATGGGGTGTAAAACAAAGCTATTATCTGTGTCTTTGTCAGTTTAGTGCTCAAAATATTTGTATTTTATATATTTGGGTTTAAACATGAAGAGGGCATGATCTAGACCACTGTTTTGTATCATTTATTTCTTATGTTATTTGTTCATTTCTTTTTATGCATACTCTACCACTCTGCCCCAACATAATTTTATCCAGTTCCTGAACTTTCTAAATAGTTAATCAATTTCAGCTACTTCCCTTAAGTTCATAATTTTTTTAACCAGAATCTTATGTGAATGAGTAAGGTAGGGTATTTTGAAACAACATATTTCCCAAATCATGGAACTGTTGTTTTGTGAGATCTGCTGCTTTTTTGCAAAGTGTGTGGTCTGTGAAGACTATGGAGTAGAAATTACATTTCTATTGTGAATTTCAGGTCAGTTTGTTCAGAAATATGGTTGAAGTATGGTTGTATTTTGGATCTAAGTATGGCGATATTTGGGTTGTGCTCCTGGAGCAAATCACTGATGATGGCCAAAAAGTCATACTTGTGCCCTTCAAGCTTATGCCTACATCACACGAAAGTAAAAACCTGCCTTTTTTTTTTACATCCCATGATCCCAGTCCCACTGAACTAGCATCAAGCAGATATCCTTTCTTTAAAAAAAAAAAAAAAAAAAACCCAGTCAAACAAAAAATACCACAGCTCCTTTATGCATATCATTTTTGTATCCTTTTAGAACACCATCAACCCAAATAAGGTATAGATATTTGATGAGATCATGAGATGAATGAAGGAAAAAAACTCCTCAACCCAAAAAAATCTAACTTGAGCAATAATTGAATATAAAGTAATTTGTACGCTATGACATCTTATGTCTGCCGATGCTGGTCATAATCATCTGGAATTATCAGTTGTGTGGCAGGAAAATAAGAAACAGTCAAAAGTCATGAGAATGTTCTTGGTTTTAAATAAGCAGGCCTGTTTTATTTTTTTCTTTCATTTATTTAAGCACCATCTGGAAAACTTCCTCTAGTGGTTCTTGGATTAGGAGCAGACTTGGAATTATTGCAGTCTTTCAAAAACTTCCCTTTTTGACATTCTTAAACACGTAAAAAGTTGTCCTGTGTATGCATGGGAACCTTTTTTAATGAGTAAAATGGCATGGCACTGCATGCTGAGATGAAAGGCAGACTTTCTGGAACATTATTGGGTTGAAATTGGTCCCATTCACATAGGTTGTTTAACTTTTACTACAGAGTAAAGTTTATGAGTTAAATGTGAGGAGCTCTACAAAGACACATGTCCATGTCATTCACACAGAACCATCAGCAGCATCACTTTATAGCCTAAAAGTTGGTAAATATCTTCATTAAATGTAATATATCTAATGTTAGTTGCTCTAACAGGCTCCTACTGTATCAGTCTCTTGAATGTTTGGCAGATTTATAACACGCAGATTTCATTTATTCATTTTAAGAAGCTGAGGACAAAATAAACCTTGTAAATTATTCATACACATTTCTGTAAAATAAAGTAGATTATGTATTTGTGCTTTTGGTGTGATTTCCCCACTAAATGATCAAGAATGCTTTGCATAATGCTTATCTGTTTAGTTTAAATAAACATTAAAAGCAAAGAGATTAAAAAACAGAGTGTATTCTTAAGATGCCACTTCCATATATTATTAATTAATATGTGGGCTTTTTTTTCTTCCTGTTTCTCTCTGCAGGAAGCTTAAGAAGCTGTTTCGCTCCCTGAAGGAAAAGAAGCGAGCTCCTGAAGTACATGTGGAACAGACAAGTCGTAATCTGCGTCAGTGGCACCTGGACTATGACCTGGAGCCGTTTGTAGGCCTCACACCTGAATACATGGAGATGAGTGAGTGACCGTCTCTCAGTCAAAGTGTCAGGTCCTATAAAAATACACATTAAACCCCTTTTTCTGCTCTGTTGCGTTTACATCAATGGAGTTTGTTTGCAGACTAGGTTAGTGCATGCAAGTCCTGCATTTGTCTTTTGGTCATGTTAACAAACAGTATTTCCATTAGTGAGTGTGTTGTGTATAAATTCATGACTGAATCATTACTAATGCCACTAGTCATGAACATGTGTGTGTGTGTGTGTGTGTGTGTGTGTGTGTGTGTGTGTGTGTGTGTGTGTGTTCAGCAATATTTTATGCTATCATCGTTATTTTGCTAAATAATAGTTGGGCTGCAGTGGAGAATATGATGAAAGTTTATAATAGAGGATTTTTAAAAATGTATTTTTTCTATTAGAGATCTATGCCAAATGAAACATTTTAAACAATTAAACAAAATTATAATAGTTATCATTAACTTTAGCTCAACAGTTGATAAAAGAAAGGTAAAAAAAAAAAAAAAAAAGTATTTTAAAATTTTTAGTATTTCATGTTAGAGCCAACCTAAAAACCTAAAGCTATTAATTATGAATTCTCTTAAATTCTTTTGATTTTAATTTCCTAACAACAAGGATAATCTGATGCACTTGAATCATTACTTTTGTATGTTCACATTAATGGATGTATTTTTTAAGAAGATTTTTTAAGAAGAGTTTTAAAAAAAAAAAAAACTTATTATATACAAGTTATACTATATATGTATGTATAACATGTCAGATATGTGTATATGTATAACATGTCAGAGAGATGGGCATGCATAAGGCATGATGATTGATAAAAATGCAGTTCAGGTGACAATTTGGTGGACAGTTAATTCTCACGGGCCTAAAACAGTACAACATTTCAGTATTGGTTTTTAAAGCATGCCCTCCAGTCTGTAATGCACTGTTTTACTGTGTAGAAAAAGTAGTGTATGTCAATCATGTTAAAGCTGGAAATGCCATTTCCCACAAAGGTTATATTCCATGTATGTGGATGACGGAAAAGCAGCCTCGTGTTCTTTCAAAAATGATAGACTGTGATTTTACCTCACTAAAGATTGTTAATTATGGGGAGTCACTAATCTTGAATCCTCACCTAATCACGTTTGCAAATTCTCACAAAATTTTGTTGCTTATGTAAGCAAACATATATACAACAGTGTTCTAATCAAAATTTACAATATAGACTGTGACTAGCTTTAGGCAATCTAAACAAAGACTCTTTCAAAGAATTCAAGATTCAAGGTTTCGGTAGGAGTGAATTACATTTTGTATTTCTGGACTAATGGATCCTAATATGGACTCTGAGTAATGATACACATAGCAATAGATAAAAAATTAGCACACAACATTTTATATTGTCATATATGTCTTTGATTAATGGTTAGGCTTTAAACCCAGGCTTCCTGACTCTGATGGTGCTAGAGACCTTTTATTCTTCACATTTTTAAGTCTGTCCCCTCTAACATACCAGATCCTGCTCATGAAGAGAGTGGGTTAAACTGTGATGAATTAAGCAGATGTTTTCTGGTAAATAAAGGACATTTTGATGTCGTTGGCGAGCAAGTGTGGGTTCGCTGTAGCAAAGCAAGACTTAATCAATGCCAGATGATTTAAATGTGTAATTGCTATAGTTTGACACATTTCATGGGTGGTTGGGTGAATGGGTGGTTTTAAACTCCTGCAGGTGAGAGCTAGAGACACATATTAAGCTTGCATGCTAAAGAGAAAGGTCATGCTGATTAACATTGCACTGCATTGGATGCTGTGTTGTGCCATGTGTTTTAACACATTTATTTATTTCTATCTTCAGTAACTGCTTTGTGTATACATATATGTGATATTTGTGTATGTTTGTACATTATTTCTCTTTACATCAGTAAATATGTAATGTTAAATGTGAGATTATCATCAATTAATACTTCTTACAAACACAATTTAATAGTCTTAGTTATTTTGTATTGCTCATTTATTCCCATCTCAAGCTGTTGAATGTTTTCTGAATACATCATGGCTCTGACCAGGATAAAACAGATATTGAAGACAATTGAATGAATGAGTGTCTTGACTCATTTCACCTCTGTGACTTGCTGTTCTGTTACAAGCAGAAATTTTAACTGATTCAACCTTTCAACCTTTGCCTTTCTCCATCAGCATATGAAATAAAAGTACAGGGTAGTTTGAGTGTGTTGCCATTCTGTTGAAAAATTGGTTTATAATAAAGCAGACACTGTTCTCAAAAATTCAAATTGAGTGGCTTTTATGGCTGGTGTGGTGTACCATTTGATATTAAAGGGATAGCCATATATATATATATAGATATTACGTTCATACAGAAGTGTCTGCAAATGAGGATGGGGTCTTTAATGAGGATCATTTATGTACCCACTAGCAGTGTAAAGTCAATACGGTTGAGTTCAACAGGCAGCTTTGGAGGTTAAACTGATCCAAACTGGTGATGACTGAACACCCGAAAGCAGTCCAAGTTACTCTCAAGATGAATTGATAATTTGGCAGCAGACAGGCTCAGCTGAAAGTTAAAACAAATATAACTTTGATGCTCATCACTCTCAGTAAGGTAGCTATTGACTCCGTTGTAAGTGAACAAATAAACACCTCACTTTTTTGGCAATGGGTCGTCTGGGTTACGCGAGGTTACAGGAATACTCATTGCCAACTTGGAAACTGCACTGCCTGATCTATGTAAATTAGCCCTATGCAACCTATCTTGTCTGCCTGGGTGCTTCATTGAGCCTGCTGTCAATGTAGCCCAGGACATGAGGTTGCAGGTTTCAGAGTCATAAAAGCCTAGTGTCCATGTGGTGCTTCTAGGACACCACACCCTCTGACCACTTTGCCTGGGGGAACACACACTCAGGCTTTTGGGTAGGTATTTGAGTGTCCAAATGACTCTCAAAGAAGCCCCTAGATAGCACCCCCAACAACTAAGGAATCCAGCAGAACATGTAACTAAATGGTGGGGGCATCTTGGTTACTCAGCAGTGACTCCATCAGATCAGCGAGTCATATGACAGTGTTGCAGGGATACATACAAGCTCCAGTTCTCTAGAAGACAGAAGACTCTAGATATTCTGGATCATGTCACATGTAGCTTCTGAGCCTTGGATGGTCTTTGCTGTGCCCAGTGCATGCTTTCTTTTGTTAGGATGGAAAGGCAGACATTCCATACTCTGATGAGTTGTTTATCTGCTGTGGAAGATAAACAACCTCTGAAAAAACCACCTGTCTAAACAGAGATTTGCCCAACTGAGTGGATGTCTATGACCTGGAACATCTCAACATTATAAGGGTTATGTAAAACATGTGCTAACATCAGTACTATCTGTGCAGATTTCACCATGGGATTCCTGATTTCTGAGATATTACAAGATTAACCTTATCACTTAAAGAGGTGTGGGAGCTGTGGTCATCTGTAAAGCTCCTTCCTTTTTCTCCTAAATACTGTTTACAGCTCTACAGTAAACAGTGTTCCTCATGACATTGTTGCTAGCTATTTAACTCCTCTTACACACTGTGAAATGGAATGCTATTTATAATAGAAATAGAATGCTAGTTACATATTTGGTGTTACAACTTTGGCTGCATGAACCCTGGATAACCTCCAAGTCATTTGAAACATATAAAAGCTCATTACAAAAGATTTTTTATTATGATGAAATTTGTTGCAAATACTGTGTTGTAAATCAGTATATTGCAGGAATAGCTTAGCATGCATGTCCAAGAGGGTTGTGCTCATATCGGTATCTGTATTGTTATTTAAACCAATGTGGGTGGATATGGCTTAATTTCATTATCAACTAGGGAAATTTATATGACTTTTTATAAATCCCCTTTATGTAATTATTGCAGTTATTATGTTTGTTGGGTACCTACATGCAATATTAATGAAAATACTAGGTTTTACTTCTTAAAATATTAGGGAATTGGGCATTATTGTATTAAGATATTAGCTATTAGTCAGTTACTAAGCAAACTCAGAAAATAATTTGGTGAACATCATAAGACTGGAAGGAATGTCATGTGGAGCTGAAAGCACTTGCACCTCAGTACACAGTCTGTACTGAGGCTGTACATTTGCTGCTTGCTAAGACTGTGTGCAATTTTAAGGTGAGATTAGGAGTATGATATGGAATCACAGGCAAGTTATTGCCAAGAGGCAAGTTGCACTATTTACATAGTCAGTATAAGCTTGTAAGGTTATACGATTGTGAAGCCTTATATGGATTTCTACATGGATGTGCATTGATCTTAATCTATGTAAAAAGAGAGACAATCTCTCACAAGACCATGTATGATTTAGCTTAAGGTCAGAAATTCTTAAAGTAAGGTCACATTCTTCAGATGTTTTTTAGCTTTTAAGCAAGACAACCTACAGGCATTCCTGTTAATACTGTCATTAGCATTGATAATTCCTGCTTTGACAGCAGATTGCTGACAGGCTCACCCTTGACTACCAGCTAGCTTTTAGTTGTTTACTTATTAACACACCCTGCATTTTTACTGAATCTACAAATCACTTTGCAAGATATATGCACACATGTCTGATCATGAGGTAGCATAATTAGAACAAGAGAGAAATTTGTAAAGCTATCTGTTTGTCAGAACCACTTTAGTGAAGCCACTGGAGCCAATTTAATCATTTCCCTGAGGTTTTTTTTTTCCCAAAGAACTTGAAGATATTTAGGACAGGATAAGAATCAGTGTTTCAGTAATATACAACAGAGGTCATGGTTTTTAATCATTTTCATGCCTAAGGCTCAGACCTTTAATCAGTCCAGTTACACAGAACCTAATATTGTGAATAATGAAAGGTTAGGTCAAGTTTATTAGTTTTCAACATGGCACTGAGTGCACAACATTCAGGTAGATGCATAATAATAATGAACTTAACACCATTTGTTTTTTGTTTTTTTTGTTTATTCTTTCCTGTCTGCAGTCATCCAGTTTG
Organism: Hemibagrus guttatus; assembly: GCA_033459395.1. NCBI lineage: Eukaryota > Metazoa > Chordata > Actinopteri > Siluriformes > Bagridae > Hemibagrus > Hemibagrus guttatus. The sequence continues at coordinate 12,542,169 of JAUCMX010000018.1, forward strand.
GTTTTGTCTCCCTCTTTGTGGCATCTTTTCCTCTGGCTCCTCTTTTTGCTCTATTGAACAACATCATTGAGATCCGACTGGATGCTAAGAAGTTTGTCACCGAGCTACGTAGACCAGATGCCGTGAGAGCACAAGATATCGGTACTAGACTACATCTATATATATACAATGTTTTCATCTAGAACACATATCATATTTACTTTACTCTTGTAATTTGACAAAATGTATTCCTTGTTCTAGGAATCTGGTACAACATACTAAACGGCTTGGGCAAGTTTTCAGTTCTCATCAATGTAAGTGGCTCCATTTGTCAGTTGCAGTCTGCCTGTGCAGGCAGCTTCAGACAATATATAACATTTCATGTGGTTCTTCCCCAAAATGATCTATGATTGTAATTGAGGTAACAAGACAAAATAAGGACAGATAAGTTACTTTAAAGAAGACATCTCTTTCTATATGTGAACATGATGGATTTGAAGTAGATTCCACCCTTCTGTCATTCCGTTCTTGTACAGTGTATCCCATGGATAAGCTAGGGGTCTCAAGGATATTTTACCTCCACTATCAGTTAAGTCTGGAATTACAACCACTCTAACGTGGACCAGAGGGTCTCAAGTGCAAACATTTTATGGAATGCTTTGATATTTTCTCTATAAAACATGTTGGATAAATATGAAAATAAGTGTTATGTCTTCTTATTCTTCATAATATTAGACATTAGATTTACACAAATATACTTAGGTGAGTATAATCTGTAATGTTCCTACAGTTCATGTACTGAGTTAGTGAGTCCACTTAGGACACGTAAAAAGCATTTGCATATTCATGGAATATTATTGAGAAAAAAAGGACTTCTGGCCAGAGTGAACAGTATAACTGACTTACATCTCCTCCAGAGCTTTGAAATCCATTATTAGCTGAAGCAGCAGTCTATCAGTATCTAGTTCTGTTTGATAGACAATAAAGCAAAGATGCCTTCAAAAAGAATTACATAAAGTTTATTTAAAATTATTAAAATAATTTCACTGTATATTGCAGATACTGTAGAACCACAAATAAAAAATGAAACTAAATTGCCTTAGCATAGATTTTCCTGACCAAACTGTGGTACGCTTTTATAAGGAAATTGACTAGTTTGAGAACTTCTATGAGGACGTTTCAAGTCTTCTCTGAGGACTTGACACAGTTCTGTGCTTTTTTTTTCTAGCGACACACTAATGGCTTTAAATGCCTTGTACATGTTCCCTTTATTTTTCAGGCTTTTGTCATCTCCTTTACATCAGACTTCATCCCACGACTGGTTTATCAGTACATGTACAGTGAGAACGGCACCATGCATGGCTTCATCGACCACACACTGTCTTACTTCAATGTCAGTGATTTTCAACCAAAAACTGCACCTACTGGCTCAACCATTACAATGTGCCGGTGAGCCGCCACTACTGTTTACATTACAAATTCACGTTACATACACAAGATTTAACACTTTCAGTAAGATGTCAATGTTACCTAGTGGTACAATGAGTTCTACTATTAGATTTCCCAAGGGAAATGATGGAGAAATTGTATCCAAATAAGAAGTATGTACAAAACTAATGCTGGATCTATGTATGCAAGCATGGTGAATTTAACTGGCAAATCAGATTCATGCATTTTACTGGAAGTTTGATTTCAGTTTGCAGTGTAAATGAATGTATAACATTTTGGCAACATTTTATTTCTGAAACATTTTGAAGTATCATTAAAATATTTTGAAGTATCATGTCTATGTTGAGGGGGGTTAGCACGTTTGCCTCAGACCTCCAGGGTTGGGGGTTCGATTCCCGCCTAAGCCATGTGTGTGTGGAGTTTGCATGTTCTCCCCGTGCGTCCGGGGTTTTCTCTGGGTACTCCGGTTCCCTCCCCCGGTCCAAAGACATGCATTGTAGGTTGATTGGCATCTCTAAATTGTCCGTAGTGTGTGATTGCGTGAGTGAATGAGAGTGTGTGTGTGCCCTGTGATGGGTTGGCACTCCGTCCAGGGTGTATCCTGCCTTGATGCCCACTGACGCCTGAGATAGGCACAGGCTCCCCGTGACCCTAGAATAGATCGGATAAGTGGTAGATAATGAATGAATGAATGTCTATGTTGAATGGACTTGTCTTATAGTCTAGAATATGTTTTGCCACTCATCCGAGGGCCTTCATCAGTTCTTGAAAACTGAATGCTGAGAATTGAGAAATGATAAAGCCCCTCGGATGAGTAGTGCCATGTCTACTATACATTCCAAATTAATCTGAATGGTTTAAACACCATGTCAAAGTGATAGATAGATAGATAGATAGATAGATAGATAGATAGATAGATAGATAGATAGATAGATAGATAGATAGATAGATAGATAGATAGATAGATAATTCATCCTTATGGGAAATTTACAAATTTACGATTTAGTTTGGTCTTGTTTTATCCGAAATTTTACCTGCAGCTCTACACTGCACAACATCATGCCCCATCAAAGACTAAGAGCACTTCAGTCAGATTAGCAAACTTTGCCCTCTCTAGCTCTCTGCTTCATTCAGACATGGATTTGTATAATGAAGATAGACGGGAAAAGATGACTTCACATTCTGCTTTTAGCACTGGGCATCTTGTGTCTTAATGGGCTAGATGCCGTACAGGCATTTCTAGAGCTTAAATCTTTAACTGCATATCTAAACATTGACCACATGCGTCATCAGGCTAGCTGGGTCTTTGCAGACCTCTCATCCCCCGGAATAAACAGCATCTTTTAGATGCTGCATCATTTAAGTCACTCTTTTCTAAAAACCAGAATTGTACTAATCTAATATAATAGGGCCACTCGTGTCTTGTTTCAGTTCATTCTTTGAGTGACATTATAATTGTACATTTGGTGAAGTCACTACTCTCTCTGTCTTTGTAACTGGTCTAACCAGAAAGAAATACCCTTCTATTATGAGACATTGTGATCATTTAAGTTCTTATCTGGAAATTTCAGTTTTTATTTGATTACCTTGTAATTTTAGTCCCGTGTGAATTCTATCACCCCATTTATAGGGCAAATTCCACTTTGCCTTAACACATATGTCTTAAAGCTGATCTTTGCAGTTATAAAATCACTGGCTTGTCAGATTGTTGTCAGCCCATCAGTTACAAAGTGGTGTCATGTTTCTAATTTGTCAGTGTAAGGGCTACAGTGGTAACAGTGGTCCTATTGGACTCTCATTTAATTGGTACAGAAGTTTTAATGTCCAAACGGTAATTTATTGCAGTATTTACATCTTTAATTTGATAATTTTATTTGACTCTTCGCTGTAAAAATGCTTCAGAGGCGAGGGGATCATGTGCACAGTCCTTTTCAAGTCATTGCAAATGTTTTCAGTAGGATTTACATTTGGACTATAATTGGGTCTCTTTCAAATATATTGATTTGCTTCTACTTCTGAAGCAGTTCCTTTGTTGACTTGGATTTTTGGTTTGGTGTGATGGAAGGTGAAAATTTTCTTCATCTTCAGCTATCTGAGGCCTGCAGGTTTTGTGGTGAAATAGTTATTTGGAGCTATCCACGATTTCCAGTATCTTGACTAACTAGAGCCCCAGTCTAATTAAAGAGAAACATTGCATGATCCTGCTACCGTCATGCTTCACCGTGGGTATAGTGTTCATTGGGTTATAAGCTGGTTTTTTTTTTTTTTTTTTTTTAGAATTATGCCCAAAAAGGTCTACCTTGGTCTCAGACCATAAAACATTTTGCCTCGTGATGTTGGTGGGTTTAGTTGAGCTTGGACTTGTTTTATCTTCCATCTAACCACCTTACCCCATAGTCCAGACATGTGAAGAATGCAAGAGACAGTTGTCAGATGCTGAGAGTAATCAGTTCTTGTCAGATATTCCTGCAGCTCCTTTAATGTTATCGTAAGTCTCTTGGCAGACTCGCTGATGAATTCCTGCCTTGTCCTTTTGTCTATGTCCTGTTCTTGGTGATGTCACTGTGGCGCTTCTTTTTGTCCACTTGTTGATAAATTCCTTCATGGTGTTCCATGGTATATCCAGTGTTTTGGAAATTCATTTCTACCCCTCTTTCCAAATGAAACAAAGAAGATGTCAAGAAAACCAACAGTTGATCTTTAATCAATCATAATCACTTTACTTATGACAGCTGTATGATAATTACTTTTACTTTTAAGTTTGAAACGGATTTGTTCATTCTGAGCACATGCTTCATTACAAAGGGTCTGCACACTCTGCAACCAGTTTATTGTCATTTTTTTAAAACTTTTTCCACATTACCTGAATTAAGTGAACATAGAATTAAGTGATAAATCAACAGAGATTTTTTTGAGGAAATTTAAGAAGACCTGTTTTATCTTGGTTTCATTTTTTTTTTTTTACATCTCAGAAACCTTATAATGCACTGTATAAATGTATTTTCCTGACGAATCTACTTCAGTATCAGGAGTTACAACCTGCTTGGCAAATCTACTTTTCATGTTTAAAGTAGATTTATGCCCATTAAATAAACGTAGGAACTTCACTGAAGTGTCACAGCTTTCATAACTCAAGAAACAAAACAAAAAAAACCCTTTAGGGACCTTTCCCAGTAGGATATGGCCAGTTTAATATAATACTATGCAAACAGAAAACCTAATAATACTTTATAAGGAATTCCTTCTCGTTGCTGAAATATCTGTACACTAGGATCTTATAATAACATTCTGACTTGAGCGGAATCTGATAGCTTTAGCTGATAAAACATAAACACTTTGGTCCATATCTACTTTATTATGGGTAGTGAAAAACAGAGAGCTCTTGAAATGTTTTTCTACCCTCTTCACTTGGCTTGATCTGAAAACCCATGGAGATAAACAAACTGTGTAGCAACTGTAGAAACTGAAATGGTGATAAGAAGAGAAAAAGCCACTGTTTTCTTGCCTCATTGGTTGTTTAAAATCTATTTAAAATCATAGATTGATTGTATGTCATGTAGCATGACAATAAGAGCAAATGCAGCACATGTACTCTTGTATTATGGCCATACAGCAAAACATCCCTTTGGAGGAAGACAGCACGCATGTAGGCACACATGTTTAACTGTGATTTTGTTATGTTGTTAGGTATAAGGATTACAGGGAACCCCCATGGTCTTCACAGCCCTACCAGTTCTCCAAACAGTACTGGTCAATCCTAGCAGCTCGACTGGGATTCGTAATACTATTCCAGGTATGTGGGGTTTTTTTTGTTTTTTGTTTTTTTACATTCCTGGCAACTTTCCTTGTGAACCAGCTTCTCTCAGCTGTAGTGATGAGTATTCTCTGGTTCTATATTGTTCTATATGTGTAAAGTAGCCATCCCCTTTTATATATTAGTTGAATTTTTTCTCACTCAATAAATTAATCCACAGGCACTGCATTGTGTGTTGTTTTATGCTGCTGTGATTTACATTACCACATCACAAAGCTGTGAATGAGCTATTACATATTATGCGGCCATGTTTCCCCACACATAAAATATATATTATGTTTTACTATAAAAAATTTCACTGCATGCAAATGCTGTAAAATGATTTTCCAATTCAGTTGTAGCTTAGAACAAGGCACCTCGTTTCACCTAATGAGGAAATAAACAAAATTGCCAGGTGTTGTGATAGAACCCCACATGCCATATGTGAGAAAGAGGGTCTTTTGCAGGACTTGGCAGTAACAGAATACAGCATTTTAAGAACATTTTGTTATGGTGGCAACATTGGCATATTATTGGGAAAATAATTCTGATTGTTTTACATGGAAGATAATCCACATTCAATGGATTGATATTGGAAAAGACAGCTGATTTGAGGTTAGATTAGATTACTTAATAAAATTTTAATTAGGTCATCAGGAAGAAGTAACAGAATACATTTTCAAAGTAACCTTTCAACCATGTTAGTAATCACTGAATGTAATGGATAACATTGGAAACAGTAAGGACTTGTAATATAATGCCATGATGTCTTGTCAGGGTAAAGAAGCACATATAGTGATACTCTTAAGAGATACTTTGTCTGCATCCTTAAGCAATCTACCTATTGTTTCCTGCCCCACCTAATTTTGACCACCTTTACCCTACTTTCTTACTCATTACATTGTGTCTTGATTTGTACACTTGTGTGTTCCAGAACCTGGTAATGTTCTTAGGTCTGCTGGTGGCCTGGGTGATCCCAGATGTGCCCAAGAATATCAGCGAGCAGATTAAGAGAGAAAAGACCCTGCTTGTAGATGTCTTCATGAAAGAGGAGAAGGAGAAGCTTCAGCTCATCCATAGCCTTTTCTCAAAAGAATCAGGCCAGTTGCTGCTGCAGGAGCCAAGGAAGCAGGTGCAGACAGTCTCTGAGCCCCAGGCTCCCTTGCCCAACCTCACCCAGGCTGAAGATTCCACCACTGCTTCCCGCCCACGTACTCGTGCACGCGCTGCCAGCTTTAGCCAATTTACCCGCCAGGCTTCCATGTCACCCCATTATGATGGTGGCACACAGACAGCAGTGTGAACAGGGAAAGGAAGGGTCGGCAAGAGGGGTTAGCCGGCCGTGAGATCTTCAGCGTGCCCATACTCAGAATGGAGGACTAGCAGAGGACAGAGGGTAGGGCTAAGCTTTCCACTGAGTTCTTGAGGTGAATTAGAACCCTCTATACAACGGTTCTCACTGGATCTAATGCAAGAGAGGTCATTATATATCTATCTCTGTACTGTATGTCTGAGCATATGTCCACAGGCGGCGCGTTTTGATTGCTTATAAAGCTGTGATGTATCCACACAATCCGCAGAGGCGATCTCATCCTGGCCTCTAAGCTAAGGCTTAATAGGACCGCTAGCCATAGGACCTCATCCCATGCACAGCGCAACTGGTTGAGAGCACGGACACTGGAATGGAAGACCAAGAATCTCATCCATGGGGCCTCTCGCACATTTTTTCCCCATCTGTTCTTAAGCTAAGAAGAAGATATTTTTGACATGACTCAAAAACTTACATTCACATCTGGACCATGCTTACTGAACAGTTTGTGAAACTGCACAAACCCAAGCTGCTTTGCGAATTTTATCAAATGTAGCGTATCATAGCAAATAATTATTCCCTTTCATTTTCTCAGGTAACACCGTCACTGTAGGCTTTATTTGTTTATCTGAATAATGTTGCATCTCTTTGTTTATTAGAGACCTTGAATCTTGTTTGTCAGTAAGGGATAAGGAACATGAACTACATTATTGCACAAATTGTATTGTACAAAAAAACAATACATAAAACTTGGTGGGTGTCAAACTTGTTACAGAACTCTTTCTTTTAAGATGGAACTCTTCACAAAGAGAATTGTTTCATTTTTTTTTCATAATTAAGCTACATGATAAGACTGTGTCTGAGGTATGTGTTACCAGGTAAGGTTTTGTTTGTGCTTAGGGTCAAGTAATAAGCCATTTCACTTTAACAACTTATTATTTATGATTTTTTTTTTCTTTTTTTAATCAACTTCTGTTGTATGCAGTTATAATGTCTCACTTGGGAAAGGCCAGCTAATACTGATTATGCACTGAGAAGTCAGATTCATATTGTCAACCATTGAAAGACCATTCTATATTAAAGTTTAATCATTTATCTAAGCTCTTCTAAGTTCTTATAGAGCAGATGCAGTCTCCTTTTGATACAATATTCAAAACCTGCAGTGTTGCACTTCCTCTGTATTTATGACTCTCGTAAAGTTTTCTGCTTTTTGGTTAAACCTATAATTCTTCCCCAAGGTTGGCCATCATTGGGCAAGGGGTGAGTTAGCACATAGTAGGAGGCTAGGAAAGGAAGCACAACATCTGGCTGTCACACTCTCTTTGCCTCAAATGACTCATTGGGCTTCTATGTTGGCAGTGCACTGTGTTCTGTCGCTTTAGGGACATGCACAGTGCCTGAGTGCAAAATTTTAGCAGCACGTGCCCATAGTAGGGCAAGAAATCATTTTCCCTTTTCAGAAATTATTTTTGATCTTAATCTAAATTAATTTTCAAGTCATCTCATGCAAAGACCTGTATACATGAGTACCATTCTATGACTGTCATACAGTAGATTCAAATTTCAATGCACCAGGCTGGTGGCTAAAGAAACAATCCAGTTAAATCAAGCATGTATTCAATTTTTACACTTTCATACTAGCTATCTGTGCTATAAAACTATAAACTTGTAGTAACAGTATGCTTGGATAGAAGTAATTATTGCATGAAACTAATTTATATTTAAATGGGAGATGGCATTGTGAAATATAAAAAATTTTTGCATCATACCTTTGGCATTAATCATATCTTCCTGCTAAAAGCCCTGGACTCATCTCAAGTATATTCTGTTGATGACACATATAATCTTTCTGGAAACTCATGCAATTATTTGAGGAGGTAATATGGTGAAAGAACCGGCTTCACCCTATAATTACAATCTTTTCTCTCTACTAACGGCAGTCTGGTGGCTGAATAATTTAATAAAGCTTCAGTCAGTGTGTCACTTGGCTGGCTAATGACTTAGACGTCAAGGCAGGTGTTGTCTGGGTGTAGATGTACTGTGCAGCTATGCAGAACATGATAGATTAATTAATGTTTCATTAATAAATAAATGAAGCCTTTAGATGACCTTGGCCAGTCTAGTGTCATGTATAACACCATAAAACGAATACTTCCAAAGATATGATGTAAGGTGTTTTTCTAAAGAGATGTTCATCTGCAAATATTTCAATCTGTAGCAGTTGGGAGGAGATTAGTGACAGTACTCTGCCTCTAGCATTTCTTAATCAGGGCTTGACAGGGTGAAGTAAATGTCATTAAAATCAAAGAGTATTATTTTGACACTTGCCAAGAGAAGCTAAAACCCAATTTAAAAATAAGCCTTTGTTTTTGTCACATATACATTACAACAGAGTGAAATTCTTTCTCCACATAGTTTTGCAAACCTCCTCAGCTTTGGAGGTTGGGGTCAGAGCACAGGGTCAGTCATGATACAGCACCCCTGGAGCAGAGAGGGTTAAAGGCCTTTCTCATGAGCTTAACATTTACAGATTGGTAGTGCTGGTGCTTGTGTGTGTGTGTGTGTGTACACATTATTTATGATACACATTTTATTACTGCACTCCTCCTAAGTGTGAATGCATATAAATGTGTATACCTCAGAGCTAGAGGCATTTTACAAGCCTACATTGTAAGGTATACATGTGGATTTTCACAGCCCAGGCACAGAGGGGCAACAATCATATCCTTTTCCCAGAATTTCCTCTAGGGCAACTCCTCTTTAACTGAAGATGGTATGCTCTTAAGTTTCACATGGTTTCAAGTGTTGCATACAACCCTTTGAACTCTTCCATTTTGTGTGTGTACATTTCCCAGCTCCTCCATTTTGTATATGTGGTCACATATTCACAGGTAAGCCCTGCCCATAGAACATTCTTTAGTTATGTCCACAAGCCTGAGTTGTACTTTACTTTCATCCTTTCTAATCCTTTGCTGGCTCTCCATCTATTTATGGACTTGTGCAGGAAGCATTTTTCATACACTGTATGAATGATATTGAGTGTATCTGGAAAAGCTTATGCAATAAAAAAGAAGAGCAGGTGGATTATGTGAGGTGGTTTGCGTGATAATGTAGCCTAAGCAGGTAGACAAGTACAGCTTGCCAATTATGATATAATCCTTTTCCTGCAACACAAGGCTGTTACCAACACACTGATTCCAAGTAACTGCATACATGATTTTACATTATTCTAGCATTTAACAAGACATATTCAGACATATTTAGTTGTTGACCAGAATAGAATACAATACAATACAACAGAGATAGGCAAAATTGTTTGATGTGAATATAGGTGCTCTCTTTGCATGTATCACAGAAAAAGAAAGAAAGTGAGACACTCGAGTCTGGTATTTTCCTGCCCTCAGGGGCCAGACACGCTGCAACATGACTCCCGAGAATCTTCTTTATTTAATTCTAGACCTGCAGTGTTGGGGCCCTCTTTCTGTCTCTCTTTCTTTCTTTCTTTCTTTCTTTCTTTCTTTCTTTCTTTCTTTCTTTCTTTCTTTCTTTCTTTCTCTTTCACACTATTCATGTATATCAGTCGTAAGGTTCCTAAAGAAGACAAAAATCTAAACAAACATTTTTGTATGATCAGTATAACCATATTTAAGTCCACGACATCATGGGAAATACGATCAACTGATACTCTTCTAGATGTCATGTGAGAATTACGCTCTCAAATATCTTAGCAGTTTATTGTCACTCTATTATTCTAACAATGCATGCAAATCCTGATTATTAGTTTTACCCCAAACAAATGAGCTAGAATGCAAAAATGTCTTGTCTTGCACCCAAGGCTTACTCTAATATTAGTTCAGCACAATATGCAACATCAGTATTTAATATGCCTCTCAAAACTAGTCTTACAGTATTTTTACATTCACATCATAATATCAGTTGTTTTGTTTGTTTGTTTGTTTTACTATATAATAGCCTTTTCTACAGTCTCATAAGAAGGTGGGTGAGTTTTTCACTGGCTGTACCAGGTTCCAGGCCCAGATCCTGCATCAACACACTCTTCTGAAAGTCCTGTAAAGGGCAAGTTACATGTTATCAGGTGAATAAAGTGAATAGTGCTATAAAAAGCACCCAGCAATCACCAATCACATTACCAATTGCAGGTTTGTTCAGAATTTGAAATGCTTGGCCTACTTTCTAAAACAATTTAGTTAAATTTGTGTTTTAGGATGCTGCCTTATAAATAGTTCTGGATATTAAGGTCTGTACACTGATTAGCTCTAATGCAAATTATCTTTCACACCCATAAAAATCCTGTTTTCCATTTTTAATAGAATCATGCACATAGAAAACATACTCATAAATGTCCACATAATGTAAATTATGACACAAACACCAAACAAATATACAAACACTTTTACAGAAAATGCAAAGAAATGCTAAACCATTTAGCCTTGTAAGATTAAATGGGACAAAAATAACAATTATGATTGCAGACCAACAGTAGCCATTATATCAAAGGAAGGAGGTCATATATCTTCGGTAAGTCATCATTGCTTGCATTCACAATAAAAATCCTAAAAGCTCCTCTCCTGAGAGGCTGGGAATTAATTCCACCACCTTTAAAAGCCTAAAGCCAGTGACCACTGCTATATTGAGCTTTGAATATCTTTGTGGAATTAAAAAAAATAATGAGAGCCGCTTACTCTGTAGAATCTACTTTGTTTTTATTTTCATTCATTCATTGTCTACCGCTTATCCAATCTATACTCGGGTCACAGGGAGCCTGTGCCTATCTCAGGCGTCATTGGGCATCAAGGCAGGACACACCCTGGATGGAGTGCCAACCCATCACAGGGCACACACACACACACACTCTCATTCACTCACACAATCACACACTACGGACAATTTAGAGATGCCAATCAACCTACAATGCATGTCTTTGGACTGGGGGAGGAAACCGGAGTTCCCGGAGGAAACCCCCGAGGCACGGGGAGAACATGCAAACTCCACACACACACATGGCGGAGGTGAGAATCAAACCCCCAACCCTGGAGGTGTGAGGCAAAACGTGCTAACCACTAAGCCACCATGCCCCCCCTTGTTTTTATTTTTATTCAATTTAACTTATTTATATAGTTTTTATTTATTATTTGTAATTTAATGGTATTTGGTGCATGCTTTAGTTGTTTTATGATAAGCCATAAAAAAATGTTTTATGATAAGCAGTTTCTGTTTTGATTCAGAGCATTGTTTTCTTTTCAGAGTTGTTTAAGTCAGCATAAGAATTTATTTGTGACCACATGAGCATAGCTATTTTTTGTGGTTAGTGTTTGTGTTCATCTAAATCAGTGGCTTGGCACTGTTCAGAATGCTGTATGTAACATCTGGTGTAGTTGGGTCAGCCTTTCCCTGACTCCCACATCTGTGTGGTTAATCAATTTATTGTGTGTGTGTGTGTGTGTGTGTGTGTGTGTGTGTGTGTGTGTGTGTGTGTGTGTGTGTGTGATCAAGGGGCTACCTCACCCTGAATTCACGTAGCCTGTGCAATCTGCCTTGGAGAGACTCACGCTCAGATGCTAGGCCTGCCACATGGCTTTTCCATTGCTCCTCCTTCTCCTTCAGAAGACATACATAACCCCGTCACATACTACAGTCCCACACTCCAAGATTATATGGCAAGTACATGAGAAATACCCAATTCTTAAAATGATCTCACCAAGCTTTGCAGAAGCACTTTGCAAATATGAGACTTGCATCATTTTCAATTGTTGCCTTGACAAACAAGATGGTTTATGCATTAGTCAGCTTTGGCCTCTTCTTATGAGTGATAGCTGCTCCCAGGCTTTTGGGCTAACCCTGAATACTAAAGAGTACCTAATTCTGAAAAATCACTTCCTGTGTGGCTCAGAGACAGGCCTTACTGTTCGTGTTAGTGTGATTCAGGCGATTCAGAGTGATGGGCTGGGCATGTAACCTCTATTGTTCCACGCTTAAAATATCTGTTATGTGGACTCTCCTGTTTCCGCTGTGGTAATTGTATAGCTCCTTGAGGAACAGAGTTAAGCCTATAGAACCAGTACACTATTCAGCATATGGAATACATCAAGACATGGCGCCTTTGTTGATTCTGACTTTTAAAAACAAGTTTCAGCAACTCATTCTTCTCAATAGATTCACACCCTGGTCTCTGTGGGAGGAGGAGGTGCGGGGGATTTTGGAGGGGGTTGTGTTTGGAGGAAGGGATGGGTGTCTGTAAAATGTATTTATTTGGATGGGCAATGGCAGTGATGGATTGTATTAGGATGGAGTGGAGTACACATTAGAATGTGCAACTGGTTTCCCACATCCGTTTGTAATTTTAGTCGCAAATAAAACCTGCTTAACTTGAAGTTATTCCATGTGATTGGAAATAGTGTCTCACAGCTAGAAAAGAAAACATGAGTAGAATGGTATAGCGCGGGTTTCACACAAATGCTGACCAAAAGGAAACAACAACAACAAGCTGTCCTTCGGTGACCTCACACAATCCCGTTAGACCGTCACTGTGCTGGCAGTCAACAGCATGCAGCTGGAAAGCTTCTTTCCTTATACACAGATACACATACCATCTCTGAGCCTACTCTCAAGCGTCTTGCTTATTATACAACTCAGCCTTGAGCCTCTGCCAACTAACTCACCATACACTTACACCATCTGCTGTGTATGGGAAGGCCTGTGCGGTTATATTGTAGCACTTTTCTCTAATTCTACTTAGAATGATTTGTTTTGTTAAGTTGAGGTCATTGCATATGCAACTGTATTACACCCAATAAAGCAATCAAGCGCAATTAGGTTTGCAAGTTAGTCTGCTGAGGAAGGCTTGTTTTGCTTGGCAAGACAGCAGTGTGGGTTATCAGACGTGGATATAAATAGGGGTATCTCAGCAGACAAATATAGCTTTGATGGCCACGCTGGCGCCCAGCGCATCATACCCTCCTCTGCTTCTCCAGCTCGCACTGCCTCTCCTGCTCCTTCTGCTCTCGGTCTAACCTCCGGCGGATCTTCAGGACCCACCACACACACATTTAGCAGGCCATATTAATAAACATGGGCAAAGGATAATTGAAAATGTTTTTGGGACTGATTGTAGAGGAGTATTTACCCTTTCCTCTTGTTTCTGCTGCCACTCACTCTCACAAGACATACTGTCATTTGAAGTTTTTTCTGGAGTCTTGTCTAGTTGCTGGCTGTTTAGGAAAGCATAGTCCTCTTCTTTGCACATATCTCTCATACACTGCGAAGAGAACAGCCTGTCACAGCTTCATATCATTAGCTCACAACAATCAGCAAGTGTGAAAAGACTGTAAGCAGACTCAATTCTTCCAGAGCTCCAGATATTTACAGGTTTAAGTATCAGAATTGTTGTAAAGCGATTGTGGGGAAATGATCATGACATTTTCTATTGCATACAGTTCTGAAAGCTATATAAAATAGTCTTTCCTGAACTAAAATGATCTCTTTAGAAGTAAAATTTTAGCAATTTAAATTCTGATGATTTCATTTCAATTACACTGAAACACTTCCCACACACCTCTACATTTATAATCTAATCTGCTGATGGAAAAACAATGTTACAGACACGTTTTAAAGAAGTATAAGTGCACAATGGAAAATTCTTATCCATAATATGATATCACTGTGATTATCAGCATTATTCACATCAGTCTTTGTCTCATCATCTGAGTTAAAAGTCACTCATGGCATTTTAACGAATGCCACAGCGTCAATCCTCTGATCTCAGTTCACACTGATATAATCACTGATTAATTCATTTAGTTGTATTCTGTTGACTTAGTTTCCTTTTGTTAATGTTTGTATTGAGGGAAGGTCTGCAGAAATCTGAGCAGTGTGTAAGCATTCTTCTGTATGTTGATGAAGCCCTGTGTTTAGAAAGTGGCCTCAATACACAAAAACACCATCAAGCACCACTTTAAATATATTTCAGTAAAATATATTTATGTTATCTTAAAGTAGAGATGGCAAAAAACAAAAACCTCATATTCAGTCCATATTCAGCCCTCTGATTCAGTCATAACTGTATCTGACAGTGTCTCCTTATACATAATTCAGAGTCTAAAAAATAATGCCACTTACTTTAGACATAGGAATTGCTGCAAACTTCTTCATGTGAGCCATCCTTCAACAAAGGTGAAGTAAAAGTAAGAAAACTTGTGGTCCCTGTAAACGTCTCTTGCTTTTTTAATTATTCTGTCTCAGGTTAAATATGTAGTATGTAGAACACTCAGCAAACATGCTTTAGAAATAAATGTACTAGTAAGACATTCCATGGTCATTTTCAATTCCTTTCCATTACGGTTCACTTCCACCCTGTGTACACAGTGAAATGCTAAATTTAATGCATATTTTGCTGTTTTTTTAGAGATCCCACTGTTCCATCTCCAGCTTGTTACTGTGTTAATAACATTACATATCAGTCTATCAGCAGTGAAGCAGCTCACTCACCTTGGAAAGAGGTATCCTGGTTATGAGTTCTCCTCTAGGTATCCTGCTGAACTTATGTGATGGTCAAACTATTTCAATCAGTGATATGTACCCTGACGAAACTGAGCAGACATTACAGCTATTTCAGCACATGCATGTTAGAAATGTCACTAGTATGCTAATAAAATCCAACATCTCATCAATCTTAATTGATAGGAGTTGTTTCTGCCACTGTTTTCTCTACTCTTTGTACAGAATGTGTTGTTTTGCACTGATCCAGATCTAAATACCTATAGTAATAGACTGTTATGTTAAAGAAAATTGTGACTGTTATGTTAAAATTCAAATAATCTATATCTAATATAATAATAGCATTTAAATAATCTATAATCTAATTATTAGTTCCTCCTGTTTTTAAGACCCAAGAAAACTTCTGAAGGAACATCTTTATACTTGTACTTGAATATACATTTTACAAGCCTACAACTTCCCTCTTCTTGCCTGCTATAAAGAGACAAGACAATAGTCTAACCCTGTATGTCTAAAGCTGAAATTGCCTCAAGGCCAAAGACAATTAGAAGATTGGAGATTTAATTGCTACAGTTCTGTATTTTACTGTATGCATGTTAGCACACAGAGCACTAACTGGTTTCTTTCCTGCTGCAAGAAAATCATTAGAACCTATTAGAGAGCCATTAGAGTGTTTTAATTTTTCTGGTGGTCCTTCGTGGAAGTTTAGAGGAATCCATTATTTCTAAAGGTTCATAATAACTTATTTAATTTCATTCTGATGGTGATCATTGCCCATGAAAGAATGGGTTCTGGTGACTGTTAATCTTTATTCACATGGATTGGCTCATGACCTGAATGTGGTAACCCAAAATAACTTGTAATCCACTGTGGGAAAGTCATCCTCCATTTTGTGGTATCGAAAAAGTCACATGCTCCACATGGTTGTGTGATTTATTGAATTTGTTCCCATCACATGATGATAATTGTACTTGTTTGTATTTCTCAGCAAATATAGATCAGATCACATGATATAAATATTATAAAAACAAGTTTATTCAGAGAATGCTTTTGTGGAAACAGGGGTTAATTGGCATTGCATTTAAGTGGTTGGCCTTTTTTTCTCATAATGATCCTTCAAGTATCATAGACCAATATGGAGCATACTTAGCCAGATAACCGAAGAGAAGGACAAAAAAAAAACAAAGTAAGCACACCAGGTCAGTAAGAGTGGATTCAACGGAAACTTCACTAAACAAGAAACATCCAACATACATGTCTGTATCTTATTAAAATAGAGCTCTGTTATTGGTCACAGTTAACTCAGTCTTGACAAACACAGAAAGAAAATAACATTTATAATAGCAGGTGGTCAAATATTAAATATTTTGGCACGTTCTCCTTTTGAAAGTTGTACGTATCTATCAATAAAAAGAGAATACTTGTCCTTGGATTATGACATTTGCAATGGTTCAATGATCATGGTCATAATAATTAGTTAAAGCAGCAAGAATTGTATACAGTATGCACTACAACAGCAGGTCCTTCTACACACAATACAATACATGTTGGAATGTGGCACTGGATGAAGTAAAGACAATCCAAACATGAGCAAAGTCAAGGGTGTGTTTGGCTGCACGCCTTCCAGACTCCAGTGTTAGATTCAGCTTAACAGGAAAGAGAATGTGCTGAAATTAATGTGTAGGCTCAATCTCTAGAGCTTCCAGGGGAAATCAGAGCAAAGAGTGTTCCTGTTATTGTATGTACTTTCTTCTTATAATTCCAAATAGACATGGAGTAGGCATCCCATTGGAATACCGAATGAAGCTTTGGATATATCCTGTTCTGTTTATAATGATACCTGAAATCTGAATGGTGTTGAACTCTCTCATACACTCATGCCCAAACAAACAGGCAGAGTTTGTCAGTCATAATTTGACTGGCCCTGAGAGCCTTATTTGGTTTAATCAGTTGCTCTCTTGATATTTCTTTGTATTTTTAAATGCACCATTACCACGTATTTAAGTACAATACAATTACTAATGTTTCATAGCCACACATATTCTGGATAGCCTTAAAAGTAATGCAACATTTTTATACATTTTTTCCAAGCACTTTGCTTGCTCTGCTGATGAAAACCTTTTTCTGAAACATCCAAGCTCCAAGAAGATTATAGGACTACTATTATAGGACACTACAGCAGTAAAATTCCATGTTGATTTTTAAAAGTACAGGGTCTCTTCTATAACCCTGAGGCTCAATGCGATGTTTAGGGGCTGTTATGACATTCACCTGAGATACCAGGATGGACCTGTTTAAGCAAAGATGACCCCTGAGCTGTAAAGCACCAGCTTCTTGCCCTTTCATATAGTCAATCAAGTCCTTATAAATGCAAAATTTGCACCCCCCCATCTCTTTTAAATATGTATACATATGTATATGTATATGCAAAAACAACAAAAATGTCCTATGAGAAACTACACATGAAGTGTAAATAGCTTGACTGGAACACCACTGTTATTATACTGGAATGCGCACGTGGAACTGGTGAAATTTTCAGGAAGATAACATGGTGGCAACCTGTCTGCATATCCTCACAAAAGAGCCAGGGGAATATTACACAAAGGCAACATCTGGAAGTCTTAAAATTTAGGTGGGACATTGCTTAGATATAGAAACCATTTGTGGTGAAATGGACCTTTTCTTTTGAAAGACACAAGCTATTTTGTGTGTAATGTTTAAAAAAAAAAAAAAACATGGCTAGGATTCAAACAGTTTCATTGATAAATGGTTCCACAGTGTACAACCTGTCCACATTGGATCAAGCTTTTACCAGTTCATTAAATAGACATTTGTGATTGTATATGCTTATATGAGGTAAACAGTCATAGGTTAGGACAGGGCAGATAAGTAATGGAAGCTACTGCAACCAGTTTTACATTACTTTACCCAGTTCCTGGAGAAATGTTTTGGTAACCAGATATCTTTGCAAAATGAAAGATAGACATTTTTTAATAAATTTTTTATATGACGACTATGTAACAGCATAGCACAGTGGAAACAAGAAACAGCTGTTGGGAATATCAACATTTGCCTTAGTGGTGGTGGTGGTGGTGAGGTAAAAACAAAATCCTACTAATATCAAGAGATACTCTGTTTGGTGGTGTTTCATTCAGTGAGTATTCTATTACTTAATGAAATCACAATCTTCTACCTCTTTACCATCCTTCTAATTTTCTAAATGCAATTAATGCCTATGCCCAGTAAAGTTTTTACTATTGATGAGGCTACGGAAGACCTAGACTACCCCCCCCACCCCCCACCCCCCACCCCCACCCAAAAAAGTTTTATGCGGCAAAGGAATGTGAAAGTTTGAACAACGATTGGATTATTGTGACTCCACCCAGATAAAGGAAAAATATTAGTTTCCACCTCTTGAGTTCATTGCTATACTGGTAAGTTCATTGCTGACCATGGGTACAATGTCTCTGATATTTGCTGTTAACTATTTTTTCTGTACATAGGTTTACATGACCAGTATACCCATATGCATTGCATTCTGTGCACAAGTAGATGAGTTATACAAAAATATATATTTCTTAATTATTCCATGCATTTTGCAATACATATATACCTCATATGCTCTGTGGCATATTTCTTCAAAGTAAATAAGATCATCTGAACTATGACTTCTTTTTCCCAGACATACTGACAGCACAATATCAGTAGCACAGACTGCAGCAATACTGTTGTTGAGTGATGAGGATGTGATTGGTAAATGATTATTGTTTTTAACTAAAATTACACTAAAGTGTATACTTCAATTGCAGCTAATCCCAGGATTTAGGTCCAAACGAGCGATATGTCCTTTGACTGTTGGTGAAGATGTTATGCAAGGCACATAGGGGTTTCACCCTGTAATGCTCTTTTAGATTAGTGGTACTGTAGGTCTTGAATCATCTCAAGTCCATCCATGTCTCTCTTTTTTAGAATATACTTTGCTAACAACTTAAATAAATAACACAAATATATTTATACATCTTATAAACATGTATAGACTACATGCATTTCATATAACTTAAATAATAATTTATATCATATTTACATCCTCCCAGGGTAAAACAGAAAGACAGTGGATTAGTTGCACAATACATGGTTTTCTTTATTATTACGTCCTGCGGTGTTTGCGTGAAAGTGCACAAACACACGAGGTGTTTATCCTTATCCAGCGCCAGTTCATCACGTTGTTGTACTTGGTGAGGGCACGTACGTACGTCTGTGAGGTTTTGCACTGTGAGTTCCAGTGCTTGTCATCTATGCCTCGGCAGCCACTCTTAATTGGCTTGCTGTTCTGGCAGGTTGTCTCATAAAAGTATTGCTTCATAGTCGACCGTTTTATCTCGACCTCCGTAAGCACCGAGACCTCATAGCCATGGATGTCCACCGCTGTGGTCTTGTCTGTCACCCAATGACTCATGCTGTCACAGACCGAGTACTCACCACGATAGCTCTTGTGCTCTGCATAACGCTTCTGCCGTGTCTTATTGCTGCTCTGAGTGTCATGAGCACCCTCAAAGTCATCCATGAGGTATAGTGGTGGGGGCTGCAGGGGTGGCCGCTCACTCAGTAACACTCGCGGTGAGTTGTAGCGCTTGTTTTGCCTGAACAGCTCATCAGCCATAGCCCTCTTAGACTGATAAGCAGATGGGCTGACGTGTTGAGGATATTGCGTATCTGTAGGTGTATTGAGGGATGTGGAAACAGGTGTATCCTGGTTCCTCTCATCTTGCCGTTGCCGGCCGCGGCTTATGTCAGCCTGCAGCAGCTTGACAATAAGTGTGTTGATGGGGTCCTGTGTGGGCCGTTGCTTGTTCATGGCAGTGATGGAGACACAGTAAAGGTACGTGAGGAATATCACGTACAGAAAGATGGACATCACTAGATTCACCTGTAAGACCTGCAGAGAAAAAGAAAGAGGAATCTTTAGAGACATAACAATTAAAAAAAAAATTAAATATAAGTTTGCATTTATTAACTTCCAATAAATAAATAATAGTTCCATTTTTGATGTTTTTACAGCTAAATCACAGCAAATGAATCAATCAGTCTTGATGCACTGTTTGTGTATAAGTCACCTCTGATGTTTTCAGCACTTGCTTAGTGATGCATGAAAATCAGTAATGAAGAGTGCAGAAACTTGACTTGTAATGACATGCACTAACATTCCATAAGGTGTCTGATTTATTAACGCATGTTACATCCAGTTGGCCCTCTGAACGCTCTGAACTTTAAAGTAAAAATATATGCCTATGTAAATACATGGCATTTACATAAATAAACAATTTATACTTTGTCTATGACAGGCTAGTTATTAGGTGGTTTGTCACCCCTACAATAAAGGTTTTGGATTGTATGTGGCTAGGCCTTTAGGTTTAGGTTTATGCTGTTTCTGTGATAGGTTGTGCAGTGCTTGGATTCCAATGATGTTCTTTTTGGGTCCTTATAGACAAAAATAAAATAAATAAAAATACAGCTTAAAAAAGGCTTCGTGAAATCTACTTCCACCAGTTCTCATGTTGAACCCTGACTTGCCCTACATGACAAATATAATGGGACTTTTCCTACTCATAGTGCTCACTGTATTTTAACAAACACACAGTTGCCACTTGCTACAATGTGACTAAAATGACCACAGCTCTACAAATAGGTAGAATCGTAAAGTTTGTCGTATCATCTTTCTCCCTCATCTCCTTTAGATCATGCACCAGAGAGAAAGGACTGTGGACAAGGACTTTTGTGCCTCATGATTCCAGTTCACAGACCTCTGAGGTTACAATACCTCAGTGACCTTCTGTGGCTGCAACTACACAGCATTCTGCAAGTTTCTGTTCCACTCAGGCCTCCGGGATGATGCATAGAGACAGGTGGCTTACTGAGATGAGAATATGACTCTGGATAGACTTACCACTAAATCTATCCTGTTGGATAACTTTCTCTGCAAAGACCATCGCTCTCTCCATTTTCCAAAGAGCAAAAATTTATGACTGTGACAATTCATCATCGCCATTACCCTCTGTGTTTCCCATCTCTCTCAGACTTCTTTCATATTGTTGGAGATAAATCAACTCACAGATCTACTACAACCCTGCTTTCCAGTTATGATTGACAGAATCATAATCTGCTAAAACAGCATGAGAATATGCCCCTATTATTAATTCAATTCTGCTCCAATATATTGGTCCTTGGGCTTAACTGGCTGCAAACACACACTATCGTCTATAGGAACACAAATACATAAGCTCTTGGCCCTCATACTGCAGAAGGAATGCTTCCAGCTCCTGTCTCCAACAGAAAGTCAACAGAAAGTCCCAGGTCAAATCCTGAGATTGACATTTCCTGAAGTTACACAGATCCTAAGGAAGTTTTTAGTAAAAACAAAGCTACCAAACAACCTCAGTGAACTCAGGAACGGGTTACTAAAGAAGGCAAGTCCACAATGAACTGAATTTAACTTCTTGCCAGGAGTCCAAGGTTTTGGATTATTACAGCCAAGAAGCCCTTCAACAAGGCCTCATTTGACAGACCACCAACTTCTGTCAGTTTCGTCTTTGTGAAAAAGGTAGAGAGAGTTGTATGCCCATGCACAGATTAGAGAGGTCTGAATACCATAGCTTTAAAGTACAAATACTCTGTTTCCTCAGGTCCCAGAAGCTTAAGAGTAGGTCAGAGACTTCAAATTCTTTAAGTTATAGCTGAGAAATGTCTCTAAATGAATAAATGGAAATCTGTTTTCTCTGATTCTAGGCAGCTCTTTAAATACAAAGTTATTGTGTATGGCTTGGTCAACACCCCTTTGCTACTTTAGCCTCTTTGTCAATAATTTTCTGTGGCATGCCGAACAAACAGGTAATGATGTAAACTGACATCTTGATGCCTGAAGCCTTAAGGCCCCTGTTAACACATTTAGACTCTTACGTTATCTTTTTGCTTAGGAAATCCATCAGAAATGGGAGAAGGAGATATCACTACACCATCATCTTACCACAGAAAAAAATTATGATAGAGCAGATCAGGATGTGCTGGATGAATGGAGACACTGGCTGGTGGGGGTGTCAAATCTGTTTGCTGTAGACAACAACCTAGAAGGTCAATCTACCACAGCTTCTCCAGGAGACTGCTAGTGTGAACATATGGAGTTGTGGCTTCAGGACATCCAGGTATTTCATACATCATGCAAATGTTACAAGAATAATACTGGTGGCCACCCTTAGTAAAAGATGTTACCTAATATGTACATTCATGCATCCCATCTGTCCATAAACATTGTAAATGACTTTATGCATAGAGTTGATTTTACCTGTCTTTCATACCACTGATGAAAACAACTATATTTAAAATATATCCTGTGCTATGGTTTAGTGTAAATCAGAAGTGTTAGAAAACATAAAATAGGCTCTCATATTGGCAGAACTTATTTATTATTATATATTATAGCCAATAATTTGGGCTAACCTATACATTTGGAAACACACTCCAAGTCATTCTATTCAAGTTAAGACATGATGTTAATTAACAGAATGAGTTGACAAGATGTTAACACTTAGCTGTTACCATTATTAATAGTTATTGATACATCAGTTAAAGGCTATTAATGTATACACTTTATTACTTCATGATTATGAAAAAATTAGTTAAGTATTAATATATTAGTATTATATATTAATATAAAGTATTGGTGGTCATGGTATTATCGAAATATAAATTATTAGAATTAACCAGCACTGGAGTATGCCGGCCCTCTTGCCAACAAAGGGATTGGAAATTGTCATTAAAACATTTGCAAAGGTTTAAATGCGCCCATTGGTCTGCTGTGGCGACCCCGAACAGGGAGCAGCCGAAAGCAACTTCATTATATATTAATATAATAGTATATTATTCATATATAATAATATATAATTATTAGATATTAATATATTAAGTATGACTTCTCTTGACACACTTATTTGAATATTGTCATTATAAATCATTTTTAGGTTTAAATGAACATGAGCCTGACAGTGTTACCAATTAACCTGCCATTTTCACATTAATTTTTTTTACACGTTTACCTTTCACATGAGCAACTTTTCTGAAAATGTATTCTGCTTTCAGCTGTAACCTTTTTCAAACCACTATAAAATACCTCAGAGAGGCAGTGCCGCACACCTAATACAAGACAATATAAAAGACAAAAAGTGGCAAATGTATGAAAATATTTTTACCATAATGACAAGCATAAGATCTTTTTGAATGTAACTTCTGTTAATTGACTGAGGATGATGCCGAACTCAAGACCCGAGTCCAGGGTCTGAGCTCTAATAATGATGATGGTTATACATTAGGACAGAAATGTTGAAGGCAGTCAGTGGTTGCAGCTGGTACATCAAAGGGTCATTTGGCATAAACAGACTGTTGAGTAATAAAACCAGATACACTTGGGTCTCCCAGTCCTTTGAGAATCCTGTGTGTATATATATCTCCTTTCACTAGCACTACCCATACTGTAATTTATAACTCTGCCATGTGGACAACTGAAATGAGGCACATATCAAAGAACGAGGTATACATATATTTGCATATTTGTTTTGTTTGCTAGATAATTATATTTTTTATCTGTCAGTTGTTAACCTTCTTGCTGGGGCTGTTAAACAGCATTTTAAGAGTGTACAGTCAGCATTAATTGGAATGTTTTTGTTGTGAGAGGTTGAATTCCAACTAAAAGGAGGAGGTCAAGTAAAGGAGTTAAGTTCAAGTGAAAAGTTATAGTCTGAATAAGACAACATGTGCATGCTTGTGTGTTCATGCCAATAAAAGATCTCTTTTTGCCAGGGTCAACAATGATGTAATGACATTTCATTCATTTCATTTATGTTGGCTCTTGCAAAAATAAAGCTCTTAGTCACTTTGATCATCCCAATCAGTAAAGTCACTCTCACAGAATCCATCTGTGTGAAAAACAAATAGCATTTTTGCAATACATTTTATGAGAACATATACCTATAAAACTATATATATGTATATATATATACAATCTTGCAGTAAAGGGTTAACACTATAAAATGCAAAAAGCACTGCAATTAGCAAAAAGAAAACGCATGCTTTAGCATTCACTATACAATTACAGTTGGAGCGGTAAACCTTTTTTTATTTTCAGGAGATTTATCAGACCCAAAACAAGAATATATGTGGTTCGATTGAGTTTCAGGTTTAACCTATAGTTTGCCTTAGTTCTACGGATATTTTACCAAACAGAACATACAACCAACAGCTGTTTTTAATGTAAAAACAATTACTCCCATTCTTTTATTTCATGTCATTTTTTATTCTTCAGTTTTATTTGGTTCACTTTTATTTACTCATTTAAAACAGATGTTCATCTACAACAAACCACTGTGAAACAGTCTATAGTGAGCATGCACACACTGAACATTACTTGAACCAGGAGGTTTACACCTTTTACGATGATTTTGTTCTGATATTGGTGGCTCAGTGGTAGGTTTCTTGCCTATCATGTGGAAGGCCTAGGTTTGATTCCCAGCCACTGGATGCAGTGCTGGTCCCAAGCCCAGAAAAATGGGAGGGTTGTGTCAAGAAGGGCATCTGGCGTAAAACGTATGCCAAGTTGTTGTGCCAACCAGTTGGTCTGCTGTGGCAACCCTGAACAGGGCGCAGCTGAAATCAACCATGATTTTGTTCTGATGCACACCAAGAAGGACAAGTTAGGGTGCAAAAAACCTTTTGCAAAGTTACACCTTGCACACAGTGATCTAGGTTTTATATTGTACATAAATTCTATTAAATGGTAAAGGTCTCTATTTTCCCCATCCACACAAATAAAAAAAACAATTTAATGTAATTTGACAATATAACTTTGTTGGTCAAAATGCTGTTTCAATGTGGGCAAAGGATCTATTTTGTAACACTGTAATAGTGTTTACATGGCCTAGACTAGATATAGAGCAAAATATTATCTTGTGTGATAAGGTTCACAGTCTTCTTTGGATGTTTCTTCATTTGTGGGCTTGTAATGTTTTAAAACACCAAAAAAGTCAACCACATAGGTTTGTTGTCATTTTACCTGGCCCTCATTTGAAGACAAGCACATTACTTATAATAATCTAATGCAGAGTGATTGGCTTGAAATCTTATCCTTAGATGTGTTGCTATTAACTTTGCTATCAGAGTAAAATAATAATAAATGATCAGAAATGTTTGAGTGTTCTGAGAATGTAAAGATTTTCAGGATACTTTGCTTTATAACTGTTGCCAAATTTGATTATCACAAGACACAGTGATTCTCCTTCTCACCGGTCATCCTGTTGCATAAGCAAAGGAAATGTAGGCCTCGAAACAGCACAGCTGTGCTCAAATGACAGCCAGATTTATACATGTATTAAGTAGGAGGTGCCAAGGAACTATTCCAGTAAGAGAATGAGGATGAAGAAGGAAGTTTTGTTTTATTTTAGAACATTAGCAATCAGAGGTGTTCCCTGACCAGACACTGTCTTTAGTCAAACTAGTCACAAATTCTTGTGTGTGTGTGTGTGTGTGTAGATAGATAGATAGATAGATAGATAGATAGATAGATAGATAGATAGATAGATAGATAGATAGATAGATAGATAGATAGATAGACCCTATGAATACTGACTTGGCAATATTTTCCCACTTTTGCTTTCTTGCAAAAACATTCTAGAAACATTAAATTGTAAGGGCATTTCCTGTGCACAGCCAACTTCAGATTTTCAGTTGGATTCAGGTCTGTCTTCTGACTAGTTCATTTAAAAACACTAATCTTCTTTTGGTTAAGCCATCTCTTTGTTAATTTGGATGTGAACTTTGGGTCATTGTTGGGCTAAAAGGTGAAATTTCGTTGACAGATGATTAATACTTTTACACATGAAATTGAATGTGATTGGTTCATTCAACCAGGTTATTTTTTTTAGTTTTTTTTTTATTTGCAATTTCACACTGAGGGTGGAAAACATCTGACATGATTTATGTTGGTTTCATTTTCTTCACACAAACTGTCATTTTGAAAGGGGTGTGTAGACTCGGCCTCTGCAGATACATCAACTGTCCTCTCAGTGAGCTGATGTAAAGTAAATCATCTTCGCAACCAAGTTTTTAGTTTGCTGTGAAAAACATGCATAACTGATTTCTGCCTGAGGGTTTCATCTCAGCTGCAAAGTGGGCATGACAGTCACATTCAACACACATTTTAGTTTATAAAGACCCATTACAAAGCCTGTTCTATTTCTAATACAATCAGGTTTGCTTATCCTTTGACAGGTTTAGTATGTTCATAGCCATTAAGAGATTATAGGTCTGCAAAAGTAGGCCAACAGCCAGGCTGGGAAATGTTTGCTTTGACGTACCCTTCTTCCTTGTCATTAATCATACTGTGCATACTGAATGAGGCACATGGTTACATTTACCTGCCGAATCACCAAGTCCATTACTCTAGGCAGTGTACTTGCGTGATATCTGTTTACCAAGCCACAACAAATGAGCCTCAAATGAGCCTCAAATGAGCCAAAGTATCTAGTAGTATCTCAGTACAGAAATGACCACCAGGGTACTTCTGGGAAAGCTCAGATGCATTCTGTCCTATGTTAAATTTGAATGGGTGTGAATGACAAAGTTTCCATACATTATAGAATGGTCAACATGGTATAAGACTCCATACAGCCATGATTTAATATAGCAAGCATCAGGAATAAAGCTTTAAAGTCATAAGATGTTCTGCATTTTAGCTCACATGCCTACCAGAAAATCCACAGGGAGTTCCATGCCTTTCACCCTGTGTTTGAACTTTGCCTTGCTGCTTTTAGATTTTGATGAGCCGTAAGGTATTTCAAAACTGCCAACAATGTGTCTTTGATGAGAGAACTTGGTATTATGCAACAAACAGCATACATCAGACAAGCACAATCGCCGTCGTAGTCACATGTGTCAGGGGTGAATGGCAGCAGGAATAGCTGCAGGAGTGGACTGATCATCAGCGGATCAAAAGAATGTTGTTCTTAAAGCAGCCTGGCATCTGGACTGAGAGTAGCAGGGGAAAGGTCCAAACTGCCCAGTCGAATGCTTCGTACATCTTCCTAAACACAAGGGAACTGTTGTTAAATAGCTCCTAGGCATACTGCTTAATGACACCGAGAAGTGTTCCAGCTCAAGTAAGATCACTATCTACAGGGAGTCAAAAAATTGTTTAGTCATGCACAATTGCCACTCACAAAAATGTCCTTGCCAATAGATTTAATCTAAGCAAAGATAACTTACTAATCTTAACTTATATAACTTTAATCTTGTGATACTTTATAAAAGTGTATGCAGCCTGCCTTTTTATTACGCACTTACCAAACCTTAAAAGCTGTCCTTATTCCTAATATTAAACTCTGCTGCAGGATCTTTCCTGAACTTGTAATATAAATAATTTAAACAATAAATGTGCCTGATGGTTTTTTTTTTAATACATTTAGCATTGCACAAAGAATAATCTTTATTTAAAAAATACTTTTAAATACTTTACTGTATTTTACTATAGTTTATACAGTATTATCACATGACTAATTAAATACTATTAACTGTTAAGATAGCATTTGTCAAATATATTTAGTATGGAAGTCTTCATTCATGTTGTCATATTCTCAGTAAATTAATTAAGAACAACTAAATATGTTATAATACCATTATTTTGTTCATTACAACATTTGCTAAATTCACCAGCTCAACCACCTCTCTCATGGGCTCTGTAGATTAAACAAACACCTATATACCACATAATTTTCCAATAATTTGCAATGCAATTGATATTATTTTGTGAGATATAATATTAAGCATATATGTTTATATATATTGTTTTGTATAAATTCTATTTTGAATGAAACTGCCTTTAAACTTATAACAAACAACAATCATGAATTTCCATATTTTCGTGTGTCGTTTGCATTGGGTTGTGCTAGTCTGTACTGGGTTGCAGCAGAGGCAGCTTTTCTACCAGCAGAAGATGTAATGTAATGTACTGACAGTGGCCTCAAGTCTGCAAAATCCCCGAATTAACACCCAGAGTTCTCACTGAAGTCCAGCTGGACATAAATGAACATAGTATGGTTTAATTGAGTGCTGGGATTTTGCTGTGTGGGGGGTTTTTCACTGCCTACGCACATCCCCTAAGACTTACCACTTACCACTAAGGCTTACCACTCTGTGAGCTTTAAACTCCCAGCGGATTGCCTTGGGATTAGCCACGGCCTCTTAAACCACACAGTATTATCTGAGCTCTTCATCTTAGTGCATGCTGTTACTGCACAGTTTAGCAGCCTGGGTGTGTAGAACAGTTTACAGTAGATTCACCTGGGATGGGAACAGAATGGTTGTGTAAAAACACTTCAGATCCTATGAATTCTCGCTCTCCCACTCTCTGTCTCTCTCTCGCTTATTTGCTCTTTTGGATATATTATGCATAATGTCATACCATATATATACAGTCACCCAGACTCCAAGAATCCTTGAGACTTCAGTCCAGGTCTGAAGAGACGAGTGATTAACTGGGTCCAGGTGCTGAACTATTTATTGTGTGCACCCCAGAGGCAAGTACTTTGCGTGTGCAGATGGTTTCCATGTATAAGAAATTGTAACAATTGAAGTAAATTTGCTTAATTTCATACAAACTATGACTAGCAACATGTAAACTAGAGGTGCCAGACTCCAGAGTTTAAGATGCAACATCATGTATTACACCAGATACAACTGTGCTATACATCACTGAGGCCTTCATGGAACTATGGTGTGTTAAAGAAGGAATCAGAAACCTCCATGACTCCTGCATTTAATTGCACTCCTGACTCTAATCTTTCAAGCCTAGCTACTAGAAGTACAGAGTCTAATACTTTCATTGTCACTAAATGTGGTCAAGAACCATGTACGTTCACAGGAAAGGGCATGTGACTGACACTGGGAAGATTAATCATAGTTCTTGGCAAACACATGAGGATATCTTGTGACGACAGCTTACTCCACACTAACTGCTATGATGCCATGAGCTTTCTTCAAGTCAAATGCCTATATCTTTGTCTCCCTGAAAATCTCATTCTCAGATGGAAATACTTTACACCCTGTAAAGTCCCATTAAGATATGAGAAGGTCCATCATGTCCACTCTGTGATAACAGCACATGCGGTTAATGAATTAGCAGGATATTTAAATTGTGACAGAATTCATTGATCCATGTGAATCAAATATGAACCATCACCTCCAATCTGTCTTGCAGTCTTTCATAAAGAACAAAAGAGACTTTTTCACTGCACAGTACCAGAACTTTTGGCATCAGAAAACTGGTATACTGTGCTTTTCCTATTCACCACCAACTCAATACCAAAGGCATCAGTTTAAAATATTATGATACATGCTTGCACATTACTGGCACCAACAAGCTCTAATTGTAGCTACTGCAAATCAGCTATGTATACAGAGACATGGCATGTATTCCGTGTATATACTATATATATAAGTGTACTGTGGCTTAAAAATGCAAAAATGAAAATGAGAACATTAAGGCATTTAGTCAGGCAGTATAAATATTCGTTGTTAATCTGAGCAAGTCTTTCATGTTGGATTTAACAGTGGTGAAGACACACCACACACAGCAATGAGGCTGAGCATAGTTGTCACTAAGACCACTTCAACTGTTGAGAACTTTGAGCAACAGCTAGAACCCACTGCCTCCTGTCAGCTCAGTTTCTAATTTTATATGTGCAATGGAAAAAACACCTTAACAGTAATAGATCTGATGTCTAACCACACAGGATTTACAAAGAGCATCTACGCCATAATGCTTTCCAAATATCCAGATGTTCTCATAAAGCAGGACCCCCCAAATCTGGATCTATGACTAGTACCATACAACATCTGGAGCAGGGCAAAAGACAGAAAAGAATGCTTTGTGCACACTTCTTGGTTTACACTCAGAAACCTGCGGAATGCTTTCAGCACACAGACTTGACCCCACAGTCTCTGAAATCACATTAGGATCAAACAGACAAATATATCTAGTGTCAGAGAACTATATATAGTGTGCTGACATTATACCTAGCTTTCATTATCTTTGGATTTGAGCTATTTTTCTTTAATTAAATCGCTTTATGGCATTTTAACACTATATGTTTCAGTCACATAGTGTGCTAATTAGTGATACAGGATTTTCTGACAAAGTCATCACTGATGCTGTATTTTAATTACAAACCACACAAAACGATTCACAGGCACACTGTCTGCAGGTAGGCACACTGCTTATACTCAGTTTTTTGAATCTATCCCAGACCATTATGCTCAACGTAGAATTACAAGTCTGGTACACTGCCTAGGGCATAAACAAATTCCATGCATTTCTCAAAAAACAATCTGACCAACAAACAATTTGTGACATGCACGTGACAAACTGCATGTCTCTTCCTGAAGATTAGGGATGAAATGGCAGAGGAAAGGTTGCCACTGCTGCCTTGTAGCTATGGGACTCTGTGTTTGGAGCACACTCTGAGTGCCTGGCCTCACCAGCAGTGCTCAACACCTCCTATTAACACCGAGCACACCACATGTGTGATCTCTATACACTCTCTGCCTGTGCTTGAAATCTTATATATGAAAATGTCCTTATAAGTAATTCCCCATTTTTAAGAATATAACTATTTAATTTCACAACTGATTTTTGGAAGCACATATATTTTGTGTATATACATTACATAAACAAGTGGTTTTATTTTTTCATTAAAGACACATTCCATCTGGGTGCCAGAAGAGCGCATAGCACATAGACGGGGAATGCTCAGTCAGCGAGTGATTAGTGTTCATATTCGTCCAGGATACCTTTTAAAGGCAAATAAAGGCTGGGATTAAGCTAAGAGCGCCCTCCATTCTACAGTGCTGATACTGCTCTGCCAACCAAAATAAAATTATGAAGCCTTCAGCAGAATAAGGCAGCAATAGCAAAATCAGTGACTTACTTTGAAATTCAGGAAAGGATTAACTAGCCTGTATTAGACAATGATATATAAATTTTAATTTTACTTGTCAAATACACTGTACAACCATACACTGTTTGACATTTAGTGTCTTTAAAATGCTTTGTTTTTGTAGTGTGTTAGTATATCGTCATAGACCAAATTTGGTCTAATCTTCATTTATCTAATTCGGTGAATAATGTTTGTCAAATCAGGCCTTCTTGAGAACATGTGATAGATGAATCATTTGAAGACGGTGCAAACACACTTTAAGTAGCTACAGTACATGAATGTGCCTGCCACTGTGAACATGTCTGAAATATTTACACCTCTGTTTTTATCATTTACAATTAGAAAATATTTGTCTAGCGGCCACAGCAGAGCAAATATTTATACACTACTGACAGCTTTACAGCATTTCTCTTTTGATGAATTTAGGTTTTTCTGTTTTTATTGTCTTGTGTCCAGCCATGTTGAGGTCCACAAAAAAAGAGGGTCCTGTACAATTTCAGTGTAAGTTTAAGGTTAAACGCGATGCTTAGTTACACCAACTACAATGTACCTGCAGTGGATTTCAGGCAGTCACATGAACTCAAAACCTTCTGATCACCAGCTCCAAACTTTAACCACTCAGCTACTACTGACCCAAGTTTAACATAATCTGCCTTTAGTAAAGCAAGTCCTAGCCTTAAACCTAACATTTCATATGAGAATTGCCAGGTGTCAGTTTCCTGTGGAATATTTCAGAATGAAACATGCTCAGTGTTTTCACTTGATAATTGATGGGTTGGAGAGGGAGGGGAAACATGACATTTATTATTATTACTACTCTCCCAAACCTATGTGCATTATGACACTCACACCTACCTCATTTACCAACAACCACAGCAGATTTAGTGTTTTTGTGATTTTTTTCTTGAATGATTTTTAAAATTTGGTATTCCTTCCAGGTGACAGTGTTATTAGATCAGGACAGGAGTTTAATGGTGTCTGCTGACAGACGCTTATCGGTTCTCTGGTGTGAATTTAGCATTTACTTTTTTTTTAAAAATTGCAGTATTAGTAAATACTGCAATTTAGCATTTTACTTAGTATGTTGGTGTATTTTGATTAGTAAAATTTAAACAGTTAAAAACAGATCAATATTAGCCATGCAACAAGGTCAATAAATCAGTTACTCTGACAATATAAGGCTCCATTGTTAACATTTTCTTGACCCATTTCTATTGCTCTCTGTTCTTTTTTTTTATATTAACATGTACATTTCTGTATGTTGAGTTTCACTGCAGAACCCTCAATTTAATTTAATGTGCATCTATATAAGCTTATATTGGCCTCTACAGTTCATTCAAAAGTCAGCTAAAAAGATGAATACCAAAAATTTTACTTTTCTATGATGATACAAGTGCTCAGCTAAAACTGTAATGGTGTGTGTTTTAGTGGTGACCAGAAGCACAGTTCATTTGAATGAGGGCCAGGGCCCCTCTATATTTTGGCAAACCATGGCTCGAGTATGGGTGTAGTGTTCACATACTGTATGTCAAAACGGATCAAACTAAAGAAATATCTTGCCACCAAACAAGGTAGGTATGAAAAAGCCAGACAATCTCAACTACAATTTCATACAAGATTATGTAAATGCAAGAATTTTGTCCTTTAATTAATTGAAACTGAAGAATTGTGTGCAGTATTCTTTGATCATGTGATCATAGGCTAACTTGGTTGTTGTTTTCATCCAGTGGTATGGAAATCTACTGACTAACCTTGTATATTTGCTAGCATTATCTGATGCTGACTGTCCTGTGTAATCAGATAATGCTAGCTAATTTACCTTGTGTATTGTAAATAGCTGTTAGCAGTATTAACACAAAGATAATTTAACATTGTGGTTTATAACCCCAACAACTGTTACACACATTTTGTTTTGCAAAGCAGCCTTCTGAAAAAATGACACAAGTCCCAGACACACAAAGGCACACACACAATAGAAAAGACAGTTTAGCCTGAAGCTATCAAAGGGTAAGTTTGTGTATTGTTGCACCGTTTCCTGTGTTATGATATACTGTACAGTTTATTGATGTAAAGGAAAAATCTTCTTCTTCTTTCGGCTTTTCCCTTCAGGGGTTGCTACAGCGAATCATCTCTCTCCACCTATCCCTATCTTCTGCATCCTCAACACTTGCACCCACAGGCTTCATATCCTCATTAATTCCATCCATATACCTTCATATCCTCTTTGGCCTTCCTCTTTGCCTCCTGCCTGGCAGCTCCATGTCCAACATTCTCCTACCAATATACTCACTCTCCCTCCTCTGAACATGTCCAAACCATCTTAATCTGACGATGTAAAGGAAAAATATTTCCCTTATATCACTGAACTAATCTTAAATAGTAATGAATTTAGACACAGATGTCATAGGTGATTATAATCATGCATGTCTGCATGCCTGCTCATGCAGTATCTGTTTTTTTCTCAACATTAAAATGATAAAGAGTTTTTATGAAGAAAACGAATAATGTAACTAATTCTCGAGATCATCTTGATCATCTCGAGATCATCTTGTGCAAATGCCAATAATTCCCCAAAGCACTTTAAGTAAAGACAGTCTAGATGGCTTCACATTTTATTTGATATTCAGTGGTTCCATATATGGTCAAAGATGTGAATTTCCCACAGCATGAATATGGAGACCAAAAAAGCCTGGGGTCACTACTGGGTATGGCTGTTTGGGTATGGCCATGTTTGAGTATGAATTGACCTTTGATGCTCTACATGTGAGTTCTCTAAATTTCTGGCCAGATCCTTAGTTCACATTCTATACTGACAGGCCAGCTGTGGTCAAGCACTGTCACTGTGCTCAGATAACCAGGTCACAGCGGGTCTGGAAGAGTAAAGTAGCAAACCAGTGCAGGGCGAATACATAATATATATTGACATAAGGCATCATAAATCATAAGTGGTGATTGAAAGACTGCAGGAAATGTATGCACAGCTGCTTCTTGGAGATTAAAATGTTACAAGTGTAATGAATAAGACAGTGCACTCTTTTAAAAATTAATTAGACCAGGCAAAACAAGAACAGCTGCTATATTTCATAGGTGAAGGTCAGAATTCGGAAATAGTCTATGCTTCTGAAAAATCTAAACTAGACCTCAAACTGTCTAGGAGTCATATTCCTATCACAACTTACACGGGTGAAGTTATGTGGGACATGCAGCTGCTCAAAATGAATTTTCTGGGTGCTCCATTCAGATT
The DNA here is from genome assembly GCA_033459395.1 of Hemibagrus guttatus. Classification (NCBI taxonomy): domain Eukaryota; kingdom Metazoa; phylum Chordata; class Actinopteri; order Siluriformes; family Bagridae; genus Hemibagrus; species Hemibagrus guttatus. The sequence goes on from JAUCMX010000018.1 coordinate 12,576,488, forward strand.
ATTCAAATTACCTGCCAGTTCCTGCCAGGTTGTTCTTGAGTAGAAAGCTCCAAGACTGAGCTTTCCAATAGTGTCTATACCTTTAATCTTAAAGATATTTGGACTGAAAAGAAAATATCATTTGTTAAATGTCAACAAATGTAAAGTAATAACTTAAAAGGCTTTAAAAACAAAATGAATACATAGGAAGATGGCAAACTTTAAACTAAACATCGAACAGGGTTCATGAATAGTCCTATTTGTATTACTGTTAATTTGGATTAATTTAACAATATGACTTTTACCATCAATATTCTTCAGCTTAGAAAACAGCACTTGATGACTGACTGACTGGCTGATATAAAGGCCTGGATAACAAAGAAAGTCTTGACACATCTGATGCTATCTTAACTTATATAACATATAATCTCTAGCCAATCCAAAAACATATACACCTCAAAATGACTGTCTTTCACTTTCTGTCTTCTTCAGCTCAGTTTAGAAATCATGGTGTTACTTTAGATTGGTGTCACTGTGATTAAATTCTCACATTACTTATACAAGTAAGACTTTGTATCTGTCTTTTTCTCTTTAGCCATATACCGTATACATGCATGTCACATCTTGACATGACCATTGCAGTATTCTTCTACTGATTTTCTGCTTAGAGGTAGAACATGTTGCAATATGTGCAAAATTTAGCTGTTAGATTTCTTACCCACATCAGAACCTGGCAACACATAACTCTATTATACACAGGATGTTTGGTTTGATACACCCTGCTTATTTCTGCATAAACTACACATTTCTCTTGCTTTTAAGATTCTTCCTGGTTTAGAACATATGCCCACACTTTAGACCATACTGATAACACAACCTAAAACTTTCTAGTTTGATTTTCCTCTGACCAAATTACTTAATCACAAGTATTATTGTTGTTGTTGCTGCTGCTGCTGTTGTTATTATTACAATTTATTTCCTGCAAGTGTAACTTTTCACATATACCAAACTTCAAAATTAGTGGGACATAGAAAAAATGAAAGAATGCACAAATGGAGTGGACAGAAAATTAGCAATTCAGCCTACACACACAAAAAGACAGACACACCAACCCATCCCAACCACAGTGTAGAGGATAGTTAGGGAAGCAAAGATTTCTCTAAACACCATGGTTGGAAATTTGCAGTACCAAGTCCACAAATCTACAATTAGATTCTCCATCCATGCCAACAAACTGTTTGCAAGGTGTGCCAGAAAAAATCCTTTCCTTTCATCTAACCACAAACATAAGCACCTGGGGTTTGCTGGACTCTACTGGAATGTGACTAGAACCAGTTCTATGGTCAGAAGAGACAAAAATAGAGCTTTCTGGCAACCGATACTTAAAGTGGGTTTGGTATAAAAGGTGGACAGCTATACAGAAAAGATCGTAGTCTCAGCTGTAGTATGGAGGAGGATGTGTAATATTGCTGGAGAGTTTAAATGAAATTCAGGCTGCCTCTCCACAAGAGCTACAGCTGGGATATTGCTAGACCTTTCAGCAGGCCAATTATTCAAAACATATGTACAAATCCGCACAAAAATGGTTCAGTGACCACAGTATCCAGCTTTTGACATGGCCACACCAGACCCCTGACGTAACCCCCCATTGAACATCTGTGGTGTGAGCAAAGGTCCACAAAAGATGGCCTAGAGTGAAACCCTGGAGATCTTGAGAGATTTTGTGCTGAGCAGTGTTTCAGACTTCTTGCTTTGACAAAAATAGTCTTTTAGTACTTTTTGCAAGTACTAAATTCCGGGCTTACAATATAACTGACCAATTATTTACAAATCAAAGCCAATTCTATTGTAAGCCTATTTTATACGATTAGCCTAATTTAGCCTAATTTATTCTTTTGTAAGAATAAATTGACTTCATTCATAGATTAAACTTATCTTTAATCAATCTTCTTTCAGCTTTAGATTAAACTAATTAACTACATAGATATTTTATGAAAAAACTCACCTATCTTCACCAAGGGTGCCAATAATTATGGAACTGACTATATTCTTTATATTTCAAAGATGCAAAATTTTCTAATACTACTTGTTTTAAACCTTCCATATTTCATTTTTACTTATTTTTTGTTCGACTCAAACTTGTTTTATAAGACTACTACATGGCTGATGCGAGAACTAGGAAAATAAAACCAAATATATAACAAGCAAAAAGGAGTGTTTATTAATTAGCAATATTTTAATTTGCTTTACTTCTTACTGAAATACTTGTAATTTAATGTGAGTTTTTCAGAACTATTCTAAACAAGATGTTCACAAGAACTGCAGTAACATCTCAGCTCTTTACACACGTCTGTAAGTGTTTATAGCCGTGTTAATTTAATGGAATGCGGAAAAGCCCTGCTGGTGATGTTTCCTATTCATTACTGCTTAGTGTAGCACCTGCAAACCATCTACAATTCTCTAATAATTCTGCAGGTACATTCCTAATAAAGAACACAGATTAATCTTGAGGTAGTATAAAAATTTTATAGCTTTGTACAGAGTTTGATTAACTACATGTGTTGTATAAGTACATACAGGATCCAATAAAAGCTATTGTAGAGTCGACATCTAATGAATACATATGATTTGAAGAGAACTTTAGTGTTCCTTGCAGGTACACACACGTTCACTTATTGGGCAAAACTATAGGCATAATTCTGTTATATGTATCATGTGATAAACATTTAATATTAGTCTGTAAGTATAGGTTATGAAGGTATCATTTACAAAGTCTCACCCTGTCCTCTGTGCTGAATTTCTTTAGTTAATTCCAGAGCAGATGCTTTTTGAGTCAGGTCCATTAACTCTATTTGACAGATTCCACAGTATGGCAAGCCTATACAAGACTGCAGAATGAAAGCCATTGACTCTCTTTCAATGTATGTTTGAGTGTGGGCATGTTTTTTGTGTGTGTGTGTGTGTGTGTGTGTGTGTGTGTGTGTGTGTGTGTGTTATATAACTGCAAACAAAACATGAAAAACAAAAATAAACAATATATTCTTGTAAGTAGATTTTCCGGACAACACTTACATTACAGATTTGAGTGGATTATCCTTTTAAGAATGCCCTGCCACTGTTTCAGAATAAAACAGAGAGTAAAGTCAGCTCAGCACCCCAGGCAATGACAGACAATTATCCAAGAAACACACCGCAAAAACTGCAAGTATGGAATCAACACCTACTGTGCTGAATTAACTCTTACTCTACTTATTTCCTGCATGTGAGCTTACATGAAAATTATAGGTGTTCATTTACATAATGTACTGTAGAAAGTCATATATTGTTTTTTTGTTTGTTTGTTTGTTTTTTTACAATTCTTCGCACATTTTGTTGTTGTGACTCACTGCTCCGTTAAATTCCTGGAAGACCACATGCTTTGCATAAACATGCCTGAAATGTATTTCCCATGCATGTCAAACCCACATTTTAAATAGTTTCTCGAACTGCTGCCTTTGCCCATGTGGATGTTCCAAAAGTTTCTGTCAAGGGGGAAAAACTACATTCATTACAGCACATACTAGCATGACACCGCGCATAACTAATCCCTTAAATACGACCTGTGAGAATGCTACCGATGATCGCGTACTATTTTAACACAGTATTTACGGTGGTAGGATGCGGTTTGGGGCGCAGCCACACTTTCGGCCCTGTAACTCTTTTGTTTTCCACCCAAAGGAGTGCATATCAGGGAAGGGAAGGAATGAATTTGCCCGTGCTGGTTTTCAGTTGCCCCTTAGGCTGTACATTGCATTTCACCTTTACCAGCTGCCACATGGTATTATTATTGCAATAGATACATACAGCAAACTTTCGCTTCTTAAGACGGAGTTTTACGCACAAGTCTGTAGAACAAATGTAGAACATGAATTAACGGCAAAACGTTGAAAATCACTTGTGCTTAGTCAACGCACACATTTTCTCTGTATACCTCTGAACTCTGTTAGATATTGAAGAAAATAGTCTGTTTTTGTCCTGCGCCAGTCGAGTCAAAGCGCAGCGTCAACCATGCTGTCACATGTGCTGTACACGCTGTTAAAATGACTAAAGTTTACAGAAACAGAACTAAATGACACATACCGTAATAAAGGTAACCATAGCATCGGTGGGGCAATATTCAGCAGTCCCGACATTAAGGTGACGAGTTTATAAAGGATCCTTGTTGGAAACTTCCCTAATTGTTTCAGGCGCACTGTGTCGTGCTGCTCCAACAAACTCTTACTGACGCGCAGTGTACAGTGATATTCCTTTCTCTCTCACTCACTCTCACTGTGTCTGTATATCTCTTACTTCCTTTCCCTGCCATCTCTCTCTCTCTCTCTCTCTCTCTCTCTCTCTCTCTCTCTCTCTCTCTCTCTCTCTCTCTCTCTCATACACTGGCAGTCGAAACTTTTTGAGCACTTTGTTTACATATTTTCGGTTAGATGTAATAAATAAATAAATAAATAAAATAAAGAGGGGGAGTAACTTCAATGACCTAGAATTAGAAAATAAGAAACATATAAATGTTTGTCACCTTTACTCACAAAAAGATTGAGATGTTTATATTTGTGCATATATATTTGCTATGGCACTGTTTAGCATCAACTCATTGTTCATTAGTCATTCATTTTTTCTTTTATGCTGGTCAGGGTCATGGCTGATCCAGAGCCTATCCTGGGAACACTGGGTGTGAGGTAGGATTACACCCTGCATGGGAGGACTGTCAATTACAGGGCACCATGCACAGAGACATTCATTCACTCATTCACACCTAGAGCAATTTAGAGTAGCCGAGCCAACAACCGGCATGTTTTTCCCCCCAGACAAAACACACATGAACATCTGAAACTCCACACAGACAGTAACTGGAGCTCAGGATCGACCCAGGGATTCTGGACTGCAAGACATAGTACCTGTTTCAGCAAACAAGTGTGCTTGGCTTTCATAAAGCATTCATTTACAGTCCCATGACAGTCTGAAAGTGGTGAGTCTTTAACCACAAAGGTTTAGGTATTTGATGTAACACTTTTTTTTTATTTCCACATTCTTAAAAGCTTTTGACTGACAGAGTGCAATGTACAGTGTAAAGTGGACAGTGTCAGGGAACAGGATAGCAAGTGGTACATTTAGTGCTAACATTTAAGCTATCTAAGTATAAAGAAGTTGCTTTCGGCTGCTCCCTGTTCGGGGTCGCCACAGCGGACCGACTGGTCCGCACAACAACTTGGCACAGGTTTTACGCCGGATGCCCTTCCTGCCGCAACCCTCCCATTTTTTCCGGGCTTGGGACCGGCACTGCATCCAGTGGCTGGGGTTAGTATATTCAGCATAAAAGAGAAAGGTAAGAACCTGGTGCACACAATTTGATCAAGGTGGAGCATATACAGAGGGGATCAATACTAATCCCTGGACCACTCCTTCAGTAACAGAGGCTAGGGTGTTGTTTTATGTAATACAATGCTGTCTACATGAAAGACATCATGTACAACACCAAAGGAATTTATAAATGCATTGAGAGATGGTATACAGTATGCTCTACATGCTATTTTTATATAACTACTGGATTATTACATGAAAATAATTTTTCCTACATCCTGCCTTTATTCTATGAAAACATTAAAGCCTATCATAATAACTCTGAATTTAATGGTCCATAGTAATTTTGAGTTGACATCTGCCATAAAAGACATATCACAAAGAATGTGTTCATAACAAAAAGCATGACTTTTTGTCAGGCTCCCCTTTTGGTACGTTGGTAAAAAAAAAAGATTAAATAAAAAATAATGAAATATTTAGACTAATGGAGCTGCGGGAGGCATATAATGTAGTTTTGCTAGCCATTCAGGCTTTCTGACTTTTAATAAATGCAGTAAGGCTAAGTGTCTCTAATCTCACGTGTCCAACTGCCAAGTCAAATTTTTACTCTGTAGTATAATGCATTCTATAAAATTTTTATTCATTATGTTTCATTTATAGATGCACCACTGTGGTCACATGGCAAGTGTGCAAGAATCAGCACATTCAACATTAACATAACAAAAGACAGACAGAATGGCATTTTTACAAGTGTGAATTTGATTCATTATGGAATTTAGTTTAAGATTTGATTCCTTTATGGCATCCAGACACCAGCAAGGTAGTCAACATCTGGAAACATAGTTTACTTTTTTTTTTTTTGCTGTTTGGTTTCCAGAAACAATAATAATCCTTTAGAATATCTTTTCATGATTCCAGTAAAGAAGAAGCAGAATAAAAAGTGTCAGAGCCAAATGTACAAAAGCACACCATTTGGTCTGAATATTTTTGTACATTACAGATTGAAGTGATGAAAAATGAAGGAGGGTTGGGGTATCACTTCGTTGAACTTCTAACCGTAAAATAAATAAACTCACTGAGGTGCTGAAAAGGCTATGATTTTGCAGGTCGTACATATTCCTGCTGAAATAATAACGGGTTTAGTCTTCCAAACAGAACAGCAGAGCCAGACCCCACAGGCGGGTCTTTTCTCAACATTCACGGAGCATTTAATCACTGCAACTCCTCACTTAATTGCTAATATTTGAGCTTGCTTCTGGTTTTAAGTAAGTTTCTTCCTTGGCTGTCTAAGTTTCTTTAAATAATAATTAAAAAAACAAATAATGTGAAGGAGAAATAAAGGTCTGAAATTAAATTAATTCTGTCTGTATCAGGATAAATGAATCCTTTGATTTAGAATTTTAATAAAAGAAATTAAACTGTCAATGATTGATGGAACACCACAAACATGTCAATGCTTTATGGAAGTTCTTGTGCATGTATGCCCAACATATAATCATTACCATGTGCACTGAAAAATTACCACCAATAATAAGCACTCAATAGTTTCACTGGTGCCCTTAAAAGACATAAACATGGTGGTTACATAACAGTAAATTTGATTATTTTAATTTGGCAGTATTATCCATTGAAAAAGATGGAGAGGATGTGGCCAGACCACTTCAAAAAGCTTCTGGTTAATGAGCAAATAATAATAGACAGCTATTGAAACTGAGTGAGTGCAGCTGTGGCTAAATCGTCACACATGCAACAACAGCTTTTCTGTTGTAGAATTGATATTTCTATTAAATATGTTTGTGTTAAAGACCACTGCCAAAGATATTCTGTTCATGCTGTAAAACCTTGTGGGGATATTTCTTAGCCCACCATGTTGAAATATTGAAAAGCTAAATAGCCACATCTGCTTCACGGTGGAATAAAAACCTGTCTGGTAGTGTTTGTACACGTTTCCGATACTTCTTTTACATCTCTGGGAGGTACCATGTCTGTTTACCTTTGCAATTTTAAAAGCTTGATCTTTAAGTGAAAGCTCACAGTAGCTGTCTTCTTTATTCAACCTGTATATATGTACTTAAATTATTGTTAAAGAGGAATGCTGGACACACCTATGTAACAAGGCTATGCTGGCAGACATTCAGGATTAAGAGCAATTATCCAACAGTAGCACAAGAAAAAAGGACATAATTCAAACATAGTACAAACATGTCTAAAAGCTGAAGCTTCTACTTCTACAATGACAAACTTCATGTAGAAGTGTCAAAGAAAGCAAGAAAAAAAGAAAAGGGGAGGGCTTGGGGTTTTTGTGAACAAAAAGTTGTGCAATCCAGGAAACTATTTCTTTAATCACAGCTATGTGGTCCAAAAGTGGTGAGCTACTTGCTGTTGGTTCATGGTCATATTACGTGCCAAGAGAGTTTACACAGGCCAAGATAATGCCATTCATAGGCCAGGAATGCCCCACCCTTGGCTGATGTACTACAGAAAGGGAGACAATTAACTCGAAACAACAACTTTCTCATAATTTTAATAAGCATGTTTAACTTTTTCGTGATTTCACTTTTACTAGTAGTTGCTTTCGGCTGCTCCCTGTTCGGGGTCGCCAACTGGTCCGCACATCAACTTGGCAAATGTTTTACACCGGATGCCCTTCCTGACGCAACCCTCCCATTTTTCCGGGCTTCGGACCGGCACTGTATCCAGTGGCTGGGAATCGAACCCGGGCCTTCCGCATGATAGGCAAGAAACCTACCACTGAGCCACCAATTTTACTAATGCCGCAAAAGAAAGTGAGACCCTGGACATGTTGAATGCTATTGCTAAGGACACAGGTAGCACCATCGCAATCCTGTCTTTAGGGATATCTGATCACACACTATTTCCAAGATAAACTCTTTAACAAGCACTTATCCATTACCACAAGGATGAAGTGGACAAGGAAGGCTAAGAAATTTGTTCAGGTTGCCTTGGAGAAAACTTGGCACAATGTGTAGACATTGAAGGATCTACTCTCTGCATTACTCTGCAGGTGATCTCAATTCACACTGAGATGCTCCCAATTCCATTTAATACAACCATTTTCATTTCAAATTATGTTACTGATGACAAGAACTTGAGTAAAAAGTAGAATCTTTGATATATTTACATGCTTTACTGACATTGATGCAAATAAATAATCCATTCTAGATCAAATCTATGAGTCCATTCCAGATCGTATCTGAACTTAAGCATCAATAGAAGAGATTAGGCACGAGGAAAACCCAGACTTTTGGTCAAAGCAGTCAATATCACAAATTTGCTTACATTTAAATGGGGACCTATAAAAAGTGCAAGATATTGAATATTTCCTGTTTTTGTTTTAAAATACTTTTTGTATTTCAAAATTCTAAAACCATATGTTTATTTTTATTTTAGTAGGCAATAAATAATTCCTTAAATTTAACTTAAATAAAAGATTTATATTTTTGATAGCATTGTTTATTTTTGTCCCAATTTAATGGTGTAATGTGTAACTCAATAAACATACAAAGTTCCATGTAAAGAACAAATGCCTTAACTGTAAATCTATGAGAATTACAATAAATTCTGAAAACTTGTATAAAATAAAATGTATTTTGAGTTGGTGGGAAAAAATGATTTGAGATCCCTGAGCTGAAGTGAGTCAAACTGACAATCCTGTAGTAGTATTTCACAGGCAGATTTGTGTTAGGGGTGTTGGCTAGGAATTGCCAGGAAATTTGAAGACATACATCAACTCAGATAAGTCAGCTCAGATAAGCTAAACGCCATCACGCCCCAAGCTATGGAGTGATTGACAGCAGCCAATCAGCCAAACAAGACAAAGCGTAAACAAGTGGTAGTGCCAAGAATTTTTTTGTCACAATGTGGAGCACAAAATACACAGAAATCACAGATGCAGTAAAAAATAAATACATATACAAATACATAAATACATACAAATACACATAAACAACAGACAAATGTAATAGTTGTGCTCTCTATATTATACACTATACACTATACTTCAGCTAACTAGCTCGAGTTAACAGGAGATGTGTAGCATTTCAGGGAAATTCCATACACTGAACCCATGGTCTGGCACTGAGCAGTACACTGCCAGAGTACAGCAGGGAAATCCTTTTCCTTTTAGCCATAGCAAACATTTTAGCTAGCTAGCTAGCTAATGTTAGGTGATTAGCATATTGTGTTTGATGTGTGATGTTTATGATCTTACAGAACAAACACCGTTGCACAACAGGCAATGCACAGTAATGAACTGCTGCCATTGAATCTGGCAAATTCAGCAAGGCCTAACTGTCCAGTGCTAGCTAAAAGACTCAGCAGCTGTGAAAGTAACATTGAGTAATATGTAATATGAGTAATATGTGATATGAGACCTAAAATAGGATATTAAGGGGCATACTATTATACTTTTGTAGTCGATGAAGAATCTTCATATATGTTACTAAGTGGTAACAGTCAAATAAACAGTCAAATAAAATCTATAGTTCCAACAGGAAAGCAGGGAGCAATAGCAAGCCACAGATGACTGTAGTCTGAGGTCCTTTTGAATATAAGACAAAGGTGTTCATGTAACAAGAAGGGGTTTTAATGTATTCAAGAAAACCTGACAAAACAGCTACTGAAATTGAAGCTACTGAAGCTGCTGAAAAGGAAAAATATTACACGAGTACAAGCCTCAGTAGTTGGAATAGAAAATGAAGAGGGATAAGAAATATTACTGGGCTCTGTTGGGTTAGGTACCTGACATTAAAATGGATGAGGAGAGAGTTGCAATTTTTTTATTCAGTAGAAGATTTTCTACGTCCCCATCTCATCTTCATGTTCCCCAAAATTCTATGTTCTGGAAATGATGCGGAAAAGGCTGGCACTATCAAAATTGTGTTTTTACTTCTTGAATGGCTTTTTGCAATTACTTGAGAGTCTTTGGTTTTCCTTTTAAGATTGATGGCCACCACATCAATCTTAGAGGCCACCAAAGAGAAAACCCTAAAGTATTCAATAGTACAAAAATTGCAAACCTTAGTAAGAAAATCTGTTCATCTGTCTGTCCAATCATTCCAATCCCTGAAAAGGCCACCATCTTTTTTCTCCCCACAAAGAATTTGGCCACTGCAGTTGAAAGTGCCCTGTGCCAGAGCATCTTTGACGTTATTCTCTATAGCTCTTCTTTCATGGTGAGTGAAAGAATAGTGATCTCTAAGGGCCAGCCAGGAAGTTGATGGCAGAGGTGCATTGTGTAGGCAGTTTCAAAGCTTTTACCCTGCTAAACATGTTGGCCAGGTCAAGATGTGGGTCAGAGAATTGTACTTATACCTTGGGTCTTTCTATCTGTATGACAAGATAAAGAAGACATTTTTTTAAATCCTGGCTCCAGGAAGGAATTTACCTTCCTTCTAGGAATTCATTGGTCATGGGTAAATGTAGAACAATAGGATTGTTATGTGATTTGATTATCATAAATGAGAGAGTTTCGGTATGTAAGATGTCTGTGACATGAGTGACTCCCACAGGTTCAGTGTCATTCATGTTAGCAGCTTGGTGAAGGTGTACTGCAGAGTATAAGGTCTTCATGTTTGAAAGGCGTTATCAGTGCAGATGGCTAGTTGGATGAATTGGTTGAGTGTGAGTGGCTCATCATGGTGTGCTAGATCATTTTGAAAAATGTACTAAATTTAGGTGAAGGATGGTCTTCCACTTTCCTTGTGGTTAAAATGGTTGCCCAGGTGTGCTAAGTAGAGCAAGAGCTTGATGGATTTTGTCAACTTCCCTAGACAATTTGAAGGTACACAAACACAACAGCACATTGTGTGATGGAAAGAGGTAAGTCTTCAGTTGCCGTTTGAAGACGGTCAGAGACTCGGCCGTACGGATACCTAGGGGAAGTTCGCAACTGCATTTTGGATCATTTGCAGTGGGCGAATTGCGTTCAGAGGTAGACCTGCCAGAAGAGAGTTGCAGTAGTCCAATCTCGAGATGACCAGAGATTGAACAAGCACCTGAGTAGCCTGTGTGGATAGAAATGGCCGAATCCTTCTGATGTTGTACAGAAGAAATTGACATGAGCGTGTCACATTAGTGAAACTAAACACATAATTCAAAGAACAAATCCAAAACACATGGCTGATAGAAAGGCAAAGGTAGACAGAGATATCAGAGATATTAGGAACAAGGGACAGTCCAAAGCAGGAAAACTGCAAGTTAAGACCAAACACAGAAATCAATCAGGATCTAAATGGTTCAAAACTTACTTGGGTGAACTAACAAACAGCAAGGCTTTGTGTTATGCATATTGTCCATGTATTTTTTTCCAAACATGGAAATGGAAAAGACCAACAAGGAAGAGATAAAAATTTCAGAGGAAGGTGCCCTCTGATGGTGTGGTTGAATCTTGAACAAGAAGATCTCACCTGTCACTCATCTTCTATAGCAAGTCACCATAGCACATTCCTGGGATTCCTTCTTGGCAGCTGCCATTTCAGATAATATAATGCCTATTGTTCTCACCACTAGCCTCTCTAGGTGGTAATAAGAGGTCAAAGAAAGCTAATTGAATAAGTGAAGTCTGCCATGCTTGAAACTAGTAACTTTTTTTGGCACGCAACACCTCCTTGTCTCCTGTCTTGTCACAGTACCACCAGAGGTCCCCATTACCAGAATACTATAGTTCAATCCCAGGTTCATATGAACTTTCACCTGCTTGTCATCACCACTGTGTGAGCTTACTACTGATATACCCCTAAGTTTCTGACTAATTGGGTATTATTGGCATCCTTCAAATTTAATTTCCCAAACTTTGCATTGTATTTGGGTTCACTGGTTATTGTTCCTTGAATAGCTGTATTTGTTTCCATTGTTTTGCCTGCTTATCTTTGTCCACACTGGGATTCTACCTTTAGGATTTAATTGTTTACGGAATTAGCTATTGGTCCCCATTTGTACTATATTTCTTTATGCATTTGGATTCTCTATTGTGCTCTGTTTAGTTTGTTACATATAAATTTTCTATCTACATCGATCCAGCAGAGATGACAAGGCAGAAGTTGGCCTTTGCTCCACTCCTATATTACTTCAGGTAGCACTTCTTTCCCTTCAGTCTCCACTTTCTGTTGCTCCTCCCAAATGATACAGTGGTTCCCTTATCCAGTGTCACAGCTTCCCAATGCAGTCCTTGCATATACAAGATCACCCATATATATTTTGCACAGAGACTGGAGAAATTTACTTTGTCATCTTGCATTTGACAGCGAGAGCAAGGGAGTAGACTACACTCTCATGTGCTGAAAGCTATTCAGAGATATTGACCTCTGAAACATAGTTTCTCAGCTACTTCAAAGCAGTACTTAATCACCCCCCTGCAGGCAAGCATTTAGGGTCGCAATTTCATGACAGGACACTCAGTCTGCTATAAAGTTTCAGACCCTAGATCCTGGATCCTGGGTGGAGTAAACCTGCACTATAATGTGCTGCAAAAACCAACTCTCAGTATTATAGGGGAATCTCTGACCTAGAATTATGTATTTAGCTCTGCTCTCATTTGTGGGTCAGAATTTGATGAGTACAAATTTCAGCATATTAATCAAACATTACATTTTTGTTTGGTCTGCTGACAAGTTAGAAGCATTTTAAATATTCACCAAACTTGACCTACAAAATACATAGAGTCTGATTAGAATAAGGGAAGGGATGACTTGAAGATGGCTGTTGTGACCATTCAGGGAAACTATGCCTACAGAGTCATACCATATAGGCTAGCCCTAACCAAGCTCACTTATATGAGGTTTTGAGACATGAGGGATAAAACTACAGTTTATGCTACCAATTTCTAGGAATATTTACAGCATGTGCTACACAAGTTGATGAAGAACTAGCTGCTGGGGAAAGTAGAGAGTGAATTTCAAATATCCTTTTTCGTGTGTATTCTCTCCTCCTAAGGAGTTATGTATGAATAGGACCAAAATTAATGCTTTAGTGAAGTGGCTCCAGCCCCAAACTGTCAATGATCGCTAAAGATATTTGAGAAAATGAAATGGCCTCAGCAGCATTTAAAACCATAATGAATTGTGATATTAGTCCTCAACCAATGTTATCCAGACACTGCATTGTTGTAGTGTTGTGGACCTTTTTAGCTTTGGTTAGTAACAGAGTTGACTATATGCTGATAATGTGTCCTTAACAAGATTTTTCAAAATCTTATGTCAGCAAATAATTGCTGATAAATGTAAGCAAAACCTCTATTGTCCTTTTGTTTGCAGTTTTGATGAGCCTGTGACACTGACATTTACCTACACAGTGCATTTACTGGTTTCACCTGCTTTCACAATGACCCTTTTGTTTAGTGCAGTTCGGTTTTCCTAAAGACCTGTGTGTTCCAAATCTGTAACAATGTACTCCCTCCCACCTGTTTTCTCCTGATCGATGTGCAAGGAGTCTCCCACCTGGGCAACTAGGCCTCAGGGTCTGACGAGGCAATGATCCTGGCCCCTTGTCTCAGTGTTCTGTGGCTGCAGGGAAAGGTGGGCATCAGGCATCAGAGGAAAATAAAGAAAGGAGAAGAGGAACAGCAGAAAAAAAGAGAGAAGGAGGTGGAGGCCTGCTGTCTTTCCTGGCCAGATCAAGTTTCTACCCGTTTACATGGGTCACTGAACAGCTTTTCACTTTTATCTTTGCCTAGTAACTCACATAAACACTCTCTCTCATTCTCACCCTCACTCTCTTTATTTCTCTCTCTCTCTATCTATCTATCTATCTCTCTCACACACACACACACGCACACGCACACATACAATGCATATAATTGACAAATAAACATGTCATACACTTGTGGAGCTCTTGTTTACAGTGCAAATCATGCTATGATAGCCAGCTTAAAATAATAGCCTGGTTGGCAGGCCTGTGTTTATTTGTATTACATATAGGCTGATATTTGTCACATCCATATTTACACAGTATTTATATGTTCCACTTAGTAGAAACATACAATGGTTCATAGGGCCTCTTGCCACAACTCTTCACCCTGTACTAACTTTCACAGTGTTGGGCCCTGAACTACCCCTATGCTGCAATTTACATTTACATTTCACACACACCCATCAGTGTAAATACATCAAAGAGCCAAAGGATCATTATTATAGATGAAGAAGAGAAAAACATAATTATGAAGCAGTGCACAGCTTTTGAAGAAACTCCAACAACACTCTGTATATTTTAAATACATGAAACATTTGAAAAGTCAACAAATCAACTTAAGTCAAAAATTAAGACAACTCTAGTCTTAATAATAAACACTGTCCACTTTTTTTTAATCTGATTTAAAAGTCCAAATTACACCATTTTTTAGGTTTGCTTGGTCTTATCCAGTTTAGGTGATCTTTTCCTGTGCTACCACCCTGCACATATACTCAGCTCTTCAGGCACTGGTGAGGTCAGGGAGTCCACAATGGGGTCATTCACTGTAATGAGTCTGAAGCTCTGTACCAAAAGTATAAATTTGTCTTTATAATATGAAATTTAACATAACTGAACAGTTGAACCACTTCTCACCTGATACCCAACCGTTCCATTTGCTTCACTTTACATCAGCTTTATTACTGCCAGACTTCTGACTGATATCAACCTGCTGTTTGCATTAAAGACTAGGTTAACACTTAACCTTTTGCATGACACTTGTCATCCTTACTCATCTTGTTGGCTGTGCATTGTCCTGTATAAAGCTGCTTGTGTTACTTTGGTATAGGACTGTTTCTCAAAGGCCCAAGAGAGGCAAGGATATGAAGTCACAACCTTCCTATCTCTGGTGTAGAACCTCAACAACTGCTGCAACAGTGTAAGTTTATTTTCCTCTTCTCCTGTTTTTATTTCTCTTTGAATCATTCTGGTTCACTCTTCTCATAGCCATCATTCATCCTCTTTCCTTTTAGGGGCAATGCTTGTAGTATTTCAACTTTACCTATTCACTTTTAAAGTGCTTGTGTTCAGTCTGGCCTGAGTGCTGTGTGTCACACAAACATTGAGGAGCAGTGGGAGCTCCACCACTGGGTCTGGACTACAGGGGGGCTGTGATGCATCCACCGTTGCAAACAGGGCTCCTCTTGTGCTCTTTAGGAGTCAGACAGAGCAAAGCACTGACCTGGAAAGCAAGCCTGAGAGTGCAGCGTAACTCAAGGCTCGGGGTTCAGCTTACCTGCCTGGGCACCAGCAACAGTGGAGTGGAGTGCAATCTCCGCCGGGTTAGATTGCCCATTGAGATAAGGGCCAAATACCATATGGGAGTTGTTAAGCAATACTGCTACAACACAAGACAGAGATAACGCACCGTCTAGAGCTTGTGTGGAGGAATCTTAGCTTGGTTTGTTATGCTGTACTAAATTGATCTAAAAGACAGGAAGGGGATTTCTGTAAGCATTTGTGCACATGGCTAGTAGGACCCTGACTTGGTAAAGAAAGAACCCAAATCTAAATATATGGGAAAAACAAAACAAAAAAAAACCCTTTCCATTAAAAATCCTAGTAGCCTGCATGTGGTGTTGCTGTCGTAAGAAATAAAAAATAATAATAATTTAAGCCAAATTAATACCGCCTTGATGAAATCTTTCTTCAGCTGTTTGGCACCATGAAAAAAAGCATTCTACCTATGCACTTGGCGATAACATTCAAGAAGCTGAACTGCACCACAAATTACCTGTACATTAACAAAGTGATAACATTTTCTCTTCACACACTGTACATGAATTCACCTGAAGCAAGTGACTTTATGGCTACGTCTTCATAATCTATTTCCCCAGTTGCAATTAGTAGAATTGTGATGACATGAAAATCCCTAGGACCCACAGCAGCACTGTGCCAACCAAACACAAAGTTTAGCATGCCAAAATAAGCAAGGCAAGATCACTGCATGTGTAATCCCAATCAAGCTTTATTGTGTCTTTTTTCATTTCATGTCACCAAGTCAGTAATTACTGTCAGATCTGCTCATGAGTGAAAATATGTGGGATGGGATCTCCTCATATTCAAGATTGCACCTCTCAAGTACTAGTGGTTTTTGCATATGGATGACTTGATGAATCATATTCTATGCAAAGAAATGTGAGTGTGCAGGGTTTACACACAAAACTGTGCATAAATGAGCTGATGTTGGAATACACACTTTTTTTGCAACTGATAGACAGCAGAAAAGTCAAATATTAAGAAGAAGTTCAGGATGAAGGCTTGAGCACATTTAGTTCAGCACAAGTTAACTGATGCTCACTAGCCTTTATATAATTAATAATTTAATTTCCAACTACTTGCTTTTGATAGTTTCTCATGTTAGAGTAATGCCAAGAAACACACCCACCATTATCCATTAAAGGCAAACAGACATTTAGCACTATCCAAGCTTAACAAGGAGTGATTCACACTTTCCAGGACCCACATACAGTGACAGTGCACCTGCCCCCTGATTCTTTCCTTAACAAGTGTTTGTGGTTGTGTGTCTATATACAGTATGTGTGTGGGCAGGTAGGTCTTTACCTGGACACGACAGGAAAGTAGGAGTTTGTGAAATGTGAGTCTAGGATCAAGGTTATCTTATAACTGGTTCTATGGTCAGATTGATCTTGGAGCTACTTAAACTACTATGCAGAGCCCTTTTTAAAGGCTTAAAGTTTCACCCCACATCAAAGTTAAGGCTTATTATTCACAATGTCGAATGAGCATTTGGCAAGCATCAAGATTTCAATCCATGTTCTCTTTCTGGCTCACGGCATTGCATAGTCCACTGGGTATCCAACTTAAACTATTAGGGCCCTTAATCAAGACATAATGGTGTTTAACCCTGTGCTTTGAAAGTTCAAGTTATGCCAGCCATGTGATGTGTAAAAAGGGTTTGGTGTCCTCTTGCATTTGGAAATTTCATAATCAGACATCAGTTTCTGCCAAGCAGTTTTGAGGCAGCATTGACCCAAGGGTGAGCGAGTTATAACTCCAGCCAAGATATATGGGGATGTAATTCAAAAGAAAACCTATTCTGGATTGAAGAGAGAAAGGGTCATTTTGATGTGTAACAGGTGGAAACAGTTGGAATTCAGACAACTTCAAAATGTAAAGCAGTTTTGATACAGAAAGCAGATACCTATAAGAAACTACATTACTCTTTACTGGTAGCTACATCTTAAAATATGATACAAAATGAATTATTTAAAAAAAAATAGAGCTGTAGCAGCTGTTCAGACAAAGATGTGGCAAACATTCATGAAGTTAAATAGAAAGCATTTTTTTCAGTTGTTAACTGCTTTTACCAAGGACCAAAAATGGTTCCTAATGCAAACCATGTTTCTGCTGTGTATTGTTCAAATATGATCCATAGTTAACATGGAAATACACCGATCAGGAATAACATGAGCAGTGAGAGGTGAAGTGAATAACACTGATGATCTCATCATCATGGCACCTGTTAGTGGGTGGGATATATTAGGCAGCAAGTGAACATTTTGTCCTCAAAGTTGATGTGTTAGAAGCAGGAAAAATGGGCAAGCGTAAGGATTTGAGCGAGTTTGACAAGGGCCAAATTGTGATGGCTAGACGACTGGATCAGAGCATCTCCAAAACTGCAGCTCTTGTGGGGTGTTCCCGGTCTGCTGTGTTCAGTATCTATGTATCAAAAGTATCCTTTAAGTCTTATAAGCATCCTTTGAGTCCTGTAGGTATCCTTTAAGTCCTGTAAGTTACAGGACTTAAAGGATCTGCTACTAACATCTTGCTGCCAGATACCACAGCACACCTTCAGGGATCTATTAATCATAATAATAATAATAATAATAATAATAATAATAATAATAATAATAATAATAATAATAATAATAATAGATTTTATTTATAATGCGCTTCTCTCATACCCAAAGCACTACAACAATGTAAAAAAAAAAACAGTTAAAATACAAAATAAAATGATACAATATAAAACAATGAAATATATCAAATCTAAACCATAATCAACAGCTTAATCATGATAAGCAATTTTAAAGAGGTGGGTTTTCAACAGTTTTTTAAAAGTACTTGTACTTTTACTGTAGGATCACTTCCAACATTAATAGGAAGCACATTCCACCTAGTGGAGTCCATGCCTTGATGGGTCAGGGCTGTTTTGGCAGCAAAAGGGGGACCAACACAATATTAAACAGGTTGTCATAATGTTATGCCTGATCGGTGTATGTGCACATTTCTAAGAATTTGACTAAATTTATATGAAATTGTATGTGTTTGAGTAGTTTTATCCAAATCAGAAGAGTAGGTTTATTCATGTTTAATCTGCTTCGCTCATTCTAGTTCATAAAAATTTTCCATAATATCTAGAATGACTATATCTTCATTTACACTTATTAATGTTTCATACATCTAAGCTTGAAGTCAGCTAACAGGCTAGGAATTTTAAATAGTTTTCTATCTCTCTTCTATCTCTGTGTCTCTGCAAAAACACAGACTGGTTTAGTGACTACATTATGTACCAAAATGATCTATCTATGAGTAAAATTTTCATTTGTACCTAACACCTTTAAATTAAACACTTGGAGTAACTGAGAAGTATTGTTTATATTTATCATTATCTTCATCATAAAATGTTAATTTCAGATGTGTGGAAGTGTGGGCTGTGGATTTTACAGGGTTATTTTTAAGCTGTTATTTTCATTAATATTTCCCGATTTTATTCCATTTTTGGTCAGCATGTACTTTCAGCCCACATATCTGCTAATCCAGGTCTAAAAGTAACTGTAAAAACAAGCCCGTGAGCTTCAGAGCTGGATCACGAGGACAGATCAGTACTTCATAGTTTTCTTTCATCTTTTTATTTAGCATTAATTAAGTTAGTGCTCAGCAGCATGGAAAACTGCATCGTCAGCTTTTGTTTTCAGTGCTTTAACAAATTTGTGAGAACACCATGCTGTGCCCCAATGAAAGGTTGCATATTATTTGGTTGGTTGTTTTTATTGTATGCTGTGTAGAATTTTGCCTTAGTTTGTAATGCTACTTTTAGTAAATACACTCACTGAGTACTTTTTGAGTATTAGTATCACCTGTATAGCTATTCATTCATGCAATTATCCAATTATCCGATCATGTGTCAGCAGGTAATGTTCACATCAACCGTCAGAATGGGGAAAATGTGATTTCAGAGATTTGTTATTATTTGCATGATTGTTAGTACAAGATGCCTGATTTGAGAATTTCTGAAACTGCTGATCTCCTGGGATTTTTATACACAACAATGGTGCAATAAAAAATAGCAGTTCTGTAGACATGGAATGTGAAACACCTTGTTGATGAGAGCGGTCAACAGAGAATGGCCAGACTGGTACAATTTGACATAAAGGCTACAATAACTCAGATAATTACACAATATTGCCAAAGGTTTTGGGACACCGCTCCAAATCATTGAATTCAGGTGTTATTTTTCAGAGGCTTGGCCTCTTAGTTCCAGTGAAAGGAACTCTTAATGCTTCAGCATACCAAGACATTTTGGACAATTTCATGCTCCCAACATTGTGGGAACAGTTTAAGGATGGCCCCTTCCTGTTCCAAGACTGTGGAGCCAGGCTAAAACTGGGACATCTGCCTTTACATGCACATGAATTTAATATGGAGTTGGCCCGCCCTTTGCAGCTATAACAGCTTCAACTCTTCTGGGAAGGCTTTCCACAAGGTTTAGGAGTGTGTTTATGGGAATTTTTGACCATTCCTCTAGAAGCACATTTGTGAGGTCAGGCACTGATGTTGGACCTGGCTCGCAGTCTCCACTCTAATTCATCCCAAAGGTGTTCTATCAGGTTGAGGTCAGGACTCTGTGAAGTTCCTCCACATCAAACTTTTTATTATTCACCAATTATTCACCAAAAAATATATAATTTCCTATCATGTTTTGCCTCTTTAAATACAATTAGTAAAGAATAAAACATGATAGTGTGGTACCAACTTAAAGTCGATTATATCTAATATAAGATTATATCTAATATCAGAATGTCCTCCATAGGACAGTTTGGGGATGGCCCCTTCCTCTTCCAACATGACTGTGCACCAGTGCACAAAGCAAGGTCCATAAAGACATGGATGAATGAGTTTGGTGTGGAGGAACTTTACAGAGCCCTAACCTCAACCCAATCAAACACTAAAATCGCTCATCCATGTCTTTATGAACCTTGCTTTGTGCACTGGTGCGCAGTCATGTTGGAACAGGAAGGGGTCATCCCCAAACTGTTCCCACAAAGTTGGGAGCATGAAATTGTCCAAAATGTCTTGGTATGCTGAAGCATTAAGAGTTCCTTTCACTGGAACTAAGGGGCCAATCCCAACCACTGAAAAACAACACCTGAATTCAATGATTTGGAGGGTTGTCCCAAAACTTTTGGCAATATAGTGTACTTTGTATTTTGTGGTGAGCAGAAACATGTCCAAACTTGAGGCAGATGGGCTATGACAGCATGAATGATTACATCCAGCATGATAATGTACCATGTCACTAAGCAAAAGTCATCTCATAACCATGCCAATGAGTTCAGTGTTCTTCAGTGGCCTTCCCTGTCACCAGATCTGAATCCTATTGAACATCAATATTGTGCAACATTACTATTCTAAATTATATATGACAGTTCAAAATTGTGAATGTCAGCACTCCACCCAAATGTCCACAGTAATGTCACAAGAAAGTTATTTGAACAGGTTAAGCGTGTTGATTTGATTTAAGTTTGACACATTTAGCATAAGTGGTAGAGAAAACCTTAAATGCCTTCAGGATGTATGAGACAAAGTAAACAAGTGTTCTGTAATGCTTGTGTTCATGGGCGCACATGTTTCAGAAATCTATTAGACGCCAAGTAAACCCTGAAAATTTACATTTATTAGTATCTGCATAACAAAGAGGCATTGGTGGCTCAGTGGTAGGTTTCTCGCCTATCATGCGGAAGGCCCGGCTTCGATTCCCAGCCACTGGATGCAGTGCTGGTCCCAAGCCCAGAAAAATGGGAGGGTTGTGTCAGGAAGGGCATCTGGTGTAAAACATTTGCCAAGTTGTTGTGCAGACCAGTTGGTCCGCTGTGGCGACCCCGAACAGGGAGCAGCCGAAAGCAATAACATAAGTATCTGCATAATGACCCGGCAGAGACACACACACACATATTCAATGTGCTTCTCATATAGTTCATGGTCTTTTGCCCATCAAGTTCAATCTCAGTGTCTCTTTCTGGTGGGTGGTGAACTGGATATGCTAGGTTTAGGTATTCAATATAATCTGTTCCTCTAAGGAAACATTAAATTAAAATTATTATTATAGACATTATTCATCATCCATTTCTGATTAGCTTAATTTTTCACCTACTTTCAGCAAAGTTTTATACACTCAATTTTATACACAAAGAGCTAATGTAGCTGCAAGCTTTTATTTTAACCAAGAAGGAACCTAATAATGATTGAAAGAAAGATGAACGGATTATCAAGTGGAATCAAGTGTGGCTTCTGATTTGTTTAAATGAAAACCTACAAGCAAACCAACCCCTTCGTGGATGAGATTAAAGACCTTTGACTTACAGCACATTCAACCCAAATCCAGCTAGACTCTAGACTGGCATAGTTTGTTGACTTACCACATAGGCTGACAATTATACCACAGATACAACAGCTAGCTGTATATAAAATTTGTAAACACATAAAGATTGGTGGTACAGTTGTGCAGTGGATAGCATTGCCACCTCACAGCTCCAAGGTCAGTGGTTTAATCCTTAGCTTGTTTTACTGTCTGTCTGGAGTTTTGCAAATTCTCTCCCTGTTCAATAGATTTTTATCATTTTATTCAGTTTCCTCCCACTGTCCAAAAACATACAGTTAGGTGGGTTGGCTATGCTAATTTACCTGTAGGTGTGAGTGAGTGTGTGAAGATGGTGTCCTGCAATAGACTGGCATCCCATCTGGGGTGAATTCTCTCTCCTTGTGGCCACTGTTACCAGTATTGATTTTGGATCCACAGCAACCCTGGCCAGAATAAATAACTTACTGAAGATGAATGAGTGAAGAAATTGTCCACCTATGCTCATACTCAGTGATGTGTTTGGCCTTCCAGAAATCCCAACATGATTGATTGACTCTACTGCCAATCTTGGATTATATCACCTCATCAACAGCTAATCTACTTCATCAGACAAGAAGGGGCAGCACAGAAAAACCCTAAGAGAGAAAACAATCCTGACACCAGGGAATCGCTGGAACATGAGAACAGACCTTGATTGGCAGCTTTGGTTCCCAGCCGTGATTATCACAGCTTCTCTCCAGACGTTGTGTTATGCTCTGTAGCATTAAAAACATGGGAAGTCTGATAAGAAGAAAGAGTAGGGGAAGCACATGAGCAAAAGAAACACAAGTACATAAATTTAGCTGTGAAGACATCAAGAAAGAAATCTATCATGATCATGGTTTTTATGTGTTTCTAAATCTTAGCAGCCAAATCTAAGGAGAACATTGTGTTCCAATACAAACAAACAAACAAACAGACAGATATACAGAATTAAAATATATTAAAATGATTAAATATAGTCTTTACATTTTTTAAAAGTGTACACTCACATGGGCCAAAGAGTGAAATTGCTTTGTAGATTTGGAAAGAGTCAGTTAACGCTATGGTGACTGTTATGTTTAGATCCTGTAATTAAAAGAGTTGTGCAGGGGTGTTATCATTAAAGGAAAACAGGTATACTCATTAGCTGCAGTTGAAACACACCCTTCAGTGTGTTCAGTGTAATAGCTAGAAAGAAAATCATCACCATGGAAGGATCATGGATACAGGGGCAGTCAGAGAAAGTCTAAAGCAAATTAAATTAGGCAGTGTAAAAGCCTAAAAAAAGAAGAAGAAAAAAGCATGGCATATATAGGTGAGATCTGTTGGACAGGTAAATAAACAAATGTATTAACTTTGTTCATTTTTTCTTTTCGACAACAAAAAACAGGAGATTAAATTAAATTTATTTATTTATTTATTTGTCATGCATTTTTCTTGCCTAGCACCATGTAGCTAAGCATGCCTTCTAAGACA
Source organism: Hemibagrus guttatus (assembly GCA_033459395.1). Lineage (NCBI taxonomy): Eukaryota > Metazoa > Chordata > Actinopteri > Siluriformes > Bagridae > Hemibagrus > Hemibagrus guttatus. Next base: position 12,599,871 of record JAUCMX010000018.1, read on the forward strand.
CCGAATTATTTAGAATATTTCTTCTGAATTCTCTTCACATAATTCTTCTGAATAATTTATGTTAATTGTGCTATAGACGTTTTACCTTTTTGCATTGGAAAGTGCAATTTTGTTTTAGGAGCTGTATTGTGTTATCTTTTTCCATAACAATAGACACACCTATTCTACTTTAAATGCAAAAGATAATTTAGTCCTTGCATTCTTCCAAGCATTAATTAGATCAGTTAATGAAAGAAGCATTTTAAATTAGATCACATTTGTATTTCATGTATGGCATATATACATAGGTGTGTCCTTAATGGTTAAATCTCTCCAAAGAGTGGACTTCAAATATTGATATTAGGATTGCATGTCCAGGTTAAAGCTGGTTTTATATTGTACTGGAGTATTTGGATTTTGGGAGTGTGCATGCTTCTACTCTGTCATGATCTTATCAAAACTGGAGCCAACCATGAAGAACAGTCAAAACAGGATTTCAAATAAGATATTCTAATTTGATTTTCCTAATTATAATAATGTTTCAATTAATCTGCAAGTAATTTCTGAATAATGGATGAAGCTAATTATAGTGCTCAAATAGCCTTGCCTACATTAACAGATTTCTGCCCCGAAACCTCTCTGTGGTGTGACCTAGATTTGACCCGGTGCCGGAAGTGGGTTTGCCCTCAGAAAGCCCAGAGGGTTGGGCTTTTATTGTCTAGCACCAAAGTATACATAGTGTTATTATGTGTTATTAATTATTCTTAATGCTCTACTGCTTTATTCATACTGTCAAGTGTTATTGTGTTGTTGTTTTATGAACCAAAGATGTGTTTTTTTGCATTTTAATTTAAAATGTAAACTTTATGCATGTGAAAATGAACACTGATTGATGGAAATCTTGAAAATATGTAGGTGATAGGTGAAAATATTTTTATTTTTAAATGCAACTGAGCATTTGAGGGTTAAGGGCCTTGCTCAGGGGCCCAGCAGTGGCAGATTGGTGGACCTGGGGTTTCAACCTTCCAGTCAGTAGTCCAACACCTTAACCACTAAGCTACCACATCCTTCATGTTCATGGTTTCATGTTATGGTCTGTAAAGAGCTTTGCATGTTCACCCCATGTCAGCCTGGGTTTCCTCTGGGCTCTCAGGTTTCCACCAACCTCTCAAAAACATGCTGATGGATTGGAAACTATAAACTGTCCCTTGGTGTGGATAAGTGTGTAAATGTGTGCGTTTTGCCTGCAATGAACTGGCCATCCAGGGTGTATTTGTTCCTCACACATAGTGTTGCTGGGGTAGGCTTCAGATTCACAGTGAACCTGACCAAATTAAAGCAGTTACTGGAAATACTTACAATTATCCACAAAATAAGACACAATTAATAGAAGCCAAATATTTTCAAGGTTTCTCCATGGGCCTCTCAGTCTCCAGACTATAATCTGAAGAAGACATTATATGACATGTGGCATGAGTTACATTTATGGCACAAAGAATGAGGGGCATATTTTGCAACTGAAAGGATACAATTAAGTAATAAATATATACGCTATTAAATTAAGTATATTGTTATTAAATTGAATACATACAGTCTGACCATCAAGTTCAAAAATGAAAATCTTAACAGACATGTTTACAGTTTTCGCTGTAATGAAGGATCTGTGAAACATGTCAATCTAATTATCCTTTGGTAACAGATACTTATATACTTAGATATTCAGTACATCTTTGTTGTCTTTATTTAGACTTTTAAAAGCTTGGGAATAATTATTTTTATTAGATGTGACAGTGTATAACATTTTTCAGATGAAACTGGATATACTGTGTATATTTTGGTGTTTAAGCTTGTATAAGCTATAGTGTGGTCTCAGATTACTCTACTGTATAATCCAGCTCATGCCTGGTTATGTTACATAGGTGTATCACATAAACTTGTTCTGCATTCGCTTCCAAGTTGCTTGCATCTCATTGCTTATTATTTTGTGCTTTTGCATTCATCTTAAACATTATCAGAGACCATGACTTAAATCTCTTTTTTATGTCATCTTAGCCAGTGAAAATATCATTAATATAGTCAAATATCAAACATTTCATATTATAAAATTACAATAAAACGCTTATTAGATTATTAAAATTTGTATAAATTTCAAACTTTAAAATTTCTTTTTCTATTGGCAGATCATTTTGCGTCTTTCTAAAAATTAATCCTGAAAAATTGGCAAAATTATCTGCCAACAGAACAAGACCATTTCAAGCTTGAAACAGTTATATTTGGTTTATTTTAATTTTACAAATTGGAAATGCTACAAAAATCTGACATTGTTCAAGGTATTCCTACTTGATAAGGTGTGTGTTTTTTTTAGTTTGAGGCTAACTGAAGTATGTGTGTGTATATCTTTGTATCCCACCCCTACCTCTTTTTGTCTCTTTTGTACTCGTGACCCTGTCCCCCTCGCCCTCCATGAGCCCAAATGAGGAAACCTGGAAGCCCCAGGAGTATTACTTACATTATTTGCATTTGATTCTCAGAGATCCTCAGCCATTAAAGCTTACAGAGTCACTGATGACTGCCTGCATGCAGAAGAGGCTGCATTGTTCTCCATGGGCAAAGGTACATGCTCCTTTCTTTTGTGTGTGTGTGTGTGTGTGTGTGTGTGTGTGTGTGTGTGTGTGTGTGTGTGTGTGTGTGTGTGTGTGTGTGTGTGTGTGTGAATCTTTTCATGCCTTCGGACTTCCTGACTTGTTGCTGTGGTTCATCTTTCTTCTTTTCTAAGCAGAGATGCTCGTAATGTCTCTGATTTGTTTAGATTCCTCTGAGGACATGTATAGGTGCATGTGCTGATACAAAATGAGCGCATGCTATTTGTGACAGATATTATAGACATTCTTGTTTTTTTTGTGAATTGTGTTTTTAGTTGAAAACAGAAGTCCAGAAAACAGAGATTTGAGGTCAGAGTCTTTGAGTATCCATGTCACAATATTTAGAATTATCACCTTGAGGACTGGGGGCACAGTGGCTTAGTGGTTAGCACGTTTGCCTCACACCTCCAGGGTTGGGGGTTCGATTACCGCCTCCGCCGTGTGTGTGGAGTTTGCATGTTCTCCCTGTGCCTTGGGGGTTTCCTCTGGGTACTCTGGTTTCCTCCCCCAGTCCAAAGACATGCATTGTAGGTTGATTGGCTTCTCTAAATTGTCTGTAGTATGAGAGTGTGTGTGTGTGTGTGTGTGTGCCCTGCGATGGGTTGGCACTCCGTCCAGAGTGTATCCTGCCTTGATGCCCAATGACGCCTGAGATAGGCACAGGCTCCCCAAGAATAGATCGAATAAGCAGTAGACAATCAATGAATGACCTTGAGGACTGGAGGAACTGGACATATGGAGAGAATTAAACTAGCAATGTTCTGTCCTGCTGTGTCAAAGGTAACCTGCTGTTGCCCCAACATTTCACCCTCAACAAACAGAAACTCAAGTATTTTGGCACACAGCTGTCTTCACTTAGCATTAAAAGTTACATGTCTCCCTTTCTAAATGTAATTGTTAATTATACATTTTTGGACCTAGAGATGACCATGTGCAATTAGAGCTCTTTTGAACACAATATTCTAGCATAGTCTCTGTATTATGAGATATGTACACAGCTCACACAAGTGGAAGTCTAATAGTTTTTTTTTTGGTTAGGGGTTATATTTACCGTAGGTGATTTGTGATTTAGAGTTAGTTAAATTGTTTAATTGTTGTTTTGTTTTCCATAAAATGTCTCTGAGGATTTCTAGGATGATGTGTACAGTTTGTGGTAGCTATTATACCATTACAATTGAGCTAAACTATACTTGTGTTTTAAATAAGGCTGTTATTATCATAAACCACAGAAGAAACCACAGTGTTGTGTCTTAAGAGATCCATATGTTTGTGTGACATGCATAGTTTTATGGCAAAAACCAGCCAGAAGACTAACGATAAATGTAGCTGTACTGTCCCAAACTACATTCAATTTAACTGATAAAATAATAATAAAAAGTGTTATTAAAAAAGGGTGCTAAAATTTTGCCCTCCATGGGCAGCCTGTTGCTTAGACTTTTCATATTCTGTAATAAACACTTGATGGTTCAGAGATCTGAGACTGTAGTTCAATTTCTGATTTTAATTTAATGTAATTTTCTACAGTGCAATAAGAACTTGGACATTTGCCAATATAAAGTTACTGATATTCCTCTGACCTTTTCAAGTTATTTATTCTATTATTATTGGTAACTCTCAATAAAAAATAAAAATAAAATCTTTTAATCCTCAGTGGTAAAAAGTTGGAGTAACTGTAATAACTTTAGAATGAATTTTAACTTTTATTTTAACTTTCATTTCAATTGTTTTTGTATGTTTCTGTACTTGTAGAAATGCCTGTACTTGTAGATAAGCATACATTTACAATCACCATCTACTTTAGTATAAACTCCGGTACACCTGCTCATTTACGCAGTTATGCAATCAGCCAATCAAGTGACAGCAGCACAATGCATAATATCACACAGATACAGGTCAAGAGCTTCAGTTAATGTTCATACATTATGTTCAGACATCAGAATCAGGAAAATGTGTGATCTCTGGGACTTGTACTATATGGTACCAGCGTGTCAGGCACCAACAACCATGTATTTCTGAAAATGCTGGTTTTCTGGTATTGTTACACAGTATCTCTAGTGATTTGTGCAAAAAACATTGTGTGTGCAAAGGTAGTTTCCACTCATGTCAGCCAAGAACAAGAATCTGAAGCTATCATGGGCACAGACTCACCAAAACTGAACCTTTTTATAGCTTTTTTTTTTTTTTTTTTAAAATGGATGCTGAGTGGCTGTGGTAACATTATACATTTTGCATTCGTACTAAATTCTAAAATCATTTATAACATGTTAATAATACCTTATTAATGCCTGTCCTAAGCTCATATAAATACTGTATGTACAATACTGTGAAATTGTTTTCTGTTTGAATGTGTGTAGATTTTTTTATTATGGCTGTATTAGTAGACAGAGGGAGTCTAACTGGAAAACATCCAAAAAAGCTGTGCTTCTTTCTTTTCTTTGGATTGTATGGTATCAATTTTGCAATCTTTAGACAATTTTCCAATCTCCCATATAATGCAACCAAATAAAATGAAAGTAAATGAGGTTTAGCTGTTTAAGAGCTTTGGTTAATGAGCAGCCTGATTTAGGCCAGACCTGCCCAATATCCAATATAAATTTAAATGTGTCCTTTTAACAAACAGAGTTAATGCCACAAAGAAAATAAGTTACTTAAGACCTCTACAAAAAAGGTTGTTTCAGTCTGGAAAAGATTACAAAAACAATCCAAAAAGTGTCTGGGGTTCCACCAAACCGCAATCAGAGCCATATTTTCCAAATGGAGAGAGTTTGGCGTCTCTTGTCTTAGCTAAAGTCAGTGATCATTACTCTACTATCAAGTAGTAAAGCACTGTGGTGGTAGTCTGATAGTTTGGGGATGCTTTGTCTCAGCCTGAGACGTTACGCATAGGCTGTTGGCTGAATGTCTGATGCATATGGCACACAAAATTGGAATCACTTCAGGAATTTCGAAGTCGTCATCTGATTTTACAGGATTTGTGTGCTGCATTTTTTAACGTTCCACCTGCAAACAAAGCCATCGTGTTGCTGTACTTCCCTCATGGAAGAAGATTGTTTTTACAACTGTGACAATGAGGAGGATCAGCTAAAGGCTGAATTTTCCAAATTATCTAAAGTTCAGTGGTAAAGTTGAGTATAGACTCATTAATTTAAGCAACTTTCTTAAATGAATGCTTTATAGATGCATAGTGTGCTGTTTTTGTAGGGACATCGACAAAACAAACTGAACAAAGCAACCTGTTCGTTGCTTTACATGATTGGTTGCTTTACATTGGTCCTTGGACAATAAAAGCTGCGACTCCAGACCTTCTGCAGTCAGTCTGAAGGTTTGGCTGCATGAGACTTGGGGATGCTTTGATGAATCAGGACTTGGATAAGTTGCAATCTTAGAAGTAGCCAGGAATTCTGCTCGGTTTCGGCTTAGACAATGTTGGGTTCACTTTTTTACACTGGGTGATGTATTCATTCATTCATTGTCTACCGCTTATCTGAACTATTCTCGGGTCACGGGGAGCCTGTGCCTATCTCAGGCGTCATTGGGCATCAAGGCAGGATACACCCTGGACGGAGTGCCAACCCATCGCAGGGCACACACACACTCTCATTCACTCACACAATCACACACTACGGACAATTTAGAGATGCCAATCAACCTACAATACATGTCTTTGGACTGGGGGAGGAAACCGGAGTACCCAGAGGAAACCCCCGAGGCACGGGGAGAACATGCAAACTCCACACACACGGCAGAGGCGGGAATCGAACCCCCAACCCTGGAGGTGTGAGGCAAATGTGCTAACCACCAAGCCATCATGCCCTTTGGGTGATGTATAACTTTCAATAATAAATACAAGAAATGTATATCTCTTTGTTTGCTTTTTTTCAGTCAGGGTCCCTTCTATCCATTGTTAGGTTTTGGTTGCAGACTTAATAAAATTCAGGATTTAAAAAAAACATGTTACTGTTATAGATATATAACTATATAGTTATATAGTTGCATACTACATAGTTACTATATAGTTACATTACATTAACACTAGAAAGAATGTGTATATGCCTTTTTAATGTCAGGATGCATATTGCCTTATAATATCTGTTCATTAGAATACATTAATGTTGCAAAACAACATTGAAATAGCATTTCCATTTATAATTTATTCCACGTGGAAGTTCACATCTGTTTTTTCAAACTGCAAATAGGTATTTATCAAGAACCATGAACATATTTGTAGAAAGTGTTACCTTTTTCATCATTATTTAGCATAATCATTGAAAACTCTTCACAAGACTTATGGCATAAGAAGACTTGGGTATACTGTGGATAGATAACATTTTTATTTCATTGATTTTAATAACTAAAAATCATACAGAGTAAAATAACCTATACAATAGGTAGGGGGAAGAACATTGATAGATTCATCATACTCTTTCTGTAAAAAATATATATATATATTTAAGGATGAGTAAGTGCTATGAATCCACTTTAATCTCTGGCAGTGTAAGTCTGTTCTCCCATGAGTGTGTGCCACATCTATTGTATGCTCTGTGTGCTGAACTTGTTATGCTCACTACTCTACTATTGGTAACAGCTGTGGAAAGTGGATTTGTGAAGGGAAATACATGGAGGCCTGATCCAATTTGGACTCTGGGAAACTTTTTACAGCTTTTTTTGAGGTTTATGTGGATCTAGGCTCAAGCTTTGGCAGTTGGCTCACTGCTTATTAGTCAGTACAGTTTAAAAAGGCTCCTGATGCCTTTGTTGTACTCCAGTGTACAACTCTGATTATGTGGATTAGGCTTTATTAGCTGATGGTGATAAATTATAAATGGCTCTATTTTAGCAGTGGTAATACAATGGTATAAAAGAAAACCTTATTCAACAGACGAGACCACCTTCTTCCATTGCTCTATGGTCAATTTCACATGCCACACTGACCAGTCTGTGGCTACCTATAAAGCACACAGCGATGCACTGTGTGTTCTGACACCTATCTATAATAGCCAGCATTTTCAGCAATTTGTGCTACAGTAGTTCTTCTGTGTGATCAGACCAAACAGACTAGCATTCACTCCCCACACACATCAGTGAGCCTTGGGCACCCATGACGCTCTCGCAGGTTTGCCATTTAAACTTGCTTGGAACACTTTTGGTAGGTACTACCCACTGCATACTGGGAACATCACACAAGACCTGCTGTTTCGGAGATCCTCTGACCATCGTCCAGCCATCACAATTTGATCCTTGTCAAAGTCACTCAGATCCTTACGTTTGCCAAGTTTTCCTGCTTCCAACACAATCAACTTTGAGAACAGACTGTTCAGTTACTGCCTAATATATCCCTCTCCTTGCCAGGTACCAGTGTAACAAGATAATCGATTTTATTCAAACCACCTTCAGTGGTCTTACTGTTATGGATCATCAATTCATTTAATCATGTGAATATGTTATACCCAGATGTCGCAGAATAATTGCTATTCATTAAATTGCCCACAACAATTTCTCAGTTCAAATTTTCAAATGATACGACAAGCTATCGTATTAAAAGAGGGTTGTTAAAAACAGCAAATAAATTCTTTCCTATGGTCTTCATGCTTGAAACACATGACATCTGCATATATCCATAGTGCTGAGCTTCGTCTGACTCATCAACAATTTGGCACCACATTTCAGACAGAGAGACTAAACACACTCTAAGTATGAAGTAGAGTGAAACTGTTTAGTTCTTCTTCAAATGATCCCACCACATATTTATCATATTTTACCATGTCGTGACATCAGGAAATAAATCAAAGTCTGAAAGAAAAAGTCACTGGAATAGCAGGAGTGAGTAAGCCTTTGATTTGAATTTGACGCATTTCACATTCAAGCTAATTTTAAGGCAAAAAAAAAAGGAAAGGAGAAAACAATAAAATCTCCATGTTCTTCCCAAAAAGTGAAGGCTGTGTATTTATTCAGTTAGATGAATCCTGCAGCTTACTAACCGGGTAAACTTGTTGTCCAAATGGGATCGCTTGTGTCAGATTTACCCGAGATTTAAACATTAGTTTGTTCTCTAGTATTGTTGGATCACACAATAATTTGGCAATTGGTTCAGGTTGTTTGTGATTGAGTGTCAACAGAGTTAGGGGCATTAGTGCATATCCATACTGCTTCATTTTTGTGAAACAAACTCAGTCACCAATGTTTGTTGAATTTATAGACATTTTCATAATTTCTATGTATGGGATCAATTGAAACTAACAAGCATTATTAGTTATAGCTACAGAAAATAAAGCAACTATTAGGGTTATGATTGTTGAAAATACAATTAACAAATATTTTTGTTAAGTTCTCAATGAAACTATAAAGTGAAAATATACAAGTGATTAACTGATACTCATGTAAAGTACAAATCCTCTAAAATGATGCATAAACATAGCAATGAGGTACATAACTCATTGCAGTAATGCACACACTGAGTGACAGTGTGCTAAAACACTTAGCAGAGAATAAGAATGAATAAGAAACTACTAATACAGTCCAGTTACTGTCTATCCTCCTACATGCAGGGTGAGTGTACAGAGCCAGCTGTCCTCAGGGATACCTTTGAACTCTGAACAGCGAGGCATGCTAACACTGCTAATTTGACATTTCCTTTCTTCCCACACACCTCCTATCACATACATAGAGACACACGCACATGCGTATTCAAGCACACATGCACACACACAGTCCTCACAGCTCATGCAACTCTACTTCCTCATTGTGCAATACAGGTGAAAATGCAGATGAGGTTTATTCTTGCCCTGTCATGCACATATGGATCAGTGTGTGTGAGATCATGCCAGGGTTGTCTAGTATGAGACAAGATGAAAGAATTTGTGCAGTTGTGTGTGTGTGTGCACTACCACTGTCCTTTGACCATTGCAGAAAGAATTTCCACCAATCTCATGGGTACTTTGAACAACAATTGCAGTAACGAATTCAAGCTTAATTAATTAGAGGGAACGGAAAAACCTCCTCTCCTCTCCACACTATGGATGACCTGGACTTGAGAATGTGAGAAAAGACTAAGTAGCTGAAGGAAATGAAGAATTACTTTTGCATTACTGCACATCTGTACAGCTTAATGCCTGCTGTGCTATATGTGTGGGTGAGAAGGTGAAACCTCACGCAGGGTTAATGGAATCTACAGTATATGCATTTTTTTTTTTTTTTGGTACTATTCAATATTCATGGAGCAGGTCTTTTATGCTTTGTATATGTTCTGTGTCCACTTCAGGGGTTAGTAGGATTCTGGAGGATGTTCAGAATTTCCTCTGAGCCTCTTTTCATGGAACATGAAGATTATATGGATCATGTTTCACAATATATATCTATGTACTAATTTATATTCATTTCCACTAACTACATTTTACAACAGTGTGTGACTTCTGTACTTTAGGCCACTGATGAAGATATCTGAGATTGTATTTACTTAATACTAAAGGTGAACTAAGAAAGGTATGTCGTTAGGAAAGTAAGGCTCAACACCGGTTCCTGGAGTCAAAGGGGTTAAAGAATATCTTGTACTTACAATATCAATACAAAACTGAGTTATGTTCCATGAGTTTGCCGTTTCCAAGATTTTTCCAGGTCGAATTATTCCTAACGTTCCAAATCCGACCAGTTTTTGAAACCCTGTACAAGGGTCCTGTTGAAGTTTATTATGCTGTAGAAACTTTAAAAAGATCTAAACAAATGTCTAAACAAGGTTCTGTGTGCTGTTCTTGGATAGGTGACATCCAGTATTGCCCTCTGCAATAAGAGATAAATTAGTCTCCAGGGTAATCAGTCATGGAGTACACAGAAGCTGCTCGGCCCTCTGCCAGTCCCAGAAGAATCGTCTGCCCAGTCGTTCAGTACACAGAACGTCCCCCTGATCTCTTGAGAAATCTGAGTCCAACATTTTCTCACAAGCACTCAGTGATGCATATACATACATCCAGCAGAAATGACCCTGACAGCCTATTTAGGGTTTTGAGAGAGATGATCCAGCTGAGCCACGGTCCTGAGGACTGCTTGTCTTGTGTCTACGTGCTGATCTCCAGCAATCCATCATTAACCATTTTAAGAAAAATATTTGTCTTTAATCAGCAGTCATGCCCTTGAGTCTGAAAGATATTGATGCAGATTGTTCAGTGGTGTATGGAAAGACATGGCAGGACATTTAACTCATAGTTATATATGTAGGATGTAACCATCATCAAGCTTTTCTTTTTAAATGACTAAAATGATTGCATTGACTTAAAATATTGTGTTCCCACACTCACTGCTCTCTGTCCTTCGGATAAGTATAATCAAAACACTGCATAATTAAAGACAAATGGCAAAATGGAGAACTAATTAAACGTTTTTTTTAAAGGTCAATTTCTACATTATTTTGCATTTTTCTGTTTCTATTTTCCTGTATTAGAAATGTTTCCCTATCCACTCATACCTTTGTCATTATATCATTTATCCCTATTATTATATACATTGCAATATTTAAATTGTTCACAATTAAAAGAACACAAAGACAATAGACCATCTAGAATGACAGGCAGAAAAGACCTTCAAGTACTGGCTCACACAGATAGGAGAAAATTGCCAGATAGCAAAATAAAGATATGCAAATCTCTGATAAATAAAAACATTGCAAGACATTGGAATATTTGTAATGTTTTGTCCTGTCAGGGAGATTTACCGTGATCACCGTGACCAGGTTTTGAATTACACTTTAACTGGAAGGGTTTGGTTCTTATGTGCAATCCTTTTAAATAGGCAAGTTCCTGGAACAAAAATATGTTGTTATTAGAACAGCAGCGCCCTCCCAAGGTGTACTGACCACAGTAAACCTTTGCTCTGAGAACAGTATGTGCCTGTAGTCGTGATTCCACAGCAACGTGTTCCACAGCAATTCTCTAAAACAAAATGTAATTGTGTAGAAACATATGGAGTGTGTGACTGTTATAATTAAACAGCATAGGAAATTAATGAATAGACAACACTCATCATGGATTACTCTCTAAACATGAGCAGAGTAGTGACACTGGCTATGTTTAAGGTTTGTTAATTTGTTGGTTAATCACCATATTTTCCTGTTCAAGTTGGTCTGCACCCTATCCCAGGAACAATAGGTGTGAGGTGAGAATACATCCCAGATGAGATCCCAGCCAAAACTGAAAGCACTATGCACACACACATTCACACCTCAAGTGAATCCATCTCTTGGCATGTTTTTGGGATGTGGAAGGAAACCAGAGAACCCCAGATTAAGCAGACATGCACATGATTAGAACTTTATTAGCCATACAGACAGTATGCTGAGCTCAGGATTGAATAGGGACCCTGAAAAGGGCAATGTCTCCACAGTGACAAGGAAGCAAACAGGTAGAAATGAACTCCCAGGTCTTCTGTTATACGTGTATATTTTTTATTGGTGTTATCTTGTTCACTGAAAGAACTCAAGCATCAAAGTAAATATTACATGAGCCATTTTTTTTTTTCATTTAAATTTATGTTCGATCTCATATATTAACCATGTCCAGTTCAAAATCTTTAAAGCATAATCTATGAAATGAAGAGTAAAGTTACAGCTATTTCTGTTTATGGTTAGTAAGCAAAAATGACCAAAATTTGACAGCAAAAATGAACTAATGAAGTGACAGACAAAAGATACAGAAGAGCAGGCAAATTGCAATACATTCTGAGAGGAAATTTGCCAGAAAAAATAAGATGAGAAATCCAAGCTCAATGTTTGAAGTGAGGGAGTGTTATTATGAGATACCATTTATCTTCTTTGCTTTATATCCAGTAGAGTATCTGCCAGTCAATAAATAGGTTATATTTGATTTTTCCTAAATATTATTATCTGAAGATCATATATTTTTGTGACGAATACATCATCATATCCAATCCATTTACGACAAAAGCCAAAGGTCAGACATGCAGCACAAATATTTAAAGGCTTCTTTACATTCTCCAGCAATTATGACTGCTAGAAAAGAATAACCTGTCTGGCTCTTTTCGAGGAGTATAAAAAATTTTTGATGGAAAAAAAAGTTCAACACATTCAAGATAAATTTGACTAGCTAGGAAATTCCTTCTTTTGTTTCTATACATCTACTGTGTACAATATCTCAGTGGCTTCTGTGCTGTATACTGCTAAACCTTCTATGCATACTGAACAAGCAAGCTTTCATATTTGAAAAGCTCGGGTTCAGAGCTGAGGTGAAGAATAAGTGAAGCTGCTAATCATCGCCGCCTGGTGGACGCAGCTACGCCAGCACCCATTCGGTTCATGGTTTTGCTCATATGTGGGAAGTGCACACTGGGAGTTCTGGAGGTGGGGCCATAGAGGCCTAGGTTGCGGGCAGCCATGGATTTGCGGGGTACTTTAACGCTGGGGAAAGGTGAGAAGATCTGCTGTGGATTGGGAAGACTCTCTGGAGTAGAGGCTACAGAGGGGCTCTCCCTGAGAGAGCAAGCTGTGCTTTCTGAGCTGGAAGAGTCATGGCGGGTAGAGCATGCCACTGCTGAGACGTGTGGTTGTGCATTTGGTTGGGGTTGTGGCCCTGGATTATTTTCCAGCTCTGGCTCTGGAAGAGGAGAAGGTGTTTCTGGATCATTCAACTCTGAAGGAGCTTGTGCTGATGAATCCAGGTCTAGAATGGATAGTTGTTGTTCTATCTCCTTTATATCCTCACTGCAGCCAGCATCCTGAAGCTGGAGCTTGGAGTCTTCCTGTTCGATAATCTCTTCCACTGGCTCCTCTACTTTCTCCTGGCTTTCACTGCTGTCTTTCCCCTCCTCCTCTTGATCTTCCTCTTCCTTCATATTCTCCTCTCCCACTTCTCTCTTTGTTTTGTGCTCAGGGCTGGTTCTTTCCCCTAGCTCCATGGAGTCATCAAAGCCCAGCTGGGCCCGGGCCCGTGCCAGATTCCTGCGATGAGCACAAACATGTGCACGCCAGGGAGACTGAAGACTGTGATCTTGGGTGGGGGTGGATTGGGCTCTGGGAAGTGGCCCGGGCCCATGGTCTGTACCATTTCTGCAAGGATGCTGAGCAGCTATGGCCTTCTTTCCCAAGAGAAGATGGTTGACCACAGGTGAAGAGTGGATTTGGGAGGCAAAGATGCCGGTGGCTGGACATTTATCTACAACAAATCAAAATATACATTGATGACAAACAGTATACAGTTACTGCCTGATTTCAGTGCAGTCCCACTGGCCAAATGAACACAGCTCATTGAAATCAAGAGATTAGAAAGTTTGATGTAGTTGCTTGAATCATAGAAATTAAACTACAGCAAATAAAGAGCCATAGCACAAAGCATTAAAAAACCCAGATTAAGCAAGCCAATTGACATTTATTTTAAAACACCTCTCATCACCCTCAATCCCAGCACTGCATTCCAGACAACAGAGATGACCAATAAATTACTGTAGCAGCCCTTAACCAGAATAGCCCCAATGCAAAAGCCCATGTAGTCAGTACCAGTGTCCAGGCTTGCTGCTTTACTAGACTGATGAGGAGCAACAGGTTCAGCTTCCACTGGTGGTCCTGAGAACAACATGTGATGAAATGTAGTCCTGAAATGGAGCTGGTCAATGTGTCTGTCTTTCTCTATACTAGATGGGCTGTAAACTCAAATACATAGTGTAAAGTAATGATTCTGATTAAAATGTTTATAACGAATCTCACTGAAGTAGTTGACAAAAAAAAAGACACCAAAAAGGTTTGAGGAAAAAGTCATAGTGAAAATGCATATCCATGTGTTTTCAAAACCAGTTTCCTTATAATTCTGACTTAGAAGAACGTATCCTAGATGCCTTCAGCTCCGAAGAACCGTTTCTGTGATTACATCTGGCTAATGATCTGAAGTCAACAACAGCCTGCATAGTTTAATCCATTCTGTACTGCTTGCCTTTTCTCTGTGATGATCTTACTATCGGTATTAAAAACGTTTCCTTTTAGTACAGGATTCAAATCCAGATATTAAATTTATTCCATAAAAATACATAAATAACATGCAATCAATATTTATTTCATAGGCATGTTTAAACATTGCTGTCACTTCTGAGTACTTGACCCCATCCTTAAAATGAACGCAGACTCTCGTCATATCTTACATTGAGATCCTGCTTGCAATGTGGTTTGAATAGCTACCTGTGTGAATGTAGAGCAGGTTGGCTTGCTGCTGCTGCCGTCTCTTGATGCGGTAGTACTGCTTAGTGAGTGCTCTGATGTCTGTGCTCATGCGTTCCATCATCATGCTGTTGATGGTGGCGTGGTGCTCTGCCCGGCCAGCCCCCACCGCCCCGGGGCTCAGCTCGGCCATACTGCTGCAGGGAGAGTTCTGTTCACCTCGCTGCTCTGGAAGGTGTACAGAGAGGGACACAAAAGGAAGTCACATTTTCAGACATCCACAAACACTAAACAATTCTTAATATGCTGATGTTTAAACTCAGGAGTCTCCATATAACACTAACACGGTTTCATGTATGAGAGTGACTAAATTTTATTTGCACCTAAAAGAATGTAGTTTGTCTTCATAATGCCTATGGATACAGCTATTTTAGTTTTCAATTTTATTTTTCTCTATAACAGTGATATCATAGTCCTCAGTATTAATGTTAAATACTGATCCAATATCAAACTTTTTTCACTTTAATAAGTGCAAAATCTGTTTAAAGTGTTGCCGTGTGGCTACCTCACTGCTCACTAGCTTTGTTCAGCTAATGATGTCATTAAAATTTCTCAATTTAAGCTAATAACAACTTTGAATTAAAGAATTGAAGAATGTATTCTTGTAGCATCATGTTATTAAAAGACAGAGTCACAGCATATACAGCTGAAGCACCAAACTGACCCTGTTCTTAAATGCAATCTATATTAGTCCAGTATCAAGGACTGGATTATTGCACAACATCTTTTGCCATTTCCCATACTGCAGGAACAATGTGAGAGTGATAGATGCAGCAGAGAGGTGTAAAATGCCCAGTGTGGTGGATTGGAAGAGAACACAGAATGCTCCAAATCCATAAAAAGGGACAACCATTCATGTTGCTATTTTACCTTTCAAGTGCTTTTGGTATCTCTGAATCTCAGGAGCCAGGAGCCCTCCTAATGGCCCTAGGCATCCCAGAGCAGTGACTATAGAATCCTCATCATCCATGTCACCATCGTCATCACTCTCCCATCCATGAAGCCCCTGGCTACAATTAAGGAAATTACAACTCAGTATGAAAGTTATTCATTATGACAGGAATTTACTGGAAAAATCAATTACAATAAATGCACAAGGAGACCTATTTTTTTGCTCTTGCTGTCTGCCTTCTCTTAACCTAAACAAACATGTTGAAATACATTTTTACAAATTCTACTCTATTACTTACTCTACTAGTTACAATTCTACTCTATTACTTCGCATATAGACATATTTATCTATAGTCTGCATGAGGCATATATTTGTACGTACAAGTCCAGTATATTACATACTCACACCATCATATGCACATTATAGTACAAAAATACTATCCTCTTACTGGTAGTACTAACTCATTTACAGAGCAGCATCGTGTAATCGTAGCAGGCTTTCTCCAGTTACACACCTGCCAATGGACTTGACTGCAGCTGGGAATGGAGTGATATTGTAAGTGTACTTCTCCCTCAGCTCAGCCAGCTGGGGAAAAGGGAAGGTGGCCATGGAGTATACCGTCTGTTCGAGAAACACACACACACATATGTTTTCCCAGACTGCCACATATGTACCATTATCACCAGCAGAGCTGTAACTCAAAATGTCCCTATTACAAAGACTGTAATCACACACTTTTTTCCTGTTTTGGATATAACAGTTTGGCAGATGCTTAAGTCAATTACATGGTAGTAAGGGGAAATTAAGCTCACCTGATAGCAATAAAAAAAGTGGGAGGTTTGCATAAGTAATAATTTAGCATTCCATTATTAACAATGACATCTCTATGATACTGATGAATGAATACTTGAATATCCCTACCCCCCTCATACCCTGATTTATGTTCATTTAAAATGTTTTAATTTGCAAAAAATTACTATAGGGAAGTGGAGCTCATTCTCTCCAAATTGTATGTAATTTTTAAATGTGTCTCTTAGTAACATAACTTAATCTGTAACATTATACACATTTCAGATAGAGTTCAACTTCCAAACCTGTATGTTCTATTATAAAATATCAATTCAGAAACATGTATAAATGCAAAGTAAATGTAAGTGTAATTGAGCACTGGTCTTTGTGGCACTCTGACCTGCATGAGTTCATTGGAGTCAATCAAGTTGTCCTCCAGCATCTCTTGAGTCAGACAGCCCATAGTGCTGTAGAACTCATCTGCAGTCTGGCACTCTTCAATCCTCCTGAGAGTCAAAGAGAGATACTTCATATTGCGACAAAGAAAAGACTTATAGTCTACTACAGAGTACAAGTGCACTATTCACTACTATATGTAGCAGAGTTTTTACTCCCACAAGTTGCACAAACTCTATAGTGATTAAAAAGATTTTTTTTAAAACTCCTCTGATTAACTCACTCTGCCAGTTTGGCCCAAATGGCTAAGGCAACACGCAGCAGAACTTCTGATCCCTCAAAGAAAACTGAGTCCCAGATCTTTAGCACAGTGTGGTGAGGCAGGCAGGTGGCAAACATGGTGAGAAACCACTGCATGGTGAACACGTTGGTGAGTGGAGGCTCATAGCTTCCTGCAACAACAGCGTACATCATGAGCATAGGTCAAAGAGAAATCAACTAGAAAAAAAAAATGCATCATTTGATAAATAACAAATTCACTTTAAAAATTAAAATTCTATAAAATGCACATACATAGGATCGCACTCAAGGTTTCAATGCAGTTGTTCCTCAATGCCAGTTCCTTATTATAAACACACGTTTACCGACAAGCAACTGTTTATTTGTCTTGCTAAAATCATTAGGGATAATAAAAATACTAGAAGTGGAAGGAGTTTGTTGGTGTACCTCACCTCCCCCTGTCCGATTGGCTACTTTCTGTAAGTGGTGAAGGTGTTGAGAAAGCTCTGGAAGTTTTAGCCTGAGCAGATCCCTGAATACAGCCATGTCCACAGACAGAGCACGCAGGTTGTTGGCGAAGTAGCTCTCAGGAAGTACCTTATCAATTAAATAAATCATCACCTGAAAGAGCACAGAACCAATATCATTATAATCATGCCAGATTCAGGGCTATGTGTGTCCTTTATAATAACTAGGCAAAATTAAAATATATACAAAGCAAGAGTACCTTAAAAACGTGAAGGAAAAAAACAAACACAGTTTATATATGAAGTTTAATGTCCTGAGACTTTTTAAACATCTTTTACTGATCAGGTATTTTTGTTTTTCAACACTGGTCAAATACTGAATGGCTTCTTCTTCACTATATGTACTCAAAACATAACACAGTGCTGTTGTAGAACCTATTGTAGAATATTATTTAGGATTCATGGGGCAGGAAAGCCTACAGTACATACTGCTTCACTAAGTAACAGTTAGAGGTCTGTATTCAGAATTGAGTTATGTATGTATAGTGAGGAGTTAACAATGTCATTGTGCACAGTGGTATTCAGACCTCAGATGTAACTACAGATTTATGCAATACTCAGACAGTTGCATATGTCATGTGTGAGCAGGGTGGGGTGTGCACATGCATATGCTGATTCTGAATAAAAGAACTTCTCCTGTGCAAATATTGGCATACCTTTTAAACCAACCACTCACAGACTCTTAATTTGCCCCACAGTATAACTTTCTACTAATGCTATCTGACCATGTGTGCAGTCAACATTTTACAAACATATATTATTTAAGTATTGGCACCTTTACTTTCTGGGTATTTGGGTGTGTTCATTACTATTACTGCACTCAACAAAATCCGTGTGTTTCATGCTTTGCACATTTTAATGTAAATTAATCACTAAACTTTCTACTGAATGAGGCCAAGTAACATCTTTTTGGGAATTTAAAGTAATCTTTCAGTAACCTGATTAGATGATTTCATAATGAGGACATTTTTTGATGTATAATAATAAAAAGGAATTATTTGACATGACAATCACTCAGAGGCATTAAGGCAAACCTTTAACGCATCGCCTTCGTTGCCCTCTGTGACCTCAAGGATAAGGGCAGCCAGCACGTTGAAGCCCTGGCAGTAACCTACAGTCTTGTTCCAGCGGGCATAAGCCAGCAGCACCCGCTTCAGTACCACACGGTCCTGCTCAGCCTCCTGGCCACAGTAAGAACTGCAACCTGTTCTGTGCAGGTCCTGCAGGAGACAATGTAAACACACGTTAATTAACACATCCATGAGCACATTGGAATATTTTTGCACATGCAGTGCAGTTGTGAAGACACATGGGTGTATTTACATTACATACAATGGTGGAAAATATAACTAAACACAGTAATATTTTAAAGCAGAATACGAAAATACACACAGAGAGAAAATAAGGCAGAGAGAGAATGAGTATGGACTTTGCCCTATTATGAACTACAGGCATATGATGAATCATTGAGTGTTTGCCGGCAGAGGTGGGAAGGAGAGCACAAGTGGCGTCTTTGTTCCATTATGCACTTAGAGCTGGCAGGCTACAAAGAGCAAACATCCTGCTGGGCCATCTGACATTTAATCAGAGAGATTACACTTTCTACCATTAAATATCTCTGGCAAAGAACATCTGCCTTCTGCTTGTAGGTGTGCGTGTGTCTCTATCTCAAATGTCAGACAGCTACCCATTGTCTCATATTACTGCACTCTGAAAGGCAGAAATGAATGTCTTCACAAAAGAATCAGGTCACTGATATGCTTTTAAAACACATTTCCATCTGCAAATAATCCCATACATAAGCATGAGAGCTGAACAATTGCCTTACAAATGTTGTGTTGGTCAATGTGAGCAACAGCAATATGTTCATGAACCATAGCAATGCTTACATCAGGAACACTGACTCATCATTTAAACATCTCTCTATATATAATCCTTACTTTTACTATCTGGATTCCCAGAGAGTCATCATCTGGATTGCTACGGTCGTTGAATGCAAATCTCATGGTCTTCTCCCAGTCTATGGAGATGCTGTGGAGGTACTGATCAGCTAATGTTAGCCATACCTTAACAAAGAAAAGAAAAACAGATCAGCTATTTACATTAATGAAAACTATTTTTGATTAAATGAAATGTGTGTTTGTTAAACAGTGCAGTCTGTAGGTCATTTAACTGTGAACATTACTGGTGGCTTGTAGCAAAGTTAAAAGTGAAGGAATACCAGTCTTGAGAGTGAACTGCACAGGAATCTCAGCTTATACATATCCATTCTAATACATATTTTTTTAAGATGTGCAATTGGATTGACATATTTATCACTAAAAGTGTTTTTGATATTTATACACTAGATGGCAGTGAAGTCTGTGACTCACAGTGAGCATATGCTCTGCGGATTCTAACAATGTTCAACCTAGTATCTATCCACAACATCACTGAAAATTCACTCATGTGTGTTGTATACATGATAGCCTATACAAGTTTCTGGTAATAAACAACTCAAATCCAGGACAATGCAAAACTACTTTTCTCTACGAACAGTAATGGGTTCAGAGTGGCATGCATGTTTTAGTAGTATGTTTTTGGTTAATGTCCTGCTACAAAATTTAAGTTTCTCTTAAATACAGTCTGCTCATAAGAAGAAAAAGTATCCAATTTACTGAAAAATGCACTGTACATGCAAATAGATGAAGACATACCCTCTTCCTCCACTCTTTGGGTATTCCAGTTGGGAGCCTAGCCACTGCCTTGAGGGCATCATACCACTACCAAACACAGAATACTGAATTTTAAGTGTCAAATAATATGCAAAATAAAATATTAGGAAAACACTATTTGTGTGATCTCTTCCAAAACAAAATATACAGGAGCAGAAAAAAAAACAGAGCAAAGACTTAACTCACTCACCTGTTGAAAGCCATTCTTTCCAAGAGATGGCTCTAGAGTAAATTTCAACCTGGTATCCACCCCTGTAAAGAGCAAGGATTTAAATGGAGTTAAATTATTATATTAAAGAGTTAATTAGTATTCTAAACATAGTAGAGGGGAAGAGGGAATAACCACAACAGAAAATTTAAGTTGTTCCAAGTTGTCTTTTGGCGGTTACCGTAGCCGAGTTTACAAACCAAATACTTAAGTACTTGCACACTATTTACAATATGATCCAGTAGATTGGTACATTTTTTTCTAGCCTTTTTTCTAGAGCTAAATCAAAGAAAACAAATATTGAACATCCACATTCTAGTCAATGAACAAAATAGCCCCTGAATGTACTGCAAAAAAAAATACCCTACATAAAAAGCATGCACTTAAAACAGGAAAAGATTCTTAAAAAACTCCACAAAAACAGCTGTACGCTCTGTTCCAAGAGGAGTCCTTTAGAAAATCTGAAATACTGACCATGTTAATGTCTTTGTAAAAAAAAAAAAAAGTTAAAAGGAAATGAAAGTTCAAATGAAAGTTGTTCAGATGATACACAGAAGGATTTCATCAGACCAGGTTTTACACAAATGTGTAAAGTCTGTTTAAGATTTTACTTTTCATTATTATTCATTATTATATATTATTACTTCAGTAATATTTCAGTTATATCAGTGAATGCATTTGTGTTGCATAAAAAAACAACTCCAAGCAGGATCTTGCTTTGACATTTGATGGGATGTTTTGATGTCCTCATAATTAGCTTAAGCTACACTTTATTAAACTTTATTTTTTACTTTATTTTCCCTTCACCTAAAGTAACCTCAGAAACGAGGCATGCTAGATAGCAAGCAGCAACAAGGCTTTGAAATAATCAAGTGATGTACGCTTTAGTTTAAAATAATGAATAAATATAGACGGACACACAACACAGCTGCGCATATATATATATATATATATATATATATATATATATATATATATATATATATAAAATATGCAATATTCTAAAACAAATATCCCTTCTTTAGCGGGACAATTTGCAATACAATGCTAAAGCTGTGGGGAAACCCGGAAGTGGCATTAGTAAAAGCTGCTGTCCGGTTCGCTGTGGTGCTGATATTAAAATCTTTCTCCCCATTTACAAAACCAGCGCCATATTCATGATTCAATTAACATACATCATAGTACATCAATTAATAATTTTACTTAAATCGAAGATCTCTATATATATCTAATAATGAACGTCGTGATCAACACATTAGCAGCCACTGCTAAATCTTTCACAAGCAGGGCATTATAATAAGGATGAAAAACAGCACAAAACTGATGACAAGATGATTCCTTCTTTTGAAAGATTCCCATTTGTAGCACAAACCTTCTCTTTTTTCCGCCATGTTATCCTGATATGTCAAACACCACCAAAGCAAACAGCGAGCATTTATTTACATTTCGACCACCTCTCTGTCCTCAGTCCTAGTTACAGTGAGATTAGCATTGGCCGACACGATTATCTTCTCTGAACACTCCTACTTCACCCGGTGGAAGGAAATCAGCTAAAAAATTTATAAATAGAAACAATAGAAAAACGTGGACGTGTACAACAAAAACATAATACAGCTTTGCAGGCGAAACAAATTCGTTTCGATTAAAATACAGCACAGACGTCAACAACCGCAAACTAATATAAAGACGTCATTGCGACCACCATCTCTTCCTGGTTTACAAAGATAACCGATGATTGCACAACATTTCAAAAACACAAAGGTTTATTTACAACTCATGGATCTTTACCAAAAAAACCTGCCTTATGCTTATACCACAGCGCTGTTAAACTCTCGAATCTTATTGGTCGGATTGTGCTGATTAATTTTCCGTCACAGCAGCTCTGACGGTAGTACCTGCTGACGCAGATCTGCTTGGTGTGAGATGTTTATTTAACATAGCCTCGGGTATCAGAGTTTTTTCGTCGTTACTTTTTTTTTTTTTTTTTTTTTTACAAAGAAAGATAGCTGTAAACAGCTGTTCCTGTAAGTCTGCCAAATGCCAGAAATGCAAATGTAAGTAACAGGAAGTAACTTGTCGTGCAGACACACCATAAGATTAATCACTGCAACAACTGCTTAAATAGTAAGACGTGTTTATTAATAAAATTAAAGATTGTTAGCAAATTGGTGTATGGTATGGAGAATAAACCACTTTGTGACAATGTTACTGGATAATATTCAGCTTCAGGGTGATAACAGGGCATGTCAGCTGTTGATTTTTCCAATAACAGCATGAAAACCTTTTGTTTAGAAACTAATCCAGTTTGTGTGTTTGGAGAGGACCAACATCCTAAAAAGTTGACAGGCATCTTTTCAAGCTTGATTAACACTATGCAGAGTTGCTTAGGAATATCAAAGCTATGCCCCTTTTGACTGTGTGGGAAAAAGGCTTCATACTGCCAAGAGACGAAGCCAGTCTCTGCCAGTGAACAACTAAAGAACCAACTCCTAAACAACAAACATAAGAATCTAAGCTGATTCAGGACAAGATTAACACCATTACTAGCAATAATATTAATAGCCTACTGCTGCTACTACTTATAATAAATAAACAAACAAACAAACAAACAAATTATTAATTAAATATGCAAAGCAGCATGTAAATGAGCAATGAGGGATGCATGACCTGGCTCGAGGGTGCACAGGAGGCGCGGGGCGCTGCGGGAAATGCCGTTGCGTTTCTTGAGCACATTACTGATGATGCCTCCGACTCCATTATTCTGCTGCTGCCGCTTTAAACAGACCCTGGACCTTTTAGAGGCGACCAACCTGTCTTGCTTCATTTGCCGAGGAGAAAATTGTCACTAAGCGAAAACACATTAAACGTTTGGCCCGCGCCCTTTTCCTGTTTCTCAAATGATCAAATACATGTTCACGCAGCAGCTGTGTATCTGAAGATGACGAGCTAATCAATCCATCCGGTACCGTCTCATCTCATACTGTCCGGCGCTGGGCTGTTCGCGCAAACGTTCATCCCTTATCCTCCATCATTAATAAGATCCATCCGAATTTACTTGGTTGGGAAATTCGGCAGAAATGCATAATGCGTGGGTTTGGATCTCTAAAGCAGGCCGCGCGGTGATTTCAGAACAAGGTGCTGCTGCTGCGGCGGCCACGCGCATGGGCTGTGGTGCGCGTTCACGTACACGACGCATGGGAGGAGGCGGAATGGGGGTAAAAATAGCGCCGTGATCAGAGGAGACGATACACAAAAAGGTAGGTACACACAGAAGATTTGTACATGAGTAAGCACGAAGCAAAAACTTCCTCTTGTATTTAACCAATTTCTATAAGTATATCTGGACACATTAATACTTTGGTTTTATTCCACACTGAGTGTAGTGACTCAAACCAAAATGTAATCTATTCACAGTATGTAATCTTCTGCTATAGCCTTAATAAAGATTGAACTGAAAGATTATGTACATATGGAGCCTGGGGTGATGTGATTGTAAATCCTGTATAAAATAAGCTGAAAAGTTAACATTCAGTAACTGCTTTATCTTTTTCACAAGGATCTGGAGTCTATCCCAGGAACACTGGCACAAGGATAGGAATAGGACAAAGGCCAGCACAGGGCACAAGATACAAGCCACAACAGTCACACACTCATTCACACAGTATCTACAATCCACCTACTGCGTACATGGAGATAGCATAGACAGAAACTCCACACAGAACCTAAATTAAGATCAAACCGGGGACCATGGAGCTGTGAGGAATCAACTCAACCGCTGCACCAACATGCTACTGAAATTGTAAATTCTATAATAAAATAATGTATACACAGACTTGTCAATCTGACATACACTTATATTGCCAAAAGTTTTGGGACACCTCTCCAAATCATTCAATTCAGGTGTTGTTTTTCAGGGGTTGGACTTGGCCCCGTAGTTCTAGTGAAAGGAACTCTTAATGCTTCAGCATACCGAGACATTTTGGACAATTTCATGCTCCCAACTTTGTGGGAACAGTTTGGGGATGTCCCCTTCCTGTTCCAACATGACTGCACACCAGTGCACAAGTCAAGGTCCATAAAGTCATGTATGAGCGATTTTAGTGTTTGATTGGGTTGAGGCAAGTACTCTGTGAAGTTCCTCCACACCAAACTCACTCATCCATGTCTTTATGGACCTTGCTTTGTGCACTGGTGCACAGTCATGTTGGAAGAGGGAGGGCCATCCCCAAACTGTCCTATGGAATACATTCTGTTATTAGATATAATCTTATATTAGATATAATCAACTTTGAGTTGGTACCACACCATCATGTTTTGTTCTTTACTAATTGTATTTAAAGAGGCAAAAAAAAAGACAGTAAATTATAGATTCAACCTGTTATATACACACAGCTAAAAGCAAACACATTCAATATTCATGCACAGCTATACTATACCTGATTGATTCTCATGCTGCATGTGAAGAAAAAAAAACAATTAAGCATTAATAATGCTCCAAAACTTCATTTTCATAGGTCTGAACATGATCAGATGACAGCTGCTTGTAAAGCCAAGTTCATTTACATGTGTTTTACTCAATATTTTCTCTCATGCATGAACTCCAGTTAAATGCCTAATTTACTAAATGTGATTATTCTCAACTACCATGCAATAAATAGACACTACTTTAGGTTTGATCTGTACACACACAAACACTGTTTAAAAATCCACTAGAGATTTTAAATGTGCCACTTTTCTCATTCATGCATTTACAGCCTGTGGGGGACAAAATGTCCCCTTTTGTTTTAGAATTCATTGACAGAGATTACATGTCTTAAAATGACCATAGATTTAAATGGATTAGAATAAATAATTGATGATGATGATACTGATACTAATATAGTATACTAATAACATTATATGCTTTTACACACAGGCAAAGGAACATGCATGCTAACTGTTTTTATGCATAAAAAATAATTTTAAAGAAATTTTCTTTAACAGTAAATATAAGGAGCATTAACATAACCCTTCTAATCTGCTAAGAGAATTTCAATGCAGTATTTAACCTGCTCTCATTAACTTCCCCTCAGAACTTGCAGTCCTTGTCCTGCTGTGGTGGGTAAAAAGAGGATTTAATAAACCCTAAACATTAACTTGAATTGATTTAACACAACTCAGCACATCCTGGGTTATCAGTAAGATTGAAATCTCTGTGATTGTGGGAACTCTGCTGTGAGCATGCCGACCTTACTGAAGCACCTTTACTGGAAATATAAAAAGTTCTCATTGGTAAAGCACTGATAAGTGGATTTATGCTGGGTACACAAGACAAAAAAAAGTATTTAACACAGGTGAATATTAAGATTATGAATATATTATCATATTCTGAAGAAATGTTTTATTATTTTGGGATAAAAACAAGGTATGCTGCAGTGAAAGATATGCTGAGTAAGTGAATGTACAAGCTTATAAAAATGCTATATTATAAGCTCCAAATTAATGTAAATGTAAGTAGTACATTACCTGAATTCAAACTACAATTTAGATTAGAATTTATTTTTATAGATAAACCAGTTCCTTAAATGGAACCTAATTTCAAGACAGGGCTTATTTTAGCCACACTCTGAAGCCAACCACAAGAATGCTGAGGAATTAAATATCCTAACTAAAGGCATTATCAAAGATTATAACCTCCAAGGCCCACCAATAATCAACAGGAAAACTCCAAAACTTGCACATTAATCATTATAATTAATACACCGATCAGGCATAACATTCTGAGCAGTGACAGGTGAAGTGAATAACACTGATTATCTCCTCATCATGGCACCTGTTAGTGGGTGGGATATATTAGGCAGCAAGTGAACATTTTATTCTCAAAGTTGATGTGTTAGAAGCAGGAAAAATGGGCAAGCGTAAGGATTTGAGAGAGTTTGACAAGGGCCAAATTGTGATGGTTAGACGACTGGATCAGAACATCTCCAAAACTGCAGCTCTTGTGGGGTGTTCCCGATGGAACAGTGGTGAACCGGTGACAGGGTCACGGGCGGCCAAGGCTCATTGATGTACGTGGGGATAGAAGGCTGGCCCGTGTGATCCGATCCAACAGACGAGCTACTGTTGCTCAAATTGCTGAAGAAGTTAATGCTGGTTCTGATAGAAAGGTGTCAGAATACACAGTGCATGATGGGTCAGGGCTGTTTTGTCAGAAAAAGGGGGACCAACACAATATTAGGCAGGTGGTCATAATCTTATGCCTGATTGGTGTGTGTGGTCTTCAATAGCATACAGATTTATATTGTAATGAACCTTTGGTTACTTTGTTCAGTAATATTAACCATAATGCTGGTTGATTGCTCACCGATATTGGGGACAGGGGAATTACATTTACTTTCTATATGTCCCCCTGTGATGTCAGAGAGTGACATACAATTTCTAACAGGACCATATCTCACAGGACACAATAGCTCTAAAATAATATCTCACAGGACTAACAAAAATTTTTGTTGTATCAAGAATCAATTTGAACAAATATTTCATTATTTACATATTTAATATGACTCAAGATGCAGCTTTCCTTTGGACACTTGTTGAACTGAAGGGATCAGGAGTTTAGATGCAAGCAGACTGCCTGAAAACAGCTGGAACACACTCATATAACTGGGTCAAATCTAAGCACCATCCTTTTACACTGACTGAGAAAATTAAAGGATGAAGGTGAGGAGACTATAGTAGCTGCTGCAGAGAGAAAATAATTACTGTACACTTTTAACCTCTTCCTAGCTGCTCATCAATGAGTAATATAAGGAAACAAATAAAGAAATGTGATCTACACCAGTAATATTTGCCTAAAAAGAATGATATCAGCTTATTGTTACAGGATTAACAAGAACAAGTCTTTGGCATTTGTGTTTCAGAAAATAAGGAAACTACTGAAACTAGATTAAATGTCTTTATTTGTAACATAAACCTTAGCCAGTTAATTTGCGAAATGTTCAAGGTAGATTGCATGTAAAGATAACTCTCTGTGGTCAGGACATTAGAACTATTCTTCCATTGGTCAATGGTATGAAATGGCAGGATACATCTCTCTTCTCCTTATGCCACATGCTCTCTTTAGGATGACCCTGACCATCACACAGACACTGGACCATGGCCATGAGGGTGTCAAACATCTCAACCATTACTTTAGGCCTGTAATGTGTCAGGTTCAGCCTTGATGGAGGCATCTTCAGGTAAATAGAATTCAATCTGTCTCTAAGGATTTGTACTATATATATATATATATAAATAAAATATATATATAAAATATATATATATATATATATATATATATATATATATATATATATATATATATATATATATATATATATAATATATATATATATATATATATATATATATATATATATATATATATATATACACATATACATACATATATATATACACACACACACACACACACACACACACACACGTGTGTGAGGAAACCATTTATTTTAAATGCAATTATCCATCTAAGCTTTGCAAAATGTGGACTCATAAGTCATTGATAAGACACTTGCCTTCAACATTATTAATAATGTGGGTGAGCTCACATGTGTAATTATAACCCAGCCCTATTAATTACGTAGAGAAATGTCTAATTGCACTATTGTAAAATGAGGCTTTGAATTAGAAGCAAAAATTATTTTTGCCTACATATTAATGCTGTGGAAAGATTTCCCATTCAGATTAAATCCTTCATTTAGAGATTATAACTGGTGTTAAATTAATAAATACCTGAAGCCTTTACCTAATTTCTTATTTAACTGGCACCTCCACAATTCAGTGGAACTTTTTTAAGAAAGAAAAAGTGGCTAAACGGGAAAGCGTATTTTGCGCTAACAAATTGTCTTTTAAAATAAAGTATTCTTTTAGCTTTGTAACCCTATTTTTATATAAAGGAATATAATCATAATTGCATTAATAAGATGACTTCAAATTGGGAGTCAGCATCAGCAAGTTGACAAGAGTGTGCTGAAAACTCTGCAAAAACACAAAATGTGGCTCTGCTTAATGGACAAAACAAAATAAATGGGAAAAAAGTAAATAATGATTATGAATTACTTCTTTTCGGGGAGACAGCTTGCAGGCAGGCAGTGACAATGTCACATTTCTTCTGCTGCTTGTGATGTAGTCGGTCCTTCCTTTTCAGCTGCCGTACCAGTTTAGCTGACTGTATTCCGATACGATAATTCACCTCCTGAATGATCCACTTCAGCTCCTCTGGATCTGAAATGAGACAGCACACACATTCAGGTCAAATGTGGGTCCAAATTACAAACAATGGTTCATTCAGGTCTGACATGAAAGAGAATACTTTCATTATTGTGTAACTGAAAAAAAGATTAATCAAAGTTGCTTGTTTATGGCATATTTGTGTTGGTTGAACAGAAACGACAAAGGCTGCTGAAACTAAAAATCTTTATATATATATATATATATATATATATATATATATATATATATATATATATATATATATATATATATATATATATATATAAGTGAAATAGCCATTAAATATTTGTGCAGCACCTGGAAACAAAACATTTTAAGCTTTTTTTTTTAAAATAACTTACATCTTGTTAGCATACTTTAATTGAGTAATCTCAATAAAGTAAAACATGAAGCATAACCAAGCACAACAGTGCAGTTCACAAGATATGGAATTTTAAAGTGAATTTTAAAAGAATTTAGTGCTGTAGTTTTACAAACCTGATTCCAAAAAAGTTGGGACACTGTACAAATTGTGAATAAAAACAGAGTGCAATGATGTGGAAGTTTCAAATTTCAATTTTTTATTCAGAATACAACATAGATGACAAATCAAATGTTTAAACTGAGAAAAATAAGTTGATTTTAAGTTTCGTGGCATCAACACATCTCAAAAAAGTTGGGACAAGGCCATGTTTCCCACTGTGTGGCATCCCCTCTTCTTTTTATAACAGTCTGCAAACGTCTGGGGACTGAGGAGACAAGTTGCTCAAGTTTAGGAATAGGAATGTTGTCCCATTCTTGTCTAATACAGACTTCTAGTTGCTCAACTGTCTTAGGTCTTCTTTGTCGCATCTTCCTCTTTATGATGCGCCAAATGTTTTCTATGGGTGAAAGATCTGGACTGCAGGCTGGCCATTTCAGTACCCGGATCCTTCTTCTATGCAGCCATGATGTTGTAATTGATGCAGTATGTGGTCTGGCATTGTCATGTTGGAAAATGCAAGGTCTTCCCTGAAAGAGACGACGTCTGGATGGGAGCATATGTTGTTCTAGAACTTGGATACACCTTTCAGCATTGATGGTGCCTTTCCAGATGTGTAAGCTGCCCATGCCACACGCACTCATGCAACCCCATACCATCAGAGATGCAGGCTTCTGAACTGAGCGCTGATAACAACTTGGGTTGTCCTTGTCCTCTTTAGTCCGGATGACATGGCGTCCCAGTTTTCCAAAAAGAACTTCAAATTTTGATTCGTCTGACCACAGAACAGTTTTCCACTTTGCCACAGTCCATTTAAAATGAGCCTTGGCCCAGAGAAAACGCCTGCGCTTCTGGATCACGTTTAGATATGGCTTCTTTTTTGACCTATAGAGTTTTAGCCGGCAACGGCGAATGGCACGGTGGTTTGTGTTCACCGACAATGTTTTCTGGAAGTATTCCTGAGCCCATGTTGTGATTTCCATTACAGTAGCATTCCTGTATGTGATGCAGTGCCGTCTAAGGGCCCGAAGATCACGGGCATCCAGTATGGTTTTCCGACCTTGACCCTTACGCACAGAGATTGTTCCAGATTCTCTGAATCTTTGGATGATATTATGCCACTGTAGATGATGATAACTTCAAACTCTTTGCAATTTTTCTCTGAGAAACTCCTTTCTGATATTGCTCCACTATTTTTTGCTGTAGCATTGGGGGAATTGGTGATCCTCTGCCCATCTTGACTTCTGAGAGACACTGCCACTCTGAGAGGCTCTTTTTATACCCAATCATGTTGCCAATTGACCTAATAAGTTGCAAATTGGTCCTCCAGCTGTTCCTTATATGTACATTTAACTTTTCCGGCCTCTTATTGCTACCTGTCCCAACTTTTTTGGAATGTGTAGCTCTCATGAAATCGAAAATGAGCCAATATTTGGCATGACATTTCAAAATGTCTCACTTTCAACATTTGATATGTTATCTATATTCTATTGTGAATAAAATATAAGTTTAAGAGATTTGTAAATTATTGCATTCCTTTTTTATTCACAATTTATACAGTGTCCCAACTTTTTTGGAATCAGGTTTGTAGATTTTTTTTTTTTCAGTAATTTAATAAAAATGGTTCATCCACCAGCAGAGATCCTGGGACTATGACTGACTAATTAAAGGGAATATTTTTGGATCAGGACCTGTTCCTTGAACAGTAGGACTATACTACAATTTCTGGAAATGTATTTCACCTCAGGAGCTGAATGTTTAAGAATCTATGATTTCTAAGAGGGTTCCTGCACAGACCTCAAACCCACCAGAAATGTTTGGGATGAATCGGATCACTGACCGCACCCCACCCTACAAATCCCCACAGGCATGCACCTAAATGTTTAATAAGCACATTAGAGGGTGATGGTCAAGTATTTGAATACTTCTGGTTGTTTAGTGTACAATCTGAATTTCTTTCAAAGAAAGCCATTCTGATCTGAAGCCTCTTGATTTATTTATTATATATATATATATATATATATATATATATATATATATATATATATATATATATTAGTTGAAAGATCCTAAACAGGTTCTGATCTAGCTCCCTAATAGCTTGTTTGTTTCGTCTCTCTGGGGAAGTGAGATCTTAAAAACAAATTGAAAGTTGTATACAGTAGCATACATGTCCAATAATGCTTGATTCTGGAATAAATACAGAGCTTGTGCTGTAAACCTTTGAGTGTTTGTCCCTTTCTACACTGAAGCCTACAGTACAACAGAACCAGTTAGCAAACTGACATTAGGCCGATGTTGGGCCAACACAGGCAAGGTGATTTAGAGATTGCTAAATGTCCGTTGGGGTCTAGTGTACATAAATACCAAATTTTGGTAACTAACCTTGGCCAATTGTCAGTGTGTGACCTGCTTCTGTTGGAGGTAGGGTCGTTATGAAAAGCACACCATTGCCAGCATTGGGACAATTTTGGCGCAAGATGGCAAGGATGTTATAAAAAGTTCTCCTTTATTAAAGCTTATTCATCATGGACACAACATTATATAGCACTAGCCAATATAGCCACACAAACTAGATGTCAGTTTCTACCTGGATTGAAAGGGTTCCAAAAATAACCTTAAGAAGCTTCCAGAGAACACTTGAAATGCATATGCTATCTTAAATCATTTTCATTTGTGATAGACAAAACTTCAAAAACAGACCTTTTTGGGCAAGATAATTCCTCTGGTGTCTCTTGGTGTGTTTTTCTTGTAGTTCCTGCAGAAAGCTGGATGCTGTGTTGCTTCTGCCCAAAAACGCGTCTGATCCAGAGGCCTCAGTCGAGCTGTCTAGACTGTCTGCACTCCTGAGGCCCTTCCCGCTGCTGTACGTGTCATAAAGCTCCACCAGGAGACAGTCCACGATGGATGACCGACACATGGACCTGCCATCGTCTTCATCAGACCGGGTCCACGCTTCATGGCACAGTGGCTCCAGGCACACAGCCTTTACTGCTCGGTCAGAAACCACAGACCGCTTGGATGACGCTCCGTTAGCGCACTCTGAATGTGGCTGTAGTAGACTGTGTGAACGCACATCATGTAATCCGGGATGGTTTTCTATTGAAACTCCAACCGAGTTTTCGAAAACTCCGCTTTCTTCGTCGGACTCCGGTTCCACGTCGCATATGTCCACTTCTCTGAGGTCCACCTCAGGAACTTTTACGCTTGACATTTTATTAAGCCAACGTTCAGAAAGTGTTTATTTCTCGCCAGTTCACAACTATGAGTTGCAAATACGTTTGTAAACGCTGATATTATTGTAATAAGTAAGAAGAGAGAAGGAACCGGAGTTCCGGGTGTGTGTGTGTGTGTGTGTGTGTGTGTCGTTCCCGGAGCTCTAGGCTGTGTGATATCTTTCCAGAGCTCCGGTTTCCTTCCTGAAAAGCGGATTGCTGCACTCCTAACAGAGTTAGTGTAGTCTAGTCCAGCCTATTTCCAAACTTTTCTCCCCCCACAAGTTTCTCAGCAGCAGGTGCACGACACTAAAGTACGCAGGTGCGCATGGCGTGAGACACGTAGTAACTTTCACTGTTTCCAGAGGTATATGTGTTGTACAAAAATGTAGAAAAATTTGGATATATTATTTAACAGAAGGTTTGGACTACAGCTGAAGCAGTGAAATGTAGTTAAGAGTCGTGGCAAAATGGAAGGTTTAATTTTAAACTTTTGAAATAAATAAAATTAATTAATTAAAATAATAGGGGACGAAGAAGAAAAAAGTTTAAAAAAATTAACTAGCCAATGATAAGAAATAAATGGCTATTTTATGTGACGTTCGTCGATTTTTTTATCAGTTTGTTCAATGTGTATAGTTGTATCAATTATATGTTTCATATGCAGAGTAGTTTAACTTCTTTTTGTCAACCAGACCCCTTCATTTCCAGTGATTTGCCTGTGTACTTTTATGTAGACCTCTTGTGAAAGTAAAAAAAAAAATATGTGTAAATGCCAACAATTATTTCTTAAACAATGCTGCTTCTCTGTTTGCGAAATATATGAACTCCTTATATTATTAACATTTAAAATATTAAATCTTCTGGGGTATATTGTGTGTTTATTATTTTATCTTATGACCCCGCCCACAATACCACCACCAACCCCGGGTTTAAACAATTTGAGTTTTTTTCCAAGTAGGCTTATTTTTTTTCTCCGCCCTTAACATACTGACCAATAAATGATCAGAACTTTTTGATGGGCGTTTGAAACTGACCAATCCTAACTTGTCACACGAAGCAACAGCGTTACGGGGAGGGTTTAAGACGCAGGCGCAACACTCGTATCAGCTGACCGGAGTTTCCGGTTCTGAAGAGCATGTGACTGTGATATGGGTAGAAATAGCTGAAGAGCGCTAAACGGCTTCTCCTTGGGAATTTAGTGCACTACGTAGAGTGTAATAATTATTTATTTCATGCTCCTAACTAGTGTACTTCAATAGGGACTAGGAAGCCCGTTGAGATGCAGTACAAGCTTCTTCTTTTTTAAAAGTAGCGTCTGTAGCGAAACAGCTTTCTTAACGTGGTTTTACTTGTTTTGTTTTGTTTTGTTTTGTTTTGTTTTTGGCTCAATAAAGTATTTTTTGTGACTAGTATTGTGTGTTTTTAATCTGGCAGCAAAAATGGCCTCGCAAGTCCGAGTAAATTTCCACACCGCATTACATTTCACTTTTATTTGGGTCGCTTTGCTAATGAGCAACCTGGCCGTGACGGCCAAAACATACCACAAACCAAACATCGTGCTGATTCTCACAGATGATCTGGACATCTCCATCGGCGGCATGGTAAGTTTTTGACCATTGTCCCACATTCATTTCAATGTGAAAAGCTTTTGGATCTTGCGTCAACTTGTTTTTCCTTTTTTATGTTTACAGATTCCCTTAAACAAAACTAGGAAGTTAATAGGGGATGCAGGAATTACCTTTCCAAACACGGTGTGTATGTATGACTGGTACTCAGACTGGATGTTTTCATGTTATGGAGTAAAAGTATGCATCTCTGATTGATCCCAGCTTTGCAGCATGATAGTCAGCTGATTAATTAACCCATTTCTAATTATTAACCTGTGTCTAAATAGTACATGCCAATGTAATAAGTACAGACACATTATATTACTGGGGCTCAACAAACATGACATTTGAGCTGCCACATTTGACCTCATTGCTGACGAAGCCCCCTATTATGTCTTCATCAGTTTGTTGCCAGTCCCCTGTGCTGTCCCAGCAGAGCCAGCATCCTGACAGGCAAATATCCACACAACCACCGTGTGATCAACAACACTCTGGAAGGCAACTGCAGCAGTCTGGCCTGGCAGAAGAGCCAGGA
Source organism: Hemibagrus guttatus (assembly GCA_033459395.1). Taxonomy (NCBI): domain Eukaryota; kingdom Metazoa; phylum Chordata; class Actinopteri; order Siluriformes; family Bagridae; genus Hemibagrus; species Hemibagrus guttatus. Next base: position 12,634,593 of record JAUCMX010000018.1, read on the forward strand.
GCCATATACTTTCCCTGTCCTACTGCAGAAATATGGCTACTACCAAACATTCTTCGCTGGGAAGTACATGAACGAGGTGGCCTTTCTATTTTAAACTGTCCTCTATGCTAGTGTGCTTTGATATCATGCGTCAGTGGTTAAATCCATGACGTTTTGCTGACCATATCATTTAACATTTACACCGATCAGCCATAACATTATAAGCACAAACAGGTGAAGTGAATAACACTGATTATCTCCTCATCATGGCACCTGTTAGTGGGTGGGATATATTAGGCAGCAAGTGAACATTTTGGCTAGACGATTGGATCAGAGCATCTCCCAAACTGCAGCTCTTGTGGGGTGTTCCCGGTCTGCAGTGGGCAGTATCTATCAAAAGTGGTCCAAGGAAGGAACAGTGGTGAACCAGTGACCGGGTCGTGTGCAGCCAAAGCTCATTGATGTACGTGGGGAGCGAAGGCTGGCCCGTGTGGTCTGATCCAACAGACGAGCTACTGTTGCTCAGATTGCTGAAGAAGTTAATGCTGGTTCTGATAGAATGGTTTCAGAATACACAGTGCAAGATGGGTCAAGGCTGTTTTGGCAACAAAAGGGGGACCAACACAATATTAGGCTGGTGGTTATAATGTTATGCATATTCAGTGTATATATACAGTGGATATAAAAAGTCTACACACCCCTGTTAAAATGGCAGGTTTCTGTGATGTAAAAAAAAAAAAAAAAGACAAAGATGAATAGTTTCAGAACTTTTTCCACCATGAATGTGACCTATAACCTGTACAACTCAATCGAAAAACAAACTGAAATTCTTTGGTGAAGTGGGGGAGTAAAAATAAAAAACTAAAATAATTTCGTTGCATAAGTGTGCACACCCTCTTATAACTGTATTCAGAATTAAGCAATCATATTCAAACTCATGTTAAATAGGAGTCAGTACATACCTGTCATCATTTAAAGTGCCTCTACTTAACCCCATATAAAGTTCAGCAGTTCTAGTAGGCTTTTCTTGACATTTTCTTAATCGCAGTTTACAGCGAGTTCTGAAATGATTTTGGTCTCTTTTTTACTTCAGAGAAACCTGGCATTTTAACAGGGGTATGTAGACTTCTTATATCCCATGTATATACAATGAGCTAATGTATAATTAGGTATGTCTGTCTGGGTAACTGGCCCATATAACAGGTCAGTTTAATGGAGTATTTTGTCAGTGTAAAGTTGCTGACTGAAGCTCATTTTTATCTGTGTTATCAACTAATAAACTTGTCATTGTTATGTGATTGTTTTCTTTGAGGAGACATTTTTATGTGGAATTTAAGAGAGTCTCCAGTTCAGTGCTTTAGCTAAAGAGGAATAAACCACTTTTAGGATGTGGTGTATAGTGAGTTACTGGTATCACCACCTATATATGCTGTAACAGCACTCCTGTTGTATTATTTGTGCGGTATGTTAATGTTCACAGTATGTCTTTTTATATTTATGTATGTATTCCATATAAGTACAAGAATCCATATACCTCTTTAGATTTATGGGTAAACTGATGTAAACTCAGACTGTAACTCAGTGTCTCTGTTTTAGTATGGAAACAAGCAGGCTGGAGGAGTGGAGTATATTCCCCCAGGCTGGGACTACTGGTTTGCACTGGTAAGTAAATGCAAATGTCCCTTTTTTAAAAAACCCACAATGCATCATAAATGTTTTTGCACATTTTATACCAAAACGCATCATTTGTCTTTACAGCTTTGAATATATTTCCAATGTTACATGACATGTTACAGCACTGCACTGTCAGCAGGATTGATCTCTGCTTGTAAATCTTTCATCTTTGTGTATCTATGGGTCTTTTGACATAACTAGGAGAAAATGATTGAGTAAAAGCAGAACTAGCTGTTAGGCCCCTCAATGTTTGTTTTTAGTCCTGAGAAACTCTATTTTATTATAGAAAGAAATGTTGGAAATTACTTAAACTGTCTGTTTTGGAGCCTTGTGTAAACAGATTTAAAAGAGCTGTAGTGCTTCTGCTGTCTGGATGATTAGCCTCTCATTGTTACCAGCTTCCTGTGTCTTGGAAAGTTGTGAAAATCTGTGTAGACCTATTTTGTAACTAGTGTGGAATCCCAATCTTGTGCTTTACATTTCTTTATATCTGAGGCCATTTAACTCTGCTGATTTTTTACAGGAGAGAAACTCAAAATATTACAACTACACATTATCAGTAAATGGTAAAGCACAGAGGCATGGTCAGAATTATACTGAGGACTATCTTACTGACGTTCTGGTGAGTGTTACTCCTCCATAAACACATCCCTCTTTCATTAATAAAATGAATGTGTGGTTGCTTAAAATTGACATATATGCCTTTCACCTTAATAATGGAGTTCTACTACCTTTCACTGTCTTAGGCCAACATATCACTAGACTTTCTCCAGTACAAGTCTAACTACAGGCCATTTTTCATGATGGTGTCTACACCAGCTCCTCATTCTCCCTGGACAGCTGCTCCTCAATATGAGAGCCAGTTTTCCAAAATCAAAGCCCCAAGAGATCCCAGTTTTAACACCCACAGCAAGGTAAATCGCATGGTACATATGCAAAATCTGCATCTGCCTTAGTCATGTGTGTATAAAGAAGACAGTACCATTTCACCACAATTAAAAATAAATGAAGTGTTTATAATGAACGAGGGTGTACACTGAAGTAAGACTCCAAATGAAAAACACATTAAACTGAATATTTTGATAAGAAATTTAGAAAACGCTTGTTCTCCAGACTGGGGGAGGGGGGGAGGTCACGGTGGCTTGGTGGTTAGCACGTTTGCCTCACACCTCCAGGGTTGGGGGTTCGATTCCCGCCTCTGCCATGTGTGTGTGGAGTATGCATGTTCTCCCCGTGCCTCGGGGGTTTCCTCTGGCTACTCTGGTTTCCTCCCCCAGTCCAAAGACATGCATTGTAGGTTGATTGGCATCTCTAAATTGTCCCTAGTGTGTGATTGTGTGAGTGAAAAGTGTGTGTGTGTGTGTGTGTGTGCCCTGCGATGGGTTGGCACTCCATCCAGGGTGCATCTTGCCTTGATGCCCAATGACGCCTGAGCAAAGGCTCCCCGTGACCCGAGTATAGATCAGATAAGTGATAGACAATGAATGAAATGTTCTCCAGACCAGATTTTAAGAAGACAGTGTATGACCTCTGGTATAATGAGAGATTGTAAACATGCATTTTTTTTATTTTTTAAAGAATATTTGTCAAATTCAGAGTTGATGGAAATTTTAAAAACTATTTAATGCTGTATAATGGTGTTGTCTTTATTTTTGTCTTAATACTATGAATACAAATTCCTTTACTGACATTTATACAAAGTGAGAGTCGCTGTGCAACTCAGCATTCAGTTATAGACATACATTCAAGTGTGCCTTGTGATTTAAATGCTTTTGTAATACTTGCTTTGCTTTGAGTTTTTGGTTTTTTCCCCCCATACCAGTATGTTGGCATCATTGTGTATTTTTTTTTTTTTTTTTTCCCTAGGATAAACACTGGCTAATTCGACAAGCAAAGACTCCAATGTCTAACTCCTCTGTGGAATTCCTGGACAATGCTTACAGAAAACGGTATTTGTTGGATTTTATGCATTCAATTATGAAATGTCTTTCTGGGTTTTAAATGCATTCTTATGGTGTGCCACTAGGTGGCGTACTCTTTTGTCTGTGGACGACCTGGTGGAGAAGGTGGTGAAGAAACTGGAAGCGCAAGGAGAGCTGGAGAACACTTATATTTTTTTCACTTCTGACAATGGCTACCACACTGGTATAGAATAAAAATCTTGACCATCATTGAATCTGTTATCCATATTTGTTCTACTGTAAGGTTGATTTACACTCTCTCTCTCTCTCTCTCTCTCTCTCTCTCTCTCTCTCTCAGGCCAGTTTTCTCTCCCCATGGACAAGCGTCAGCTTTATGAGTTTGACATCAGAGTTCCTCTGCTAGTACGAGGACCAAACATCAAGCCCAACCAAACAAGCCCGGTAAGTCACACAAGCTTATAGAAAGCACAGCAAATAATTTTACTCAAGTGATACTGTACATTCAAGTCATGTATTTATTTGTTTTCTATTAAACACTAGTTACTTGTAGCTAATATAGACTTGGGCCCAACTATCCTGGAAATGGCAGGGTATGATGTAAATAAGACCCAGATGGATGGGATGTCCTTTCTGCCTGTTATGGTAAGTAGCAACAGAGAAGTTTATGTACAAGAATCACATACACAGCAGTTTCCATAGTTTTACGTTTTGTTTTGAGCGTGTCACCACCATTGAAATAATTAAAGTGTGTGTGTGAGATCTTTTTCTGAATGTGTCTCAGATTGGCACGGAGAACAGCACAACATGGAGGTCTGACTTCCTGGTGGAGTACGAGGGAGAAGGACACAATGTCTCAGATCCAGCCTGTCCCAGTCTAGGCCCAGGCGTCTCAGTAAGGGAGTGTGTGTGTGTGTGTGTGTGTGTGTGTGGGAGTGTGTGTGTGTGCGTGTATGCGTTTGTTTGTGTGAGAACTTTGGGTGTGTCCACTTTGGGTGGGTTTGTGTACACAGGTGGTTGTGTTTACATGTAGAGGCCAAAATCAGCATTGTCAATTACAATACTGTATCTTCTTTCTTTAGGAGTGTTTTCCTGACTGTGTATGTGAAGATGCATATAATAACACGTATGCCTGTGTTCGCACCGTCTCCCACACTACCAACCTGCAGTACTGCGAGTTTGATGATAATGAGGTAAACCAAAATCAACAGGCTTCAAATATTTTTAAAAATGCTCCCCAATAATACCATGTAACAGAATCTGGTTACTTTTATTTTATGGCCCAGAAGTTAATGTAAACATGATTGATGGAGACTGTGTATTAAGCATCATTTTTTTTAACAGAATACGAGAAATCCTTCTTAAAATCCTATTTCTGTTACAGAAAAGATCCTTATTCACCGTTATATACTATTTATAGATGCATACACACAAAGTTAAAGTCCTAAATATAGTTAGGGCTTTGTCTTTCATTTCTATAAATGTTGTTTATGTTGGTAATAACTGCAATGATGTCTTGTATGCTTTTAGGGGGGTGTAAAATTAAAGATGTCTGTCTTTTTGACATGCAGGTGTTTGTGGAAGTATATAACCTGACAGCAGACCCCTTCCAGCTCACAAACATTGCCAAAAGCATCGATCAGGAGGTTCTGGAGAAAATGAATCATCGGCTGATGATGCTGCAGTCATGTTCAGGACAGTCCTGCAGAACACCTGGGGTCTACGATTCAAGGTTGGAGCAAAATCTCAATAACGCATTAAATATGCTCCTCATAATTAATGGGCAGTTAATCGAGACCTCCATTGGTTTTACTCGGTGATATTCATTTGTCTGTGCGATTCACACTCCTGATGTCATAGAGCCAGTTGAGATCATATGACAACCAGCGAAGTTATTAATAGCTAATTAAAGTAATTAGGAAAGTCAGGGCAGTCTGTTACTTTGCTTTTAAACTAATGACCTGTCGTAAATCTTGTCACTGCTATCTTAACTCTTAGATGGTTATTATTGTTGTTGCAAGACTATGTATTCTTATCAATAGCAAGCTCCATATGCCTGACCATAAAAATTGGATAACTAGGCAAATAGAGAAAATATAATCCTTTAATTGAGCTTTTTCTTACCTTTAAGTGTACTACTTATTAACTATTAATGATCACATCTTTAGTCATGAAATTGGACATTTCATTGCTTTCAGATCTACCTGGTTTGTAGGGCAGTGCTATAATATTGGAAGAGTGCAATTCATTGACATACTTTTATCACGAAAAACACCTCTAAAGGGCTTCTTTATGTTGAACTGATGGGTCGCTTTTAAGTCTTCCAGGTGATTAAGCTGAATTGTGTTAAATACAGTTACTGATGTAGTCAGTAAATAAGTACAGAAATTATATACTGCACATATCAGAATGTACAAGTTACACTGATCAGGCATAACATTATGAGCAGTGACAGGTGAAGTGAATAACACTGATCTCCTCATCATGGCACCTGTTAGTGGGTGGGATATATTAGGCAGCAAGTGAATATTTTATTCTCAAAGTTGATGTGTTAGAAGCAGGAAAAATGGGCAAGTGTAAGGGTTTGACAAGGGCCAAATTGTGATGGCTAGACAAGTGGATCAGAACATCTCCAAAACTGCAGCTCTTGTGGGGTGTTCCCGGTCTGCAGTGGTCAGTATCTATCAAAGTATCCTTTAAGTCCTGTAAATATCCTTTAAGTGGAGGCCCCATATCGCAACTTACAGGACCTAATGGATTTGCTGCGAACATCTTGGTGGCAGATACCACAGAACACCTTTAGGGATCTAGTGGAGTCCATGCCTCGATGGGTCAGGGCTGTTTTGGCAGAAAAAGTGGGACCAACACAATGTTAGGCAGGTGGTCATAACGTTATGCCTGATCAGTGTATATAATTATATACAGTGTAAGTGTAGCAATTAGTTTTGTTTTCATTTTAAGAGAACATGTTAAACAATGTGGGGTTTAAACCTATTCTGCATTACATATGATGCCAGTAACTGACATCTACAGATTGGTGACGTATTAAAGGGAAAACCAAGAAGTGTCTTAGTAATGAGCTGCCAGAACCGCTTCACTGCAGCTTGGTGTAGATTTTAAAAGTAACCAAACTGTCTGTTCATATAAAAGATGTTTTGTTGATGGTGGTGGACTGCTTAACAGATCGGTTCAAAATTCTTCCTGCAAAAACCCTTTGACATTGAAATTGATGTAAATTGTATACTCACAGCCTATAGGTGAGTGATAATGTCATGTGTTTTTGTTTGGGTGTAATTATCTCTGCCTTATTTAGCACATTTATGGCTTTTGTTCATCTTTTCTAGGTTTAAATTTGATCCTCAGATGATAATCAACAGTCTCAGGCCTCATGGAAGCCGACTCCGGCAGACGCTAAAGTAAAGACAAAGCAAGGTTTTGAAAACCCTGTCCTGCTGTTGCCTTTTTGTCCTGATCTTTCCTTTGAGAATCGTGGCTTTCTCTTCCACACGTGGTGTAAAGAATAAGGTCATGAGGGTTTATAGGAACAGGACGTTACCCCGCTGCAGTCATCCTTTTCTGTATTTGTGTAGTTTCTGACAGCTGCAATTTTAACATAGGATGACTACATTCAGTATTACGCTCTGATCAGATTACATCTTTTCCCCCTTTTGTGTCATTTTTGCATCTTGAGATTAACAACTTAACCCTAAGTGGGTTAGAATAGAGTAGTATAGCAGAGATGGCATGTTTTGTGGGTTGGGATTTTGTCTATACATGAAACGCATCATTCATATTTTTTCTTGTAGCTAGGCACAGAGATCTTCAATTTTGCCACAAATGACATTAACATGTTTAACATCCTTGTTTGGACATTTTAGTGCTGTAGTTGGTCAAAGCCAAAGTTTGAATAATTGAATGTATTGTTTCAGAAAGCAAGGTGCCTATTTCTGACCAGTGACTACTGTTTTGGGGTTTTGTTTTGTTTTTAAATAAAATATACAAAATCTACATGATTTCTCACACTTACTGATCATATGGGAGCATAGGTAGACTGCTATAAATCCACAAGATTCAAAAACACACAACTGAGGGCTGTGAAAAACAAAGTTTTAGCTCAGTTGTGAATGAGCCAAAGGGTTTACTGTACTCTAGTTAGGTCATTAATAATTCTGTAATGTGACTTGTCCTTTTTAGTGCAAGAAATGGTATTTTACTATATAAGGGTGTATAAGGAATACAAAACACTGTGTTGCTCTGCTAGAAATGCAGCAAGCAACTGTAGCTTCACTAATAAGGGAACAGTTTCCACTTTGTACTGCTATATGTTGGATAATCAAATGCGTTCATAGAGAAATATAACAGCAACATCATGGCCTGGTTTCAAATATTACTAATGACTTGGTGTTTTGTTTCCACTTATTTGAGTGAAACTGCAATAGGAATGGTTTGTGTTGCATATATATATATATATATATATATATATATATATATATATATATATATATATATATATATATATATATATATATATATATATATATATATATATATATAAAAATAACTGCTTTTCACTCAAGTCAGTATGAGACCTTATTTTACTGAGGCACTGTCTGATTTGTAATGAAAATAGTTCATGTTTTGTTTTGCACAGAATTTCTTTGAGTCATTTTTCTGTAGTTCATGTGTGTTTTTTCTGGCTGAGTTTGATCAATAAACAACTATGAAATTGCACAGTTTCTTCATTTCCCCCCTTTTACTGTTCTTTTTCCCATCTTTGTTGACATTTATGTGGTTTATATGGTTAAGATGTTCTTTGTATAAAGAGAATTCTCAGCATTCACATGTGCCTGCTTTGTGGAGTAAATAGTGTGAGCAAGGTCCGAAGGCTCTGAAAGTGTCAGAATCTGTCTTCATTAGTCTAACACTCAGTACAAATGCACATGATATGAAATTCTTAGTTCCACAACTGAAGAACACATTGATTTTATTACTGATAAATTTTTGCATGGCTATATTGGAGGATATGTCATTTCAGCCACTTATACAGTCCTCAGTTCATTCAACTTAAATCAGTTAAGTTATAAAACTGCAAGGGAACATTTGAACTACTAAAATGAAGACATTGTTTCTCTGGTAATATGATGGAAAGCGTTTACCTTATCTGATCTCATTCTCAACTCTGTTGTACATTAAAAAAAAAACAATGCTGCCTGTGACTAGGCAGAAGCCTGGAGGTGTTTTCAGGCCTGTAGCTCAGTGCTTTTGTTCTGAAACAGTAGACTGTTGCATTTCCTCCTTGGCTCTGTTTGCTTTCTCACAGCAAAATTGTACAAAACTGTGTTTATGCAAGTCACGTGAGTAAACTCGTTTACGCTCCACAGTTCTGCTCACAGCATCATCCATCTGGCTCTTGGAACAATAAGCAATTTGGTGAATGTTATTTAAACTGTCATTGAATAAAATGACTATTGTTTAGTTTCGTTTTATGTACATTGCCGATATAAAAAGTGTTAATATTTTTTATTGTGGTAAAAAATATTTATCTTTGTGAACTTTATTGAGAATTTAAACATTTTATACATTGTAAAATTATCACCTAATTTTACTTTAAAAAAAAAAAAAAAATCTAGTAGTTATTAATGGAATAATACAACTGTTGATTGTTGACTGAAATTTATCAAACAATTTCAGTATTATTATTTTTGGCTTAATTATTATTTTGAATTTTTATTGTTCTTGTGGTCATGGATGCACCTATTCCTATTAATAATAATCATTATTATTATTATTAAGATACATATAATATATCATTCTTAATTATATTCTTAATAATAATAATAATAATAATCTTATTTTGTCAATTATGTTTCTTTATTCTGTTTTAATATTTTTCCTTGTTAGAAGCAACTACTTAAAAAAAAAAAAAATAAATAAATAAAAAGCTGTACATGAACCACCACATCACAAATACATCTTTATTAGAACATTAGGCATTTGGCACAGCCCACCTCACAGCACTGAGCTCTCATCCATTTTCATTAACAGTAGCCTAGCAACTGGTGTGATTAACAGGTGTGATCAGGTTTAGCTTTTGGACTGGAGAAAATCCTGAAATGACCAGGTTTTGGGATTTATGTTCAAGGCAACATTTCATAAAATGCAGTGAAAAGCAGACATTAAAATATTTGACTATCACAAGGCAGACTTGCAAAAAAAAAAAAAAAGGTACTGAAATTTCTGTATCATAAATCTTGGTTTAGCAAACAAAGTCAAATGCATCTCTCTTTATAATCAACAGTCCTGTGCTGCAACACCGACCAGTGATGTCCCTTCACAGCCAGACCCGATATGCATGGATTAATATAATGCATGCATTTATACAGGAAACCCTTTTAGTAGTACTACACATGCTCATAGCGTTTAGTTGAGATTTTAAAGAACGAAGGTTGATAAAATGTGATGAGTTGGACAGTGGGAACATTCACAGTATTGCTCTACAAAACTACAGAAGCTTGCTTATTCTTTAAAAATCAAGTTTAAAAACAAAATCTCCACAGGACACACCCATGCCTTCATGGAATAAAATATAGAGTTACTGTTGTATAATTAAATGAAAAACAAACCAAAAAAAGGCATTCAAAGTTAACAAAAATAAAAGCTCATCCCTGAATCACCATGTAAAGTGCCCAAAATGTTTTAGCAACTACTACTAACATTACAGGAGCCCTGGTTAACTGTCAGTCTTAATCAAATCACACCAGAGTAACAGCACCACCATGCTGCTAAACATCAACGTCTCATTAATCGAAAACTCCTGCGATGATAAAACATTTGATTCTAAAATATATTTAACCCAGTGTTTAGGTGTGAGTGTTGCCATGGGGACAAGAACTCTCAGGCTATATGTAGAGTAATAATCACAAGCTCTGTTAGTGCAGCAGGCACTAAATTTCAGAGTCTAAAATGTAAATTAAATATGCAGCTTTACACTGTATCTTTGGCTATAAAAAATAAACAAAAAATAAAATTTCACTTAAAGTAATAAAAAAAAAAGAAAGAAAACAAAATCAAACCTCATCAGACGAGCAAAAGGACTGTGAAGTGAAGGTGCTATTACAGCAGATGACCACAAGATGTCCCCAGATCACCACTAATTCAATGCATGAACAGAATATAATGCAGTACCCTTCAGAAAACCATCATGCAGTACTAGCACAAACATGTTCCAATAAAATATGCATATGTATATATATATATATATATATATAAAAATAATCAACCACTGATACACAAGTATCATTTAAAACTTTAACATGGTGCACATGTTCAGCGAGAAAAGCAGCACAGCCTGCTGAGAGATACAGATTGTCTGCTCTTTAAGACACATTTCTGCTGATTTCTGCATAGAATGAACTACAGTACGTTTAACAGTGTCCAAGAGAGAGAGAGAGAGAGAGAGAGAGAGAGAGAGATACAAGCTCTCTGTTCAGATTGTCTATTCTATTACATATGTTATCAAAAGATCTATTCAGTGGTGGAATATGTCATTATAACTTATCTCTCAAACACAGCTTTATAGTATCAATAAGAGAGATCTGGAACAGCTGCAGCTGAAATACGATACAGATGCTTAGCCGAACGCTTAGCCTACAGCCTGGCAGAGCGAGAGCATGGTCCAGCATGCATCTTTAATCTTCATTCAGTTTAATGCCTTTTTAGAGCTGGACCAATGGACCGATACATCCCTCCCTCTAAGAGCACTGCCAAACAGCCCATGCCTTGTTCTTTCTTCTGTCGCTTATCTCTGTTAAAGGATCTGATAACTAGAGGATATTAAACATAATGACCAGGGGTTTTAAACTGACGTCTGGCATTAACAAAGACAAGTCAAGTCCTTGAGGTTAGCGTGAACACCAGATCTGCATTCAGTAAGTTTGTTCCCAGATCAGTGCATAACAGTTCCTCTAAATGCATTTCAACTTCCTCTATCTCCATGTCAACATGCCCTACTTCTCTGAGTTCAGAAGTCTTTTCATCAAGCTCTAAATTAACTAACTTAACTTAAAACCAACATATTGATGAGGTTCACTCAATCCTCATTCTCATGCCTTTAATTCCTGCATTTCCTACTTCCTGTTTTCCTTCTTTGCCATATAGTTTATGATCACATTTCTACATATCGTGATCCTGCCTGGATTCCCAACACTAAAATCTTCCTTTAAAAGCAAATGTACTGTCAGTTTGGTCTCCTGTCATGAAGAGTCATGGTAATACTAACTTTTGTCTCGGTTCCTCACACTGCTGATGTGGAACCAGCCCAAAGTTAAACAGAACCATTATTTATCAGCTAAATCTGTCTGTCAGGTCTACTTCCATCTGACCAACATCAACTTTACTTATTCTTTGGTAAATGAAACCTGCAGGTCAGCAGCACCTACTGTTACTGCCATTCTCTCGATTCTTTCATTTTGGACCGTTGCTATGACTCTTGAACATAAAATAAGACTCTTACAATATAGATTAAAAAAAAATAACAAAGCTCCCCACATAAATTAAAAACAAAAATATGTACAAACCATCAACAGTATCCATCAATTAAATAAAATAATCAAACAGAACAGATTCTCAAGCTTGCATCATTCACAAGTTCAAGAGGTAACTAGACAAGAAAAAAAGTGTGTGTGAGATGGGAATATGGCACTCTGGGAAAGTGTGGCACACATAAACGAGCAATCCCACATTTTCTCTGAAGCTCAGAGTTTTTGAGAGAGAGAAAGAGAGAGAGAGAGAGAGATATGTGTCACCTTATAGTTAACTCTGTGAGTCTCCCAAGGCACCAGTTCACTCTCTCTATTGCTTTCCCTGTGTGTGTGTGTGTGTGTGTGTGTGTGTGTGTGTGTGTGTGTGTGTAAAGTATTGTTAATTATGGTTGCTAGTTGCTCCGAGTGCCTCTTCCAGCTTCTCTCTGTAGATGTTGTAGCGTGTGGTTATCACCCGGACCTGGTCCTGTTCCTCCTTGTCCAGGATGCGCAGGAAGTTGTGTAGCTCGGGGATGGAGAAAGCGTCCCACTGCAGAGAGAGAGAGAGAGAGAGAGAGAGAGAAGGATGTGCAGATCAATAAACATGTTCAAACAAGCAGCTCCTTACACTACTGTCCTGCTTCAGAGCAGGAAACCGGAGTGACTCCTCACCATGACTTCTCCTGTCTGCTGCTCTCGGAGGACGAAGCTGAGTGTGTCCAGGTTTGGCCCAGCCAGCAGACGCAGAAGCAGAGGGTGCTCGGTCTCTGACAGCTTACATACACACACTGGGGGGGAATACATACAAACAACTGTTATCTACAGAGAAATACTAAATACAGAGCATGTGGGGTGCATATAAGGATTAAGATTATGATGATGATTGTGATGCTCAGTAATAAAACACCATTAAAATTAGGTTTCACACACACCTTTAAGACCAAATGTTTGGAATAATAGACTTATTGAAAATTATCCCTAATATCCCAAAACTCACAATTATTGCTCTCAATTATGTTTAATTGAGGAAGCTAACATCTGTAATTCTCATTAAACTTAAGTCACTCCCAAACAATAATGTACAGGTAACTCGTGATTGTGAATGCTTCAGTACAAACATACAAGTGACATGTAATAACCAAGAACTCCTCTGGGGCAATGACATCGTTTGTCTGAAATTCCGAGAAACAAACTGCTGGATGGTGGTGGTGTAATTCTCTGGACTCGTATTACACAACACTGCCTCTGAACAGCGTTACCAGTTAATCTGGATAAGATAAAGAAGTGAGGTGGGTTGATGCTTAGGACAGCTGTGAAATAGATCATGAAACAATAAGCAAAAACCTAACAGAAAAAAACACCTAAAGGTTCCACTGAGAGAAACTGACCCCTATCTCCACCAGACCAAATCCACTGAGGATATCTAAAGACGTGAACAGCCGCTCCCTTTTCCTCTACAAGTGAAAAACATGGAAACCATCACAAGTTCCTTTCTGTTTTGTTTTTTAACGGGTTAGTATGGCTAATTTGTGCTTTTGAATATGGATTTAATTTTACTTTAATAAAATTTTAAAATAAAAAATAAAAATAAATAAAAAATAAAAATAAATAAAAATTAACATTATTAACATTTAATTTTAATAATTTAATTTTAAGTCCTGACAGTATGATGTAGTGAGATACGGGTGAACTACAGGAGCCTCTTGCTCTCTGACCTTGTGTTAACAGATGGAGCTTTCAGTGATTTAATGGATCGAATTACCTTATTAATAAATAGAAAATAACTGGCAAGTACTTTATTAAAACAGACGTCCTCAAACCTAACCCACAGCACAACATTTATGAACAAAATCCAAAATATTTCACTCCTTATTTATAGCAGACATATAGTTTTTTTTATTACTAAATTTCCCAAAATTGATTTTGAGGATCCAATCAAAGAAGAACCGTATAACAATAATAATTTAATAACTGATAGTATGATATCTATTTCTCGAATTAATATATTCATTCATTGTCTACCGCTTATCTGAACTATTCTCGGGTCACGGGGAGCCTGTGCCTATCTCAGGCGTCATTGGGCATCAAGGCAGGATACACCCTGGACGGAGTGCCAACCCATCGCAGGGCGCACACACACACACACACACACACACACACACAAAAAAAACCCCCCATTCACGCAGTACGGACAATTTAGAGATGCCAATCAACCTACAATGCATGTCTTTGGACTGGGGGAGGAAACCGGAGCACCCAGAGGAAACCCCCAAGGCACGGGGAGAACATGCAAACTCCACACACACATGGCGGAGGCGGGAATCAAAACCCCCAACCCTGGAGGTGTGAGGCAAACGTGCTAACCACTAAGCCACCGTGCCCCCCCCTGAATTACATATTATCTAAACATAATATAATAAATCCTGATATATATTAGTATGAATGTTTGCAGATTGAAAACCACTTCATTAAGATGGAATTCAGTTACACACTCTGACTACAAGACAGTGCTGCTGTTGTGTCTCTGGCATGACACGTGTCATAATTTTCATTTTGTACATGGCATTTTGTCGCTGTGATGTGGGCTGAAATAAGTGGCGCTCTGTTCTCTGCAATAAACTCTGCAGCAGAACTTTCTGACCGAGTTCAAATTTATCACTCTTTTTCACAAAGCTGCTTAGTTAGTCTAGACAGGGAATTTAATTAAGAGAGCTCACAGTCTCAACACGTACCATTAATTGAAGAGTGAAACGCATGACTGTGTGTGTGTGTGTGTGTGTGTGTGTGTGTGTGTGTGTGTGTGTGTGTGTGTGTGTGTGTGTTCGTTCCACACATATTACAGCCCACGTTTTTATCCCTTGGATTGCAGCTAGAGGGGATTTCGGAGAGATGACAACGAAATGGAGAGGAGCTCCGAGACATTCTTGTCTCCACAGGGAAAGCAGGTCTGAAACAACCAGACAGCAGCGTTAGCACATTTCCCCTCTTCTGGCAAACCCTCATATGCTCAATCTCCCTCTTTGCTCGTTCTGTTTAATAGTCGACCTTAACGTCTCCCACTGCACTGAGCCAATAAGAGTAAGTGCTCATCACATGTGAAGTTCACATGTACACAAGTGCACATGTGCACACGCAGACTAAAACCTATTCATATATTGTGGTACATGAAAGTGTACCACCACTACAGGACTGTGTACTGTCTGAGCATAACTCACAGGTACTTCATCACATGAGCTATGTGTGCAGTGTGTTTGACGTCAGAGGAGGCAGCAGGACATCCAAGCCTTGATTACAGACAAGACAGCTGGAATGCTGTCTGATGGAAGAGGAGTTTGAACACAGATTTCCAGTGAAATCGTTCTGTTTGGAAGTCAGGGGGAGTTTGCAGAACTTTACTGAACCAGTGTGTGTCTACAAAGAAAACTGGAGATCTGTGTATGTGGGGAAAACTAGCCAGCAACACGTGTACCAGCTGTCAGCAATCTAGTGTGGACAACTGGTCTGAGAGTGTGTGTGTGTGTGTGTGTGTGTGTGTGTATGTATGTGCTATTCAGATATTCTTGGCAAAAGAAGTAGAAATCATATACTTGTAGTACCAGCACTACCCAAAGGCAATAGGTGCCAAGACAGTCCATAAATACACACATTTCAAAACACATGCTTTTTTGCTGAACTGATAGTGCTGTGGAACACCTGTCATCCTGGCACCACACACACACACACACACACACACACACACACACACACACACATACACACTACAGCATGAGGATCACTGTACGTACACACAACCATGTACATATACACGCTCAAGGCTCACCATGGTCCTCGCGGCGAAAGCGTTTATACAGGGCGAACTTGGCTGGGTTGTCAGCTACTGTGAACTTCTGCAGCAGAGCCTCGATCACCTGCTGTACCGTGTTGGAGCTGCTGATGTGCAGCGTGTTTACAGAGCCTCGCGGTAAATAAAACGCCTCCGCTGCCTTCGTCCCTGGTAGTCCACCTATCACAGTGATGGGCCGGCGCAGCTCCAGCTGCACCTTTATAAAGCCTGTGTACAAGCCATCGGGATTCTGACAAAAGAAAGAGAAAGTAGAAAAGAAACATTAAATATAGCTGAATAAATTAAAATGTAGCATAATAAATATCACTAATCACAGGAAAGCATACTCTGTATGAAACTCATTGGGCAGGAACGTCTATTGCAAGAATAGATGTGGCACACGGTGCTATTTTATATATGCATGTAAATGTGTGTGCATGATGCTCTGCGCTTCACTGGCGTCGCATTCAGGGTGTGTTCCTGCCTCACCCAGTATTTCTGGGATAGTCTCTCTATTCACCACGACTATGACCAGGATAAAGTGGTTACTAAAGATGAATAAACTAGCAAATTTGACAAATTTCCATTATTTCTCATTAAAACATTCATTCATCCATTCATCCATTCATCCATTCATTCATTCATTCATTGTCTACCGCTTATCCGATCTACTCTCGGGTCACGGGGAGAACATGCAAACTCCACACACACGGCGGAGGCGGGAATCGAACCCCCAACCCTGGAGGTGTGAGGCAAACGTGCTAACCACCAAGCCACCGTGCCCCCCCATTAAAACATTAAAACAAATTTTCAATCAAATGATTGCTGATTTAATTTAATGTCACTTCCACATCTGTATATGCTTAAAATTTCTACCACCACCAAACTACTGTGGTCCTGTCAGTTAGTGTACATTATATTAGAGTGTCTGTGTGTCAGACATATAAGATGCACAACCCTGCACTGTCTGCATGTGAGTCAAAGGGCAACGATTTAATTTCTAGAGTACAGCCTCATGTCCAGATAGACCTCAGATTACAGGCAACACAATCTCTCCAAGTCTGTTAGCCCAGATCTTACTGCCAAAGGGAAGACACGAAGGGGGCAATTATAGGTCAGGAGGCAGGCCCAGTGCTCCACTCACTTGTTTACTGTAAAATAAATACAACCCTGGAACGCAAGAGCTGTGCTTAACTAGCCAAAACATAGGGGCCTGACATCACCAACTTCACTACACACAGACTCAAACACACAGACTCTCACACAAATTCACATATACTTTGCTATTTTGAGCATTCTGTGAAACAGCACATTGTTCTCCTGTGCAGTTCCCAAGTTACTGCGCTCCAAAGCAGAG
This sequence comes from Hemibagrus guttatus, assembly GCA_033459395.1. Taxonomy (NCBI): domain Eukaryota; kingdom Metazoa; phylum Chordata; class Actinopteri; order Siluriformes; family Bagridae; genus Hemibagrus; species Hemibagrus guttatus. The sequence continues at coordinate 12,651,864 of JAUCMX010000018.1, forward strand.
GCGCTTCGGGTCCCCCACTTTTCTTTTCTTTTTTTTCCAGATTTCTGCGGCCCATATACCATGAAAGTAAGAGACTCGAGCCTGGGTGAATGGTGTGTGTGTGTGTGTAATTTGTCTCATAGCAGAAAATGCACTTAAAGCAGAATCTTTTTCTCTATCTATGTAAAGCTTATTCTAAGGTAGGACTTCCCACGATGAACAGCCATCATAACAAAACAACAGTGATCTATGTGTGAATCATCAAGCAGGTAGCCCAAACAAAAGCAGATCCTCTGACATCACACTGCCCTTATCGTTATTACACAAAGAGTCAAGGCTGAATAGTTGAAGCACAAGGTTCAGAGGAATGAGTAATGTCTATTTGAGAGGAGAGAGTTGAGGGGTTACATCATGGGTGGACAAATTAGTAAAAAAAAAAAAAACATCTTACTGACCTTCTCAAAAGAAAAGAGTATGCTTAAGCGTAATGCATATAACGTAATATGACACAGTGTAGCTAGGGGGCAATAAGAGCAATAGATATATAAAAGACGGCAACAAGAGGCAGGAGCTACTCACCAGTGTCATTTTAAAGTGGTCTCGTGTGGCTGCGTTATACAATTCAATATTGTGCTTGATCTCCTCATAGCTGAGCTGAGTCCGGAGGTCTTTCTCCTTCTCAACATCCTAAACAACAGAGAGAAAAGACATTCAACACCATAATAAACTTGAGATAAAACTTCAAAACAATAGGAATCCATGCTGGTACACCACAGACCCAACCCCATCACACCTGCCATCCACAAGCTACACATATTGTTTGTGTGAGTGGGTGACAAGACACAATTACCAGTATGAATCACCAGTTACAGTGTTACTAAAAGATTTCCAGTAAAATAGTAGTGTTGCAGTTCAAGTTTGCCTCGTTATACTTTTGTTTAATGCCTACAACAAATTATATATCACTGAAGGAAAAGGAGGAAATATATGGAAATATATGGCTTAGTTCAAGAGTCTATGAACTTACGAGAATCAGCCCAACCCAGTGAAGAATCATTACAAAAATATTTTATTTGTATTGTGTAGCTTTAAGAGGGAATGGCTTACTACAAATAACTGAGCTCTGATAACACTGCAAGTGTTGCTCATGATGAGATGAGGAAAAACAAAAGTAAGAATAATATATTAATATTTACACCCATGCACAGGAAAGTACCTAAGCCCAACATCTCATGTGTGCTTAAAATACCAAATAATTGCTGACTGTATCTGTATGACTTGGAACCTAGTCTATGAAACAAGGCACTACCCGCTGCTCCTCAAGTCGTACTACTCAAACTAAACATGAGACTGGAATACTGAGTAAAAGATCTTCGGCACGTTTGGATTGTCGCTCTATGGGCTGTTATTGTCAGCGGCTTCAAGAGCACTCTGGTCTTACATGGTCATAAGACGGCAGAGAGAGGAGCAGGTCTGTTTTCACGAGCTGGCCTGCTCAAAACAAAGCATGAAAGCCTGCAGCACAGCTTAACACAGAAGGCACGAAGCCCCTTATAAGGCAAGCTTCTTCTTTCAGGCAATAATGCCAACGCATCGACACACAAGGACCTTTATGCGGTAGAGTACTGCTTAAATACTGTAGCAGTCATAAAGCTAAGAGGGTTCTGTTTCACACTTCCCTCTACTATAAGGTCAAAGTCCCCCAATTCCCAGAGGCAATAACAAAGGTTTTCGCTGTTTTTCGCTTTTTTCACATTGTAGCTGTATTACTGATATTGAAAGGGAGTTAAAAGGTTGTGCTCTTGTGATCTAAGCATCCTCAGACATGAATACAAAGCTGTAAAAATAGTTTAGCTTAGAAATGTATGCATAGTTAGCACTGCTGTACTCACACTGTTCGGGGATGTGAAGTTTGGAATAGCTTCAGCTGGACCTCACTTGCTAACTGAGTGATTCATAGTGGGATTAGACTAATGACAGGTGCTATTTTGGTGCACCCCTATGGTGTTATGCGACCAAGTGTATTTTGGGCCTCAGGGACATTGTGCCAAGAGAGGGGGATATCCATCTCTATCACCTGTGTCTTTCGTATTAAGTCTCAACAATTCACATAACTGGAATTAAATCAAAGCTGTCTACATGTGACTCGATCGTAGGCATCGTATTAGTCATGGTCTTTGTCATACCCGGTGTTGATGTTCCTGACTGGAAAGCCTCCAAAATATAAATCAGTACATCAACTAAAGAGCTCTTCTCACACATGTAATCCAGCTTTAAATCTTTTATCTCGCCCACACTAACTTGGTTTCCATGCAAGCGATGGCAATACAAGAGCAAAAAGACACATTTATAACCCACAGGTTTTCAGAATGAAGGGATTGCAAAACCGCACAGGCTCAGCAGGGTAATTAACTACACCACACACTTTCTGTTGAGGTTAAAGTGATCAGTAAAATGCCCCTTAAAGCCTTGTTAAGTTAAACAAAAGATGGTAAGAGCTACGTAAACATGCTCCACAAGCCCCTTTCCGTAGCTTTAAAATGCTTTAAATAATTTGTATATGAGAACTGCAGGATGCTCCACATAATGTGTGATGTGAAGAATCCCACTACTGACACAGACAGCACCATTATCTTGATGTGGTGGACTATGATGTGGGTCATGTTAGCTCTCTTATGGTGGCTTATTGTTTGGGCTGGACTGGAAAACTCTGTGTAAACTGTCTGGCATCATGTTAACTCAGTCTAGCTCAAGATCAGACATCCAAGATAGTGCCAACCTTTTTACAAAGTGTTATTGAATATAACAATCAGTATTGTGGTTGCTTTTCTGATTCTCTAGCTCTTCGTAAAGCATGCACCTGTCTTTAATTGTCTTTTATAATGCTCAAATAATGCACGCACCAACTGAGTTTTGACTAACATACTGAGTAGACCAAGCATGATGAAAGTGTAGATGAAAAGCAAAGGGATAAGTTGGACTGTACTGCATGGCCAAGCATGACTAAAGAAAAACAAACACTCTGTCAGTGAGGTAATGGCACAAAAAAAGCAGGCCTGCCTCCCACACTCTGAGTTGCTGAATCCTCCCTCGCTTAAACACTGAGATCAGCGTAAGGAAGAAGGACAAGAAGATTACAGAAACAGTCCTTAAGCAACATCTGTCAATCAAAACTTACCTATTTATGTCCAAAAAAACATATTACTTTAAAAAGAAAAGCATTAACTGCAAGCTGCTTCCAGCTATCAGCATAAAGAGGCAATGTGGTACCTATGCACTGATCAGGGAAGAAGGGACATATGCTGAGCCACTATATGTTGACAGATAGCTGAGCTGTCTTGGTGAATAGAGGAATCTTGGTGTGTGTCAAGAGTGTGTTGGCTTTGTACGTCCTTCCCATTGTAGCCTTCAGTGGGCCAGGATCAGTGGTTAGACAGGTTTGATGGGACACTCCTGTCTGACAAAACTTCGGATCTGATGTCATCTTTCCTACTCGCAAATATGTGCATCATCAAAACCAAAAGCTAGAGGCCAAAACAGGCTGAATGTAAATTTCTACATAGTTTTGGGTTAGGTATGACATTTTTTGAGAAGAACTACTCTTATTGTAAAAGAGGACTGGAGAATATCTGCCAAGGAAACCAGGAGTGAACAAGGCACTCATGTTAAAAAAAAAAGAGAAAAAAAAAAGGTGGACCTCTGCACACTCCTTCCTCTCCCGCTAGCACAGGAAGGCCACGGTCACCGCACCTTTCCGTCCAGACACATTCTTTTCATAATTACCTTTTCTTCATAATCAACCAAGCCCCAAATACTTAAAAAGTGCATGTAAAGCAGTCTGTTTCTTTGGATCCAGGCTGTCTTAGCTGACTGTGCCAGCTAGGAAGAGCCACTCCTCATAGTCACCAATCATTCTTACTTAGCTGAGAATGGAAGGATGGTGAGCAGTCAGTGTAGACATCTCAGTTTTGTACTATATAAGTGTACTATATAGATTTGGCTTTCCAAGGCTTGATCAGACAACTTCAAATGATTTTGACGACTAACATGAAGATTTCCCCCAGGACTGGAACTGATATTTTCAGTGTATAAAGTGTTAGAGAAAATCTGAAATCAGATCAGCCTAAACAGATGATATTTGAACACTTTAGCCAAGATTCAGATTACAGAATCAAAAGCAACGATTATTATTTTCTCAGGTTTGTTGGGGAAGTAACTGGAAATTCCTTGGAAAATCTTATTCATTTTAACCTTCTTTCGCAATTTGCCCTTTGTTTTTCAGTCTGATGTTTATATTATGATGACCTACAGGGAACATTAGAGACACCACCCACAAAAAAAACAGATCACATGCCTGGGTTTTGTTGTTGTGTACTATAAGTGCAGATCACATCCACTATACTCCCATCATTTGCTTGTACCCCATTCTCCCACCATTGTTTAGGCCAAAAACCTTCAAAATTCTGCTTAGTGAAGGACTCTCCCAACAACAGGCTCAGCATTGTAGACCACATAAAAAAGTTATAAAGGCCAGGACTCCCTGTACCCTGTATACTCCTGGGTGTGTGAGATAAGCAAGCCATTGCAAGAGAACAATTCAAATGTCTCAGCTCCTTCAAACTGAAGTGTACAGAACAGACCAACAACAATACACTTCCTCTTTACTACACTTTAGACGCATATTGGAAACCTGGATCAAGCACTTAGCAGACATTTCCTTTATGCACGTGGTTTCTGTTCAAGGTACTTTATCAGGGGAAATTATGTTTTTGAATAAGTGTATTTGTAGATCATATAAGGAACTTATATTAGTAAGTATTAGTAACACACAAAATGGACACTAGCAACATAGCACACAAAATGGCCTTAAGGCCCTGAGAGAGTAATAGACTTCAAAGACTTTGAAAAGGAAAATAAAATGAAACAATAGCTAAAGCTCATGATAAGAGAGTGTGCTTTCAGTTTTACTCATTAATAAGAAGCTCTGTCATTTCTTCATTCAGAGATTAGACTAGAGCAGGACCACAACTTGTGCAGAACGATCTCACTTTTCAATTCAGTCTGTCCTGTGGTTCCCATAGATATGATATAATAAACAAATAACATTGTATTTGGGACACGCCCAATAGGGTTAAATGTTAACAAAAGTCCCTAAATAACCGCATAACAAACAGAAGCCCACAACATTTTTTGTTTTACATATCTGTGTACAGCAAGATGAAGCCTGATAGTGTTTACTATGAGTTTCCACACAACCCTATACGGGGCAGTTAAAGAACGCAACTTCTGGAGTACATCATGTGAAATGATATGGTATGAAAGCTTGTATGTCAGTTCAGTGAATAAAGGGTTAACATTCAACTGAAAGGTCCTTCATTAAGAGCTGAGCTGATGTCAGAGCTGAACACTGACTCCAGTCAAGCGCAAGTGCAGTGTGGGATTAACAACAGTGTTATTCATATATCATTAACAGGATGTCCAATCTGCACACCATTAACCATGGAAATGATTAACCAAGTGGTGAAGCCTTTAATGCTCATGGTGGACTGGGGAAAGTCAGCAGCATTCATTTCCCTGCAAAACATTATACAAAAATAAATAAATAAACAGCACTAAATACACAGTCACTAGTCAAAATGATAAGACGTTTCCTACAATTGTTCCAGATTAGTTTGCACATGGCATCTGGAGGAGATATAGCAGGCGAGATATGAAGAATAAGCGGGGCCTTTGTTTGAACGGATATTTAAGCTACCTGGTTACTCACATCTACTGCAGTGCAAAGCTATGAGGTCATTCTCTGAGGCTGAATGAGCAAGGGCCCGCTATCATACACACACCAGGTGTTGCAACAGAATCCACACACTCCTAACGGGCAGATATCCCATTTCAAGGCAATGTTCACCAAACTGTCTACACTTTTCTTGCAAGGCCGTCTGGGAATATAGAAGTGAGAGTAAATGGAAACTTTAAAAACCTGAAGGCAGCCACACTTATATTTTCAGGTGTTTGTTATCTTCAGTGGATACCGGGAGCTGTGGCAATTGTGTATCAAATTACAGGAGCTGAACAAAGCTTTGTGTATGCAATTCAGGGACCCAAATCTTATTTTGAGCTTTCAAAAAAAAGGAAATGATAAGACTTAACAAAACTGAAGGCAAAGCTTTTTGGTGCCACATATCCAAGCTGCACGATGACACACAATCAAAGAGACTTTTAAAACCTTCGGGTCATGAGGGAGCACTTGTTATGAAGAGTTTGATTTCTATGGCAATACTGAGAAGTCATGAGTTCAGACAGGTCAGGAGGTCACATGACACTGCTTGTGTTAAGAGTCGACTATGGAAAATGTTTGATTAGTTTAACTTTTTCCAGCGCAACAATAGTGAACTGCATAATTAACCAACCCTGTGTTCACACTAGCAAGCTGCACAGCAGCATGTGACTATTCATTTTGTACAACATGGAGCTCTGATTCCAGCCACAGTGGTTCAAATGACACCGCAGACCAAATGGCAGCCCAATATTTTCCTTCAGTTCCCCAACCATAATTTCCTACGTTCCAACATATAGCCATAGTTTAATTTTGTCCTGTCATGTATAAAACCTTTAAATATAAAGACATTATGAAAAAAAATAGTTAGTTCTGCTGGTGAGTGTATGTAGCTATTACTGTTAGCTTGTTCTCCTAATTTGCCAGCAAAGCTAGTGCAAAGTCTAGTAGGTAATATGATTAGTACATTATTATTATATTTTTTGTGGTTTTTACTTTGAGAAGCATTTACATTTAATCCAAACTAAAAACATGGTGGATATCGAAAGCCCACAAGCAACTACAGCTGTGGTCGCTACACACTTATATGAAATTAAGTACATGTTCACACTTGTAATTCTCATGATGTTTAGGGTGTGTATGTGATCATTTTGCACGCTGAAACTTCATCTGGTCTCACTTCTGCAGCTATCTTCTCTCGTCTCCTTCTGCAACTTCAAAGGCCTGTTGAGACACGGACTACAGGCAACACTTCACCCGTGAAGGTTCCACCTGATGGCGGTAATTACATCCCTGCTTCTAAAAACTGTGTCCAGATGCTACAAGAGGCTCTGGAGGTCAGTATGCTCGATTGAGACCACAGCGTGAGAGCACTGGTACAGTGCATGTCCACACAGTTTAAACAACAGTCCTGGTGAACATCAAAAAATCTATACAAAATCACACAGCTTTAAAACAGATGATATCTAGTGTTAAATAGTTCTGAGGCATAACCTAATCAACAGAGATGTACATGTTAGCACGTTGTTGATTCATGGATGTAATGTAACACGCATGCACACACCTGGCCTATCATCACACCGCTCATCTGCTCCATGACGCACACGGCTGTTCAGAAAGGCTGTTGGTTATGGGGTATTTCTGTTCCAAAATGTTATTCGAGATCATGTTCAACTAGAATGCTTAAGCTATTTTGATATTTTTCAAATTAAAAAGAAAAACATTTAAAAGGAAGTACACTATTCTGTCACAGAAGTGCAAAACAGAACTAATAAAGAGGATGTGGATTTTCATGGCATAGACAACGCACCACCAGCTGAGTTCAGAGAGCTCCACCCAGAGATCTCCCTAAATGTAAACATATGGGCACATCAGAGGTTCTGCTTTAAACCTCATGCTTTACATGGCTGGCAGTTCCCTGTCTCTGTCTCTGAGCCACATTATATTACAACGTTATAGCCAAATTAAACCAAACATATAACAAACTCTGCTATAATCCTTTAGCCTGTCTTATTAAGTTAACTCAAAGATATTTTTTTTCAAATTGAAACTTTTTTAATGAAGTTTTCCAAGAGTAAATAGTCCCCACTGTAGTCTCCTCATAAATTTCACAAGGGTGTGTCAACATTCATCTTTGACCCTGCTTTCCAGTTTAGTCTGACTGACATTGGCATCTTTCCAAAAGCAAAATATATTTGAGTCAGAGTCAGGGAGCAAATCCCATAAATAATAAAATACTGTCTAGAGGTGAGGAATATGTTAAAAATATCACCACGACACTTGAAGACAATTTCACAGTACACAATATACTGTAGGTTTGCTAACCACCAGTAATTTAACACCTAATCAGCTACTTGTTACTGTGAGGAACAAAGCAGTCTGTGTTATAAAAGTACAGATGATTGCCGTGCTCTCTCACAATAGTGTAGTTACGTGATCATAATAATAATAACAACAGCATGCCATATCCACCATCATGCATCACCCTTGCAATTAGAGCAGACTTTTAAGATTGTTACTTGTTAGACTATATGAAATAACCCCAATAAAGTCTAAGCTGAATTTTATGACAGACTGTGTGCTAACGTGTTCTTTGTGACTTATGGAGTTATATGACAAAGATGAATGAAAATGGCGATGTTCTGTTTCCATCACCCATAATGATCCGGGTCATTGTTCAAATTGAGCTTGAGATATTAAGGATATTTTTCATGTTTTGTTTATGTTTCATCTGTAGATGATCTGTAGATGATCGCCTGAGTTCTGCAGCAGCCTATGCCGGCCTTCTCTGATGGCTATTATTATCTGAGAGTTTAATAAACATTTTCTGACAATGCCTGAAGTTTGTTGTTGGCTGTCTTTGGTTGCCAGGGTACGAAGCGAGCATGTCACATTATGCATTATTCTCAGGTCATGGCCAAGACATTATTTTAAAATACATAAGTTTTGTTAAAAAAAAAAAAAATCATACAATACAAAGCCAATGAAAAATCAAACAGCAGAAATTTAATTAAATTAAATGAAGCTTTACTGTCTCATCACAGTACATCCAAAGTCAGTAAGAATTCTCAACTGATTTGTGTTACCCTGCGTCTGATATATTTTGTGAGTTACACTATAAGTTATCAGGCTTAGACCAGGCCTGCAGCAGATGTGTTTTGGCTGCTGCACCACTGGAGTAGAGTACAGGATAAACCTGGAAAACACTCCGGATCTGCTACACAATGGATCAGAAGCCTTTACGCAGAAGCGGCTCTGAAGCCAAGAGTCAAAGTGCAGTGTTTGTCCAATGCTTTGGGCAGAAGTGCTATTGTATGCACTGATTGGTTGACCTCACACTGGCTGAAGGACGGTGATGTAATGCAGAAAGCAGTGGGAGTTGCCTTGTGACTGCTTGTACACGCTCACAGAGTCAGGAGCAGATAAGAGCAAATTCTACAGCTGAGAGAGTCCACCCCCAATGTCAGTTGGTCTAAAAGCGGAGGAGAGATATGAGAAGATCGTAATAAGATTACAGCTGCTGCCCACAGCTGCTCGAACAGGCAACTGTATTTAATCCAGCCCACTCTGAACAGCTACTGATTCAATTTCACCGCAGACAGTACAACGAGTATGGCCATGACAACATGAAGTGTGAGGTTTTATTTAGCAGAGTTGGGTCAAGGAAACTGGATTTGTAAGCTTTAAGAGGTTTTGCCTCTCTAGTTGCTAAAAATAATCTGAACACACAGAATGAATTTAAACTTACAGGAACTATAATTCATAATAAAGAGATGATGTTTCTGTCATGCTGGTGCCACACTATCTAGCAACAACAAAACCTACTGGAAATCCAGGAAGTGTATGTTCTCTTTGTGGTGTGTACAGCACAATTAACATTCCTGCTCTGACTATAAAAATAAAATCTGCCACAGGAAGACTGTCAGTGCTGACTCGGCATCACCGAGCTCTCACAGGCTGTTAGTGGAAAGCAGCTGCAGCTGTTGAATTTGGAGGGCTCTGATAATAAAAACAAAAGAAAACACAACCTTTGTAGCACTATTCAGACAAATACATTCTCAGCACGAATTAGTGTAGCTCTTAAGTCAAAATAACTTTCTACTCTAACTGGGCAATATGACGTTGATATCTATAGTGTGGTATTTGGCACAACAAATTGCCTTTCTGGAATCATATCCTCGTAAGGAATAAACATCACAGGGCACGTATTTACAGGAAAAATAATCAAGTGCATGGTGTAATGTAACCGGAGTTACTGTTTCCATTCAATAACAAGCCAACGAAGTGGACAGTCCGTGCTACAAGTTAGTTCCAGTTATCACTTACAATATAGCAGCTGCAGTCATTCGCTCATCAGCATCTCTTTTGTCTCTCTTGACGTTAATTTTAATAAATGCAGCCTATTATATTACCAAGAAAGTGCAAAGTTCACTGTTTTTGCATCAGAAAACTTTCAGGAACAGGAACCTCTGACTGCCACCCCAATGACTGCCACTGGAGAAATGTTAAATGTTAAACACTTCAGAGAAAACATGACTGTAATCAACAATTACACATGTTTTTGTTTATGTGGAGTCCCTGTGTAAGACAACTGTTACTGTTCTAAAAAAAAAAAAATTAATGAACACCTTCTGACTGATCAAAATCAAGAAATCTTCTAGTAAACTGTAGATTTAACTACAGAAATCAATTTTTAAGCATTAAAATCTATTTTTATAATATGACTTTAAATATAAATTTAAAATCTATAAATTTATAATGCCATTACTTATGTACTATACTGAACAGAGGCAGCTCTGCCATTGCTCCTCGCTCCTGCTGTCTTAAACACTGAACTCTGCTGATGGCCAAGTCATCAGCAGATGACCAGGTGATGGCCAGGTGCTGGCCAGGTGATGGCTTCAGCCCCTATTTAAACTGACACTTCTTAGGTGACAAAACAGATGAAGCACAGAGCATACCTGTCAGACTCCATACAGCACACATCAACCACAAAACACCTACTTACAACTTCTCAACAAAGGTAAACAGAATTACGTAAGGAAAAACAAACACTATATAAACACTAGTGTATGGAAATATGTTTTGATTGAGGAGATGATGAAACTGTGGTTTCCGGTGCGGGATGAGGATAGAATGAAGTAACAGGAAGTGTGCTGTGGTAATTCTTATGAAGCAGCTGACTGTCCACAATCCTTCAGGACCCGCCATCACCAAAAAAAACCACCATACCTGTTCGCAAATAGAGTGAAAAGCAGGGAAAGATTATAATATGGATCTGAATATGGCTAGAGGCCTGGATGAACTTCTCTCCACTGTGTGACATTTCTCACACAAGACGAGTGTGTGGGTTACACAAGTCAAGCAATTATGCAGGGCTGCTAGGAGTCTCACAACTCTCCTTTCACACACACACGCCTGTGGAAAAGGCTGTGTAGAGGGCATATTCAAATTACACAAGGACGCACTCTACGGAGTCTTACTAGAAACAAGGACAGCTTGAATCTATCTGATGAATGCAGCACAGTTGTTGGGAATGCTGATGTCAGCCAAACTGAACTATGTAGATCCTGCTCACTGGACTAAAACAGCATTGATGAGAAGAAATGAATGGACCATATAATTATATCCAAGAAGTGGAACAAAGAGTAGATTAAAGATCTGTAAAGAAAACAAATTCAACTTTAAACACTTTCAAAAGTCTCTTGCTGTAATGTGGGTTTTCATCTCAGTAGTACATATGAGAAAATGAGTTCACTGGAAGTTATGACATCACTAGCATCACAAATACCACTAATCTACTTTTAAACAAGCAGACATGTGGCTTATTTTTGTTTCAAAAAGTGATGAGGCTGGACATAAAACCCAGATAGGTGTGTTCTAATAGTGGCATGGGGCCCAAACAAAGACAAGGGTGCCAATACTTTAATCATAGTGAAAATAATGAGAAGTTGGAGTACAACCCAAAACACAGTGAGTCACTTCTTTTCTGTGGCTGAAACACAAATGACTTTGTACTGAGAAAATGCCCGTAAATTCTACTTAATCCACGAGTTCTACTGGTCCGTTATTTTCTATTCAGTGTAGTGAGCAAACACAGTGAATAATAAGTGTTCTGGGAGTCTGGATCACATGAAGATCCTGGTTTTCTTACATGAATCAAGGGCAAAAATGCACAGAATCATGCTGCTATACTGAAGACTGTTGCGCAGTGCTACATTCCACCCAAGGACACAATCTGAAAACTGGTTCGATCAATCAACAGTCTGCACTATTTCTAGCTACACCCATAAGCCACATTTCTCTTTATGTTACCAAGAAATTAGAGACCACTTGAATGATTACAGAAACTAGGGATGGCACGATACCACTACTTCTTTTCCGTACCAATACAGAAACCTTGAGTATCAGCCGATCCAGTACTGTCTCTTTTTTAATTACTACACTTCAAATTGGGATTGTGATGATATCAGTTCAGTAACGTATCAGAAAAAGGGCATTAATATAACCCTGTGATGTGATGTACAGCTGGCACTACTGTCAGACCTGCTACAACAAAAATCAGTCAACACCTCAGATCTCAGATCATTCAGCAGCGCTGCGGGATAATATGACATAAAGCTATTTAAAGCTGCATTAGATCATACAGGAAGTGTCCATCTTACATTGTTCAGATTCTTACATTGTTAATGTCCTGTAATGACCTGTTTTACTTGTTTTGTTGGGTAATCCAATCACACTTGGATTGGCTTCTGCCTTAGTCCTAAGCCTCTTTAGCTAAAAGCATCTGTTAGATGAATAAATGTAACTGTGGAACCTTACTCCTAGTTCTTCATAACATTACTCCTACTCAAGCCTTATTTTCACTGCATCACAGGTATCACGTTTAGTCTCACAAATCCCTTGAAAAGTTATATAAATCTTGATAAATATACAACTGTTTCATATTCCCAATGCTCATATTTGTAGCATAAGCAAAATCCTATTTATACCTCAGAGAAATAAGACATGAATAAAGGCAACACCAGAGCTCCTGGGGACTGGGAGAAAACAGAAAAATAATATCAATTTTTTGTGTCAACACATCACATCACATCACATCACCTGTTGATGATTATTTAACAATCATCTTTTATTCCTCTTACTCACCCACAATTTTCTAAGCATAACTATTTTTAATAGTTAATAGTTATAGAAATATTTTAATTCCATAGTGTAGAACATCAGTTCCTGTTATTAATAACATTATCACTTAGTCTTTTTTTCTCTTTTGTAACGTTAATAAGACAAACAAATGCTGCATGTTGTGTTATAAAGAAAGCATAAAGCCCTCCAGCTTGCTCATTAAACATGTACCAGTTTCACCAAACACATTTTTGTGGAGCGTCCATCTGAATTATCTACAAATATAGAAACAGTAACATATGAAAATGAGCGCAAAGATACAAAAAGATACAAAAGTGATTTGCGTTACAGCAAGTATTATTATCTGAGCTCTGATTATAGAAAATTAACCAACACCTACTGACCAATCAGAATCAAGAATTTAACAGCAGTGTGGAATGAACCATTTTAACTCTTGTTTAATAGATTAGTACATTTTATTAAACCACAAACCAGGTGCTAGGGTTAATCTTTAAACCAAATTAAACAAACATCACAAATTAGTGGTATAAGATTAACTTTTCAGATTTTCATATCACGATACAATATTAGACCGGTCTATCGTTACAGCCCTGATACAGTCACTGTGCCATCACTTCCGGTTCTCTGTACTTTTTACTCATGCTGCATCTGAATCATACTAAACACATCGATATGTCAAAACGAGAAAGCTTTTGAACCTCATGCAGAGGTGTTATGACACTTTTTACACTTTTGTCTTACTAAAGACACCAAAGACCTGTAAGCAGCTTGACAAACAACAGAGTGAATGAGTCAGAGTTCACTTTTAACCGTTACTGTAACTCATTAGCTAAGCAGTTAGCACTGCTAATAACACCGTGTTTAACGTGAATAAATGAAAAGGTCATCATTTGGCTTGTTGTCTAGCAGAAGTACAATAACTGCAACAGAGAAGATCAGCATGCTGTGTAGCTATATATATTTTTGTTAATTTGTTAAAACAAAATAAATAGTAATACCTTAAGAGCTGTGAGTTTCCCTGAAGGCTTCTTAAAAAAGGAAGTTCTGGCGGTGAAAAAATACTCCTCAGAATCTTCTTCCAGACTACTGTAACCACTGCTCATGGTGCTAGTCCACGTCATTTGAGAGGAAAAGCCCAATTTTCAAACTTTTGCCACATTAAAAAAAGAAGACAGTGTACTTAAGATGAAAAATAAATGATTCAGTCCATGAGAGCTGTATTATTATTCCAGCGAACGGCGCTGCAGATAAATAACTTGTCAGTGAAGTTCGGAATAATTAAACAGCAATAAGTGACAGAGAGAAATATAAAACTTTAAAACCTCCGTCTCGTTTCCAGTCTCAGAATCAACACCATAAACTGTTTATTTAAAGCTGTATATGTGTCTCAAACCAAGTTTCCGAGCGACTTTATTCCCAGGACTTGTCTAACCAGCTGCCGTGTCCACACTCACTGCTACAGGGCGGTACAGTAGACACGCCCACCGGCTCGCCCGGCTCCTTCCAAACCGCTTCCTACTGGACACCTAGTGCATGACACAGGGTGTTTTTTTTATTTTTTTATTTCACTCACTTATAATAGGATTATTGTGTATTAGTGCTCACTGCTTAAACTGAGGTTATATGATAAATATTAAAACAATACTATATATACCGACCAGTCTTAACATTATGACCACCTGCCTACTATTGTGTTGGTTGCTTCCAAAACAGCCCTGACCCGTCATGCACTGTGTATTCTGACACCTTTCTATCAGAACCAGCATTAACTTCTTCAGCAATTTGAGCAACAGTTTGCTCATCTTTTGGATCGGGCCACATGGGCCAGCCTTCGCTCCCCACATACATCAATGAGCCTTGGCCGCCCATGACCCTGTCACCGGTTCACCACTGTTCCTTCCTTGGACCACTTTTGATAGATACTGACCACTGCAGACCAGGAACACTCCACAAGAGCTGCAGTTTTGGAGATGCTCTGATCCAGTCGTCTAGCCATCACAATTTGGCCCTTGTCAAACTCGCTCAAATCGTTACACTTGCCCATTTTTCCTGCTTCTAACACATCAACTTTGAGGACAAAATGTTCACTTGCTGCCTAATATATCCCACCCACTAACAGGTGCCATGATGAGGAGATTATCAGTGTTACTCACTTCACCTGTCACTGCTCATAATGTTATTACTGGTTGGTGTAAATTAGTATAAATTGGATTTTAGTTAGTCATGAATGGGAACAGCAGTCTTCAGGTTTTATTTATTTATTTGTTTGTTTTTCTTTCCCAAGGGCAGAATTTTACTTAACTACAGAGTTTTGTGGCCAGAATAAGTAAAAATGATCTTTTCTACCAAAATTACATGATAGAGTAAAGTTTTTAAACATTACTACTACTACTACTACTACTACTACTACTACTACTACAACTACTACTACTACTACTACTAATAATAATAATAATAGTTATTGTCCATGAGAACCCATGGAAAAAAAATATATAAATAATTTTTTAAAATCATCTTTTGACCAAAATGTAGTTTCTCTGGCAATAAGAAACATTTATGTCTCTGCATTAAGAAGCCATAAATATATTTTACCCAAAAAGACGCTGAAATATTTTGTTTAGGCTGCCTTGCCTAGGCTATCTAACTGTAAAGATCACATTATATAAGGATCAATCACATTAATCACAGCATTAACACACTGCAACTGCATAATGATGTCTAAATCTTTTACTAGGCAAGTGTCCTTTATAAGACACCTCAAAAAAAGTTATCAATTCAGAAGACATACTGTAGGTCAGGCAAGGAAAATCTGTAGCTTTTAGATCTACAGTATATTTGACCATGTGCCTGAAATTGGCAGAATGAAAAGCCTACATGAAAATACCAGCATGTTTTTTAGGATGACCTATAATTTAAATAATCTATGATGTAAAAACACATCATAAATCACCAGTGAGTGGTATATACAGTGGGGCAAAAAAGTATTTAGTCAGCCACCAATTGTGCAAGTTCTCCCACTTAAAAAGATGAGAGAGGCCTGTAATTTTCATCATAGGTACACTTCAACTGTGAGAGACAGAATGAGAAAAAAAAAATCCAGAAAATCACATTGTCTGATTTTTAAAGAATTTATTTGCAAATTATGGTGGAAAATAAGTATTTGGTCACCTACAAAAAAGCAAGATTTCTGGCTCTCACAGACCTGTAACTTCTTCTTTAAGAGGCTCCTCTGTCCTCCACTCGTTACCTGTATTAATGGCACCTGTTTGAACTTGTTATCAGTATAAAAGACACCTGTCCACAACCTCAAACAGTCAGACTCCAAACTCCACTATGGCCAAGACCAAAGAGCTGTCAAAGGACACCAGAAACAAAATTGTAGACCTGCACCAGGCTGGGAAGACTGACTCTGCAATAGGTAAGCAGCTTGGTGTGAAGAAATCAACTGTGGGAGCAATTATTAGAAAATGGAAGACATACAAGACCACTGATAATCTCCCTCGATCTGGGGCTCCACGCAAGATCTCACCCAAATGGTCAAGATGATCACAAGAACGGTGAGCAAAAATCCCAGAACCACACGGGGGGACCTAGTGAATGACCTGCAGAGAGCTGGGACCAAAATAATAAAGGCTACCATCAGTAACACACTACGCCGCCAGGGACTCAAATCCTGCAGTGCCAGACGTGTCCCCCTGCTTAAGCCAGTACATGTCCGGGCCCGTCTGAAGTTTGCTAGAGAGCATTTGGATGATCCAGAAGAGGATTGGGAGAATGTCATATGGTCAGATGAAACCAAAATAGAACTTTTTGGTAAAAACTCAACTTGTCGTGTTTGGAGGAGAAAGAATGCTGAGTTGCATCCAAAGAACACCATACCTACTGTGAAGCATGGGGGTGGAAACATCATGCTTTGGGGCTGTTTTTCTGCAAAGGGACCAGGACGACTGATCCGTGTAAAGGAAAGAATGAATGGGGCCATGTATCGTGAGATTTTGAGTAAAAACCTCCTTCCATCAGCAAGGGCATTGAAGATGAAACGTGGCTGGGTCTTTCAGCATGACAATGATCCCAAACACACTGCCCGGGCAACGAAGGAGTGGCTTCGTAAGAAGCATTTCAAGGTCCTGGAGTGGCCTAGCCAGTCTCCAGATCTCAACCCCATAGAAAATCTTTGGAGGGAGTTGAAAATCCGTGTTGCCCAGCGACAGCCCCAAAACATCACTGCTCTAGAGGAGATCTGCATGGAGGAATGGGCCAAACTACCAGCAACAGTGTGTGTAACCTTGTGGCGACTTACAGAAAACGTTTGACCTCTGTCATTGCCAACAAAGGGTATATAACAAAGTATTGAGATGAACTTTTGTTATTGACCAAATACTTATTTTCCACCATAGCTTACAAATAAATTCTTTAAAAATCAGACAATGTGATTTTCTGGATTTTTTTTTCTCATTCTGTCTCTCATAGTTGAAGTGTACCTATGATGAAAATTACAGGCCTCTCTCATCTTTTTAAGTGGGAGAACTTGCACAATTGGTGGCTGACTAAATACTTTTTTGCCCCACTGTAGCATGCCTGGACCAGTCTTTGTAGCCATGATGGCACTAATGAATGGGCACACTCAACCAGGTTTATTAGCCTTCTGCCCTTTCAGGTCAGATGAACAAAGTTACAGCTGATCGCTGGGCGTCTCATCCTGGGGTGATACGGAGAGGAGGTTTCATAAGCAAGCTGGCGCTCCCTCAGCATTCGGCAAATTACAAACCTTGTTTATCCCTGTGGTTCTCAGGATGATTTTAGGTTTGGTTTGGAATCAGATTCATGAGTAAACCGCTCATTTATTTTGGGTTAGCTGCTGATGGGAGACTTCTCAAGAACACAGTTGGAACCTCCTTGTTTTTGATTCATATTAGGGGAAAGTTGTTGTAATATTAATATATAATTGTATCTTTCAGGATTAATGGGCTGGATTGCTCTGCAGAAAATAAACCGAGCATTTTGTCTCATGCTTGTTTAATAAAAAAAAAAGCTATATTTTTTTACACTGGGCTAAAAAAAGCAAGAGAGCTCACCCTGGACTCACTCCAGTCCATCACAACACTAGTTTAATACGATCGAAACAGCATTCAGGCTTTCTTTTTTTAGCTTTTTCTTCACATTGTCTTCACCAGTTACTCAAGATTCCCAGTATGTAATTGCTAGCATGAGTGGCTTCAGTTAAGTGCAACACTAAAACACATTACAAACATTTTATAAATTCAGAGTGACAATATAAAAGAAATGTAGCAGTATATGAGACCAAAGCTTAATATATGAGTTGAGTTATGCAGCACTGACTTTTCTGACTAAGTTCCTTTATTTGTTTAGTAAATGCACTGATTTTAATTTTTGAGGCTTTAGAAAATAATGACAAAATGCTTTGGAGGACTGCAGAGCACTCTGCGTTTGACTCAATGCTTCTTTGTTTGTATTTAGAACACAGAGTTGGATTTATGATATTGTCTATTGTTAAAAGCTCCATACAAATAAACTCAAGTCAAAGTCAAAGTCAAAGAGGCTTTATTATCACTTCAACCATATATAGCTGATGCAGTACATGGTGAAATGAAACAACGTTCCTCTTGGACCAGAGGTGCTACACATAACAAAACAAAAACAAATTACAGGGTGACGCGGACAAACAAAGCTAAACTAAAGTGCGGAATTCTTTTTAAACTAAACATACAACATAAGTACAGGGAATGACGAGACAGTGCAGACTACCAAGACACATAACGCAGATTTGTGCAAAAGAAAAAAACGGTGTTGCACAGTGAGTGCAAGAATAGCAGCAGAGATAGTTATAATATCAAGTTATAGTGCAAATATTAAGAGTGATGTGTGCATGTAAACAATTTCAGGTGTGTGTGTGAGTTCTGATTCAGTTCAGTTCTCAGTTCAGAGTGTGTGTGTGTGTGTGTATGTGTGTGTCCATGTTCCTCAGTTTAGTTCAGTTCTCTGTTGAGACACCTGATTGCCTGAGGAAAGAAGCTGTTCAACAGTCTGGTTGTGAGGGCCCAAATGCTTTGGTACCTCTTTCCAGACGGCAGGAGGGTGAAGTGTGTGTGTGAGGGGTCAACTGAATTGAATGTTGGTTTCTTATTGTTTCTAACTAGTGTTTTGTGATTTGCAAAGGTCTTTGGTTAACTTTGGTTGCATCTAGTAAACAGCTTTTAAACAAGCATTCAAATTTACATCCAGTAGGGAATTAAGGAAGGAAGAGGTGGAAAGAAGCAAGATTGAAAATCATATATTTTATCAGATCATATTTTTTCTTAGCTGTAAGACACACTTTAACACATAATTCATTTATTAATGAGAAGATTGCATTATTAACTCCTCACTATGCAGGCATAATTCACCTCTGAAGATGGAGCCTAGTTTCTAGAATTGGTAGTCATGAGATTCCCACAGCATGTTATAGCACAGATCACCTCCTGCTCATACAACGATTTGTCACGTTCTGAATTCATTAATGTGTAAAAGTAAAGTAGCCCACAGGCACACAGAAGCTGGTTACTCATACTGCAAGATACGTAGCAAAACTACAGGGTCAAATGCAGGCAACATCTGTAGTGGATAAGGGCCAAAACTAACCATGCCCCACAAACAGCAGCTTTCAAGAGGTTTGTGAAAGGACAGAGCTTTTTAAAAACCCATGTGCATGAAGAAGGCCTAAAAATAACAGCACAAAAAGAACAGCCAAACCAAAAATGGCCCCCAGCTCGTTCATGGTCATTCATACTGTCCACTTAGACATTTGTATATCATTAACATTCCTTCCATTTTTAAATATAATCTGAGTATGGTATGTGTCATTACATATACTGTATTACATTCATATCAAAATATATCTACTAACAAATGTAAAATATTGAAAAATATGACTTGCTGCTTTAAATAAAAATAATGTTACAAGTGAAAGAAAAGTAGGAGCTCAAATATCAAGCAGGCAGAGTGTGTGTGAAGGAGGATGTCTCACTCAGCGTCCAACAATTTCCCAGCCGCTTCATCAGTTCTGTTAAAACAATAGGATCTGGGAAAGTGTGTGTGTAGGTGTGTTTGTGTGTTGTGTGTGAGAGGGAGAGAGCGAAAGAGAGAGGGAGAGAGATTGAGAGAGAGATTGAGAGAGAGAGAGATGAGTGTCCTGTGGCCACTAGCCTTTTTGGCCAGGAGCCATGGCCTTCGTTACACATTACCAACACTCCTTTGCTGGGAAGAGTGAATAATGGTATATAACATTTCGGCCACTGAGTTCCTACTTAGGTTTTAAAGGATGTGTTATTAAGCCAAATCAATTTCCTCAGTACTCTGCAAAAAAGAAATGCCCATTTACACAAAGCTTTCAGCACAGAATTTCACTCTTGGCTGAGATTGAGGTGTGCTACATGAATTCTCTAGTGTCTAAGAGAGAAAACATGATGCACAGGAATCAAACGTAATTAAACCCAATGTTTTTTTATTCTCCCTATATTTTGAGACAGTTCTATCAAGGCCAAAGTTAAATACCTAACACGTGTCTTCACTTCATTCTGATATTATATCACCCACAGGAATAGAGCTTCCAGTACAATGGAAAATGATATCTCCAAGTAATCCATCTCAGATGAGTAATATCCTTTCTTTGTTATTTTCCCTAGAGTTATACAATAACACTGAGGTTTCACTAATTCAAGAATGCACAACAGAAAGTACTCTCCAACTTGCTAACTCTTGCAACTTGCAACCATAATCCTTATTGCAAACCTGAAATTGTGTTTCCAGCTCACAATTTCATGATTCAGGTAACTGATTACTTTGCCAAAGCACATAATTATGACTGATCATTAGATTTAGACACGAACGGTTACAAGACAGCAAATGTTGCACAGTCTATGACATAAGATGACAAGGGATTAAACCTTTATATAGGAAAAAATGCATGAAGAATAGTTCTGCTGTGCCTGTGAAATCTTCCTACACGAGACCCTCATTCATTTTAAAAGCATTCACATATCTAGCAGCCAAAGGAAGCAGTGACAGTGCCCAACAAAGATACAGGCCCCCATCAAATTTCTCCAAACATAAAATCACAGCTTCAAATCGCAGTTCCTGCGGCCAAACTCTGAAGTTTCTGAAGACTAAATAGACCCAGACAGTCCCTAAAGACTAAATAACAGGTAACTACACCACACAAAAGAAATGAAGTCTGGGACACATTCCATCTTGCCTTTTGGTGGATCCACAGAGGATTAGTGGGTTTTTACAGTCTTTAAAACTACCTGTCTGTCAGTCTCTGCTCTGTAATCAAAAGCCTGTGTGATGTTCTGAAGACCACACTGCCTGCAGATAGAGGAAGCAAAGCATACGTCTGTTTGGATCTTGGTTTTTTAACAAAAAAAAGTGAAGTGAGACATTTAACAAGTGAGGTATTTTTCCAGTGCAGGTGCACTTTATAAGCATGTGAATTCGTTTGAACTGTACAGATTAACCACATAACCTCAACCTCGATTTGCTTTTGCATGGATGCGAAGGATGAAGATTTCGTATAATAATGGATTGTGCTTGCAAATCTGACCAAAGAAAAGCTGGGTCCATATTTTGAAACCAGTTATGGTACTGTAGTTTTGTAAAACTGAATTCGCTGCAAGCATTTAGAGACACATGGACAATTTGGCCACAGGTTTTAACTGAGTAGAAATACAGGACAACCAAAGACGTTTTCTCTAGGGGTTTTATACATTACATTAAAGCAACGTATCACCGATCATGTATAATTAGAGTCAGTTTTACAGACTAATGTCCCACTGAAAACACGGACAATGTATATTTTCATTGCCTTGTACCTTTTTTAATTAATTTGAAACCATTAATAAAAAATAATTCTTACAATTAATGTAACAGTAAAAATAAAATAAAATAAAATACATTTTTTAAAAACACAACTAAATATTTTTCAGTCCAGAGTGCCCAGAACTTTAGTTTCAACTATGATACACTAAATATTAAACATTAATACAGCAAAAAAATGCTGTCATGTAATTTGCTCTGTCGTAGCTTCTTATGCATGTTCATTGTCACAATTTTGATCATATAACTATAAAAGAAATAAAAAATATAAGAAAAGAAAAAAAATAAATAATAATTGTACCTCAATCATTTTAATGAAAACCTGATGAAGCGGTATGCACGGTACAAAACAACAAAACAGCCCTGTGGTTTATTGCATGAATACCTAAAAAACCCACATTCCCTGAAGAGGGAGGTCTGTGGTTTCCTCCATTGGGATATGTTTTATTGATGATTGAGTTAATACTTTTCTTAAGCATTAAAGTGAGGAGGTAAATGAAAGGTGAACAATCTTGAATTCCACCACTTAGCATTTCTTAGGTTAACAGAACTGTTATTAAAAAAAAAATGAAGAGGTACAGAATAACATGCCTAAAGCCAAACCTACTGCTGAGCTTTCTCCTTTAGGAGCTGGAACAGCTGAGCTTAATTCAGAGTGTGGTCAAAGCTGGAAGCAATTAACCGTGTTCCCTTCTTCACACGGTGTAAGTGAAGTTAAATTTCCATGGAAAAGCGGTTTATTACTGTTTGATCTATGTGTAGCTACAGCAACACACAGGACTCTATGGGTTCAGTCGTTTCACTTCTCTGTTTGTTCTAGGCCTGTCACACTACCATTGTGTGTTCATTTCACTTTGATGCAAAATCAATACATGGAACTAAAACGGAGAAAACGTGCTGGAGAACGGCACTGCATGTGAAAGTCGGAGGAAGTGCGTACAGCATGACGCACCTCTGTGGCTTATTGTGACAAGACAAAAAGGCAGGATTAATCCTGAGGATGGACAGACACTCTGTGATCTAAAAATGAAATCTTCCGGCTTATGCTTTTATAGAACTGACTGCTGGAAAAATCATGGGCTCAGTATGAGATATAGACAACCCCTTACCTCTGAAAGTATAAACCTATCTAGGGATGCCAGATTGCTCATTTAAAGATGAGTAAGTAGTTTTCCTTGTTGAAGAATCTGACTATTTGCTAACTTTCCCATCATTGAACAAACCAGTAGGCCTTAAAAAATGAATAGAGAAATGAGACACAGCCATTGAGTTTTACTTTTAAACTAATCTGTAAAACAGGTATATCTGGAATCTTTCTGCTGCCTGTGAGGTGGATTGCGGTTGCCAAGAAAATATGTGTGGCAGCCTTCCACTCTTTACATAGTGACATTTTCTACTTTTATAGTTTTGAATGCTACAGAATCTGCTGAACTAAAAGACGTAAAATATGTTTTTCTTCTGTGTGCATTCCAACCACACGTAGACTCCAAAGCATATCTAACCAAGTATATTTTCAGCAGAAACACTCGGTTTTGGTCAAAACATGATTTTTGGCTGTTCTCAAGAAAAGAAGTTCAGAAAAAAATTTCAGCTCTAGTGATCTCCAACGGGTTTTTCTGGACAGCCTTGCTTAGTTACAAGTTTTTTCTTCTTAACAGATCCTACACCCACAATAGAAACCACTTATCCCAGGTGTGTTATGTTTTCAGCTAAATTTGCAGGTTTCAGCTGGGGGAGGGGCTGATTTCTGGGTCAGAAATAAATGCAAACCTAAGCCTGAAGAGCGAGCAAGAAGGAAGGAAGGAAGGAAGGACAGGAAGGACAGGAAGGGGGGAGGGGGAGGGGGAAGGGGAAGGGGAGGGGAAGGGAGGGGAGGGGAGGGATCGGAGGAGAGGGCGGGAGGGGAGGGGAGGGGAGGGGAGGGGAGGGCAGGGCAGGGGAGGGGGGGGGGAGGGGAGGGGAGGGCAGGGCAGGGCAGGGCAGGGCAGGGCAGGGCAGGGGAGGGCAGGGACAGGACGGAGGAAGAACGGACGGACCTTATCTCTGAAATAATGGCCTGGAAAACACTTTTAAATTTTACAAATGGCACCTTTAAACACAGATACTGAATCCACAGCTGTGCCTATCCAAGGGGGATCTGTCTTATCAAGGCTAATTATTAAGATCCATCAGAACTATACAGAAATATCCTAAGGGAAGAAAGAGAGAAGCAGATTAAATAAGAGCTCCAGTCAGAGCACAGCAATAACACCAAGGCCAATTATGTTTTACATCTCTCAATATTATAAGAAATCTCCTACAAAAATACACTAACAACCATTTTACACATTATTGGTCATGATGGGGTGACAGCGAGGACAAGCTGGGGACAATTTACTGGTCAAGTCCAGATCTAATAATGACCAAAGCCTAACAGAATTAATCTAATCAAATCAGTCTGACTCACATGAAGCTAGTTACAGTGAACAAAGGTGAAATAAAGAAAAGCCTCTATCCTCACACACACACACACACACACATGCAAAAGAAAAATACAAATTGATAAAATATAAGCACACATACACACACTCTCTCACACACACACACACACACAAATAGCTCAGAAAACTGACTGACACTGAAGTACACAAACAAATTTTAAACAAGCTTTTCATAGAATGAATTGACTCCAGCTATTATGCAGTGCCAGATTAAGAGTATTTGCATATCTAAAGACATTTCATTCACTAAATGGTTTTCATTTTTTAAAGAAAAAATAAAATAAAAATTTTGTTCAGTTGACAAAATCAGAATGAGATTTTTGTGTTTGTTTGTTGTTCTGTGCATGAAAAGATTCGTTACACATGAGATCCTATACCTCGATCACTTGTCTCACTAACTCAAAGTTTCTTTAGCTACATTAACCAACAACATGTACATTTTATGTGTACTGAACGCTGACATGAAACATAACAGACCATCAAAGAGAAAACTAATTTCTCTAAAGACACACACCCACACCCACACACACACAGATCTACACAATATGAAAGCTGTTGTGTGACTCCTCTGCTCAGCCCTGTTATGTAACTGTGTGGTTACTGTAGGCACGGTTATGCAGCCAGGCTCCAACAACCTTCCTGAAAATGGCACTTTTACAGAGAGATGAAATTCTCACCAAGATCAAACTCATATCATCCTGCAATTTGTGTCCTAAGCTGGGACCCGGTGGAACGCTCCATTCTTTCAGAACACCAAGCCACAGAAAAGCTCTTTAATCTCATGCCAGTGTGGCAAACCCTCTCCAGTTCCTAAGTGTGTAATTTCAAGCTTGCTTGGATTTTGACTCGTTTTTTGACTGTTGAGCAGTTATGTAATGCACTTTAAACAAATATACGGCATACTGTATGTACACGCCAAAATGTTTGACCCTGATGATGTAGGGGATGGAATGTATAATCGTGTGTGTGTGTCTGTGTGTGCGCGTGTGTATACATGTGTACGTGTGCACATGGTTGTGCCAGGCCCAGACTCCTGCATCCTGTGCTTGTTTCCTGATGGGAAACTCTCTCTTTCCTCCATCTGTCTATGTTCCTATCCTCTGGATCAGTTACATTTGTGTCTGTTTGGGGCCTCTCAGAACCATAGCCACCACTGGAACAGAAAATCTGGGAAAAACTCACTGAAATGTTTATTTACAGTTCCAGTGCATCATATTAACTTAATGCACATACAGACAAATGAATATATGTCATCACAGTTAGAATTCCTCAATATTTTTTATTATAGATTTCAAATGCCTCACTTAGTTTGTTTAATTACATTTTATTAGTTACCAGATACTATGATGGGACGCAGGATTAACCAATCAGGATCAGACTCAGCAAGCTAGAGTCTGAGTTCATTAATGTGATATTAATGTGACAGCGAATGAAATACTACTAGTAACAATACTACTACTAGTCTTCTACTACTGTTTGGCATCCACCCAAGATAAATAAGAATGTCACACTTATTTCACTGTATGGATCATACAGAGATTATATGTAATATATTTCCTTGTCTCTACTAGATACATTAATTCATGGCTGCATCACTGCCGTTACTGATTGTGGAGTTTTGTGTGTTCTCCAGTTGTTTGGTTTGTAGAGGTGTGGTTAAAGAGGACAATGAGGGAGGGGGTGGCTGTGGCATCAGTTAAGGGTCGGTTACAGTTTCAGAAACCATTAAAGACTAGCGAGGAACCTGCATGTTTGGAATTTTTTTCACAGTTTCAAGTTTGCATATGTGAAAGATATGACTCAAGATGAAACAAAGCAGGGGAATTCTTTCGATAAGGACTTCTTTGGAGGATGAGCCGAGTATCTGTGTACTGCACACCGACAACGGGTCACAGCAAGAAGTGTTAGGCCTCCATGTTTTAGGACTGATATATAAAGCTTCTGCCTCTCTTTAATTGTCCATAATTAGAAGGACACAGACAGCTGAAAGCTCACCCTGTCCTGATGGGAATGTCCCAAAGCTTCGCACCACACCCATATTCAATCCCAAATTACAAACTAACTTACTGTACTTACTTACACACCCAAATACTATGACACAAACATGTCCAGCAATACATCAAGGGGACACTATTATTAAGAATGTACTTTAATATTATCATCTGTATCAAGCTTTTGGGAGACAGGGCCTCAGACCGTAACATATTAATTAATAAACCTCTTTCATATAAAAACAACACTGAGACTGTCTGGGATCACCAGCAGAGACAGAAGTGAGAGCCAAAGTCTACAGAACAATTGTGGCAAGTTCTCCAATATTCTTTTACAGCCAACCAATTATAAAGAAAAAATGTGGCCACAGCAAATAAATATATGTATGGCCATTTTTGGAATTTCTTTTCATGTGCATAAGTACAATATATTTACATTGCATGTATATTTATTATGGTTTTGCACACAGAGATCCCTTTTAGCAGAACTGGTTTAGTGTAAATATTACACATACCACACAAGCTGACAGAAACTCTTGCTATCTCACATTCAGAGAGAGAGAGAGAGAGAGAGAGAGAGAGAGAGAGAGAGAGAGAGAGAGAGAGAGAGAGAGAGAGGGAGCGGGGGGGAGACTGTGATACTTTTTACAAACTGGCAGCTGACATG
Organism: Hemibagrus guttatus; assembly: GCA_033459395.1. NCBI lineage: Eukaryota > Metazoa > Chordata > Actinopteri > Siluriformes > Bagridae > Hemibagrus > Hemibagrus guttatus. The sequence continues at coordinate 12,678,771 of JAUCMX010000018.1, forward strand.
CACCAAGCACATCACTACAAGTCTGTATCACATGAGTGTGTATGGTCTGGTTAGAGGGCGTCTTAAACACTGCGGGTCTTTCATCTAGTTTATATGAGCCAGAAGATGATGGGCTGCTGTTTATTGGCCTCCTACTACAATTTCCTGCTCTTGAAAAATAACTATTGCTTTTGTAGTTTAATCAGGTGAAACATCTAATGTGTGTCTGTGTGTGTGTGTGTGTGTGTGTGTGTGTGTGTGTGTGTGTGTGTGTGTGTGTGTGTGTGTGTGTGTGCGCGGCAAAATAACAGATAATCACTCATAAACTAGAGTTTCTGCATACACAGTACAGAGATAATTGTATGTTTAAAAGGATAATAAGTGCTTGGGGATGAGGCATGGCACATGTAACATCAATAACTTTTTACTAATTAGAGTTAAAAATAATAGCTACACTATGGTATTACAATAATGTCAGTTTTAATGTTATGAAATGTTATGAAGGAAATACTGAAACCCTCTCTATGAGTTGATGTAGAGAAAAAGTCCATTAAATGTATTCATTGCACTTTGGCTCCCTCTTGCAGTAAGTGCATGTAACAAACCCTAGTGGTGACCCCATATACTTGCTCCTAATACTGTTTTATTATTCTAAACTGTTTAGATACTTGGTTATCCTCAGTGACTGTGATGTTAAGCAGTGGGTAAAGCTATAGTTATTATTTCATTATTATCAGTGTCAGCTGGTTATGATATTAAATGAGAGAAACATTAATTCTCCTCATTTTTTCCTAATATGTCTTTTCCAAATAAGCAGCGTAAACAGAAAAGCAGTGCTTTCTGCTAGTCATTTCTTTCTTTTAAAACATCAAAGATATCGAAGAAATCTGTCCCTGGATTCTATCCATGTTTAATACATGCATAACCACTGCATTTTCTTCTCATGACTGATAAATCGTTATGGATATATCAGTGACGACGGCTTTAAAGAATTAGCTCAAGCTAACAACAAATCTAGGGTGTGTTTCACACAACTGTCAATAATTGGCTCTAATGATTGAGTCAATAATGAGAAATAATTCAGCCCTCTATTTTGCTGGTGGTGCTATAGACAAAATGAATGGAAATAATGGAGCCTTAGGGGTTTATTAAAATAATCATATTATCTAATCTAATCATGATCCGGGTATAAACCATTGCCATTTATTTCTAGAATTAAATTAGCTTCAGAAATAGAAATATGTGCTGTATTTAAGTTTTTTTTCTTACACTGGAAGGCATCTCCTGCCATAAAACATCAAATTTAGGCATGAGTTACATATAACACAAACAAACATGAACAGAGGACTTACATTGTGTAAGATCTGGTTGTTGTTAAGATGGTCTTGGCTGATGGGACTCAGTGGAACATCATTAGAAGATCCATTCTGATGGCAGTCGAGTGTTACATGATCATGACAGTGTGCATGACAGGTGTACTTACAACCTGCAGGAAAGAAATAAGGAGAGGTAGAAAAAAGAAACATCTTAAAGACTTTATAAAAGAAAGTTGGTTAAGTAGATAAATTATACAGTCAGGAAAAAAGCACAAAGATCACATAGGATACAAATACTTATCTGTTTCCCCTGATTTCTCCAGGCTTAAAGGCAAGTGCTTACATTTATGCACTGGCACTGATAAACCATGTCTTGGATGCTTCTGACAACATTGAAATGGTGAACTATATGTAAATGTAGTACATCATTAACTGATTTTTCCTCTTTTCTCAGTTTCACAATGGCTTGTTTTTCTGATAGACAGCTCATTGTTCACATATTTATTCAACAATAAATATGAAACTGAAGGCTAAAACCGAAAGTTGATGTTCAGAGCTACTTATTGTTTAAACAGTCAATCTACCAGAACACACCTGGTTAACAAGAAACACTTGTCAGTCAAATGTTCCAATAAATTTCAAATGATGTGGTTTGAAACAAAATATTATGAATGTTCGGTCATTAAACACATAAATATGAAGAAATAAAATTAAACCAAAATTCTCAACTCTCTTTTTCATATTCATCTTTCGATCTCAAACCTAAATGTCTTCAGTTGACACTGTCAACAGGCCTCACTGTTCCAATAGTTTCAGAGGGAATGCATATAGATACAGCCCATAATAACTAAACAACACATATGCCAAAGATCCAGAAACCTACAGGATGAACTATAACTTTACAACTCATACTGTACCCTGCTGTTTTACAGGGAACATTTTCATTATATCTGTTCAACAAAATGTATGAAACAGTTGCATACTGTATCATACATGTATGATACAGTTGACATAAATATGTAAGGTGTTCTTTGTGGACTTACAGCTTGGGAAGTTAAATATAGATAAATAACCCAAAGGGAGAGAGTGACGGTTTGCATAACATGCAAATGGTGCAGAAAAAGCAATGCTGACATTCTGGCTCACTCCTATTTGCTAAACAAAAAAAAAACAAAGAGAAACTACACATAATCAGTGAAATTCATGAACTTCTCAGACGAAAAAAAGAGGAGTAACCTGTATATACCAGTAGATGTTATATTTATATTTTTATGTTAGCTGACAAGCTTTATATTCATCCAGACTTGGAAACCTGACAGTAGCAAAATGACATGAATTTTAGGCACTGATCGTGATCTCATACCAAACTTTTTTTTCTCTCAGGAGCAAAGTTTATGACTTTCCTTACTGTCTTCTATTCTTACATGCTGAGATAAAGGTAAAATGATGATTACAAGTAAAAGGAGAGGAGAGGATGTGGTATACGTCATCTTCAGTGTGTGCTGAGAAAAGAGGTGTACGCCATCCCTCTCATGCGTCATCGCAATCATGGCACTCAGCACAACACACAGCAATGCAGCAATAAAGCAGTCACGGCACGTCATGTCAGTCACCCCGTTATCACAACCTACCTGGGGTTTTGCGCCTGAACTGTGGGGTGGTTTTGCTAGAAAGTTTGCACACTGCTGCTCCCATTCCAGCCAATGTGGATGAGACCTCTCGTTTCTCGCTATCCCATCTTTCCTCCCCTACCTCTCTCACTACCCACTTAGCTCTGAGCCTGCTTGCTGAACCTCCTTGCTGAATCAGACACAGCCTTGTCAAAAACATCAAGGTGCTGTTAACCCTGCACAATAAACTGAACAATCAGTCCCTCAACTCTCTCACACTCGCAATTCACTTTCAACCCATCTGTGATTTCCTCTCCCTTTCTCTCTGTCATCATCTCGCTCTCTCTCGCTCCCTTACTCACTGTTGATGTGCTGAGTAGGGTGATTTTGCATATCAAATGTTGTCTCTCTAGCTAGGCTGTGATGGACACACAGAGGACGACCAGAGGTGAGTAGTGAGAGATTGTTTTTGTGGACTAAAAGTGAATTAGCTGAAGGAAATTACCCATCCATTTCATGCATTTAAAAAATCAGACTGGGTCACTTTCAAAGAATATTCACTAAACATTAATTGGTCTATTCGGTCTAGATTTATAAAAATATAGAAAAATAAAAAATATTGCCATGCAAAGGATCTGACTGGCTTATAACGTAACTCATAGAGCACCCTTAAAACACCATCCCAACAGTGAAGCATGATGGTGGTAGTATCATCTTGGGGGGATGCTTTCCGTCAGAAGGAACTAGGACATTGGTAAGAGTGATAAAAACCAATAAAGGGCAATTTCAAAAGAAACCTGTTCCGGTATACAAGTGTGAGGTGCTGTACATAGAGTGGGTGAGCATGCAAGCAAAGCTTCTGCACCTTTGGATCATGTGAACTATAAAACCATGCACTGGTAGTAACATTTGATGTTTACTATTCACTGGGATACATTGAGCTGAGAGGTCTTTAAGATGTATTATCTAATATTAATGCAACATAGAACTAAACATTCTAGGTGTTTGCACAGAATCTCACATCAACACATCTGAATAACATCTGTATTTGTCTTCCCTTCACTAAGGTTTCAAAGAAAAGCACAGAATCAGGATTTTTCACACACATACTCACTTAAATCCTGAATATTGTAGGACACTGAGTAACATCCTTCCATTCTGAATGCACACACACACACACACACACACACACACACACACACACACACACACACACACACACACACAATAGCTTACCATTCTTAAGGGGTGGTAGAGAGATGTGCTGATGTTCTACATCAGTGAATCAGAAACAGTGGTGCTCTCAAACACACTCTAACTCTCAAACACACATTGCATATCTCATTAATAATCTCATATAATAGTGGGTTGATAAGGAGTGCTAGAGAGTGTAAGGCGTGTTTTTATCCAGCCTTAAAAAGCAGTGTACATGTCCAGTAAAAATGCTTTTCCCTCTCACTTAAACACACTCTCACCCAAGGTTTTGCTCTCTGGGGCATTTGGAAAGTACTGCTTACTGCTTGTCCTGGCAATAATCGCACTTCCTATAATGTGGACCAAATGGTACTATTGATCAAGTCCACTCTGAGGAAACTCAGCACTCAGCACTCACTCAGCACACTTGTGTAGGTGTGTCTGAGCAAGGCACGCAAACCTTTTGACTCAGTAAAAATGAAGAGTGTGACAGATTCTTGTGAGACACTAGCTGCAATTATGGAAAAGTAAATTGCTTCTGATAAGCATGCTGTATTGATGAAAGCAATTTCTTCAAGCACAGCATGTTCATGTCTCAACACTTAATTTAACAAGTCACTGAGATCTGATCTAATTAGTAAAGGTTTCATCTTTTACGTCATCAACTTCCAATTCTGGAAGAGGTGGAAGTTTATCATGAAGCTCTGCTTCTTAGATCATAAAATTAAGCAGAACCTGATTGGATCCCTTCAATCTGTGTATCTGTGCTTTGTGTATTAGCTACATTAACTCGCATGGCTTCCACAATCAATCATCTTTGTGCAATCTGACTCGTTCTTTATATGTTAAAACTCTACGTTATTTGTCGGTCTTTCATTACACTCCTTGCAATCAAACATATATGAAACAATTCTTTGTTTCTGTGTCATCCCTATCCATTAAACCCTTGTGCAAATTACTATGCAAAGAGGGAAAAAACATGGCCTAACTTCCCGTGTTAGACAAAGGTCACATTATTAACATAGGAGGGTACTGAGCGTGGTGGATTGCTTGTGTACACATTTACCGTCTTCACTCGTTCATCATGAATAAATGTTTTATTCTAATCAGTGTCAGTTTAATTATTATATAATACTAATTATTTTGGGAAATAGAACCAACTTAATTCATTCATAAAAATCATGAATAGCTACATGCAAGATTAACAGTGGGAGATGTTGAGAGTTGCCTGTAAAGATAAAATGTTTCAAGGATTTTTGGAATATTTTTGGGACATTGTCACATGATGTCATTCTGCACGAAGTCATAAGACAAAAAGGGTTCGTCAAGGATTAAATATGATTAACAGTTCTTTAAAGAGGCTCTAGTCATAACCTTATCTAAAAAGAAATAACCCTTAAGAATATACTTAATACAGAACCCCTTTAGAAAGCAAAGCATATCTAGCATGTGGCAAATAACTTAACAGGGGATTTTTAAAGCAGCTCAAACACACTGCCAGCTTCAGAATGCGGTGACTGGGTGAAAGGAATGTTGATGCAGGAAATTAGAAATGAAATATCTGTAATCTCTCCTTCCTTAAAGGAAACGTATGTATGATCCTTAGAACCGTACCTTAACCAAATCAACGCACGTGCTGAGACAAAACTCCCCACATTTACTTGTTGCCATACAAACACTGTGTGTGTGTGTGTGTGTGTGTGTGTGTGTGTGTGTGTGTGTGTGTGTGTGTGTGTGTGTGTTCCACTGGCGCATAGCTGTTATTTGTCCTTCAAACTTGTTCCTTCAGCTGTTTTACTAAACTCACTAAACTGTCATGAAGAACCTCTAGAGCAGTGGTATTCAACAAAAAATTGTGAGGGTCCATTTACATAAAATCTTGCAAAGATCTGAATAAGCAACAAACATGGCAGAATGGCTCCATAACATTAATAATGTTTAGTGTATGGCTACACATGATGCTGTAACATTTCACTAACGTCATAGAATTTGACTCAGGCAGAATAAATATGTTCTTCTAATTAACTTTCTTTTAGAACAATACAGACATGTCCATATTAGCAGATCCAGACAGAAATAGAAATTCCTATATGCCCATATAGCAATCTTCTTCCAGTGCTGTCTGAGTGAGGAATTCCACATGCTCCAGACTTCATTCCTCTTGGCTCCTGACAGACTGGACTTCTAATAGGCTGCTGAAACAACACCAAACTGCTAGACAAAGGGTAGGTCACTCAGCTGCCTATCAGCTCTTCACTGTTCTCTAATCACTCTTCAGTCACAGGATCATCCATTGAGGATGTTCTCAGGGTCAGGAACTGTATTTGGCAGGTTACTGTGAGCCCATTCGCACACGGAAGTTAGACACATCTTATCATTTAATATTTACCTTTAACTCCACTCTCAAGAACTGAGAAACTGTTGTTCTGAAACACGTTGTCTCTAAAGCCTGGGCTTGTATGAATCAGCTGAAAATTATGTTATATTCATGTAATATAATTAATTTTGTAGCAGAGGGACATGAAATCAGTTGAACACAACACGAACTACTCATAACATGTCCTCATAACATCATCATCTTCATCAACAACATTTTCACTAGCCGCTCTATCCTGGTCTGAGATCACTCCAAGTGCCGTCTCTTATGCTAATTAAACTGTGTACCCTCAAAAAGGACTCGTACCCTCAGAGGTGTACCTTTTTTGTTTTTTTCATATGTACTGTACTGGAAAAGTGAATCAGATATACTTTTACAATGCAGTGAAGCAACAGAGTTAGACCATAAGGTATTGTTGTACCTTAAATTAATTTATTTTATGTTAATCTCAGGTGAGAGATGGTACATAGGTAAATAGACATACTGTTAAAATGAACCAACGCAGAGTCACAGTGTTGCAGTCAAACAACAGAGTGTTGTTCTTAATACTTTGTCGCTTACTAAAGACAGAAATAATGCCTTTAACAGCATGCATTTCTCCTCCCTATATAGCACAGATATCCATGTTACAAGAAACATTTCAAACACTTGTAATAATAAAGTGATAATAATTCTAACATACTGAGCTGAAACAAATCAGTCAGTACATTCCCAGACTTCTGTAGTAAAATAAAGTAATTTCTAAAGTATTAATTATAAATATTTACTGGTTCACATATACCGATGTCTTGGAAATATTTTCCATTTTTATAGCATGTAATATGAAGTAAAAGTAAGTTGCTTTCGGCTGCTCCCTGTTCAGGGTCGCCACAGCGGACCAACTGGTCCCCACAACAACTTGCCAAATGTTTTACGCCAGATACCCTTCCTGACGCAACCCTCCCATTTTTCCGGGCTTGGGACCGGCACTGTACCCCGTGGCTGGGAATTGAGCCCAGGCCTTCCGCATGAGAGGCGAGAAACCTACCACTGAGCCACCAATGCCCCAGCATGTAATATGAAGTAATTTAAACAAATATAGGTGTTCAAAAACTTTTGCCTGTTAGTATATATCCTAGATTTCAAAAACACCTTTGAGTCCGATGCCCGTTTTGAAAACCTCTAAACTACATGAGAGTTATTTTGCAGTCACCAAATAAAGCATTTTTTCCATTTTAAATATATAAAAATTCAACACGTAAAAGGATATTGAGAGAAATCACATGTAAATTCCTTCCAGGATCATTGATTACAAATTGCAAAAGAGTACTTTGTATTATGAATATGTATTATTTATGAAATGGCAGGCTTACACAAAGCTGCTCATAGCAACAGGCCGCAATTTCTCCTAGTGGATAAATACAATATATACCATTTAAAATATTCTGCAGTATGTCAGTAGACCACATTGCAGCTCTACAGTCTAGAATTACATTCTGAAAAGAAATTCTCTGAATAAACTTCCTGTAGAGGAGAATCTAACACAGTCAAAATCCAAAATCCTCCAACCAATCATGACTGCCACCAATCAAAACCCATATAAAGCAACGGACACCAGCTCATTATCCTGTGTGGTACTGGACTCACCAGAAAGCTTCCACAGAAGGCTGAGCTCCATGCGTCCCGAGCGGCACATTACTTTGGAGAAACAGTAGTAGAACACGGTTATTTTTCTCAGAGTTCTGCTGAAGCCTCTCCTCAGCGCCATGACTTACACAGCATCCTCCTAAGAGCTCACACAGAAGTCCAAACGCATCGGTGTTTCCCATGCATGTGATAAGCAAGAGCTTCGGCCATAATGAATTTCTATCACTCCCGCTCTGTTTTTCTCTCCTTCTCTGTCTACAGCCTCCCTCCATAGAGTCTCCTCTGTGTGTGTGTGTGTGTGTGTGTGTGTGTGTGTGTGTGTGTGTGTGTGTGTGTGTGTGTGTGTGTGTGTGTGTGTGTGTGTGTGTGTGTGTGTGTGTGTGTGGTGGGACACCATGATTTTCTACTGCGCTCAGTCAGTTGGTCAGGAGGCGGTCTATTGTGGTTCAATCATTATGCTGTCACAGAGCAATGTGTCTTCTCTAGACACACAGTCACTGCTGCTAGACAAACAAGCAGATGGATATTAGGGAAGCCAACAGGTGGGTGTCAAATAGCGAGACACAAAGCCAGAAAAAGGTCTATTCATGCTATACTGGATCTAATATTTTTGCTTCTATCCTCATGTTATTCTTAAGATTTAAACATAAGTGCCATAATGCACAAAAACCTTGAAGTAAATTTATTGTATCTGATTTTATGATAATTGCATTGGGAAGACACACACAATAACTTAACTACATACCACAGCACTGCTGAATTGTCCATTCTGACTGGTCAGAATGTGTTTATTTAACAAGCAAAACACAGGTTTTCTTAAATGGTGAATGTAGATGGGTTTCAGCACAGAGGACCTGAAGGTATCTCAGTAACATGAAAGCTGCATTTTTGTTGTTTTAAATTCAAGAGAAAGACTATCTCTTCAGAGAGAAGACTGTCAATAGCTGCTAAAAGGTAAGTGAGAACAGGAAGTAGATTTGCGAAGGCAACAACAATAAACAGATAAAAAGTACAGCATCACTTCAAGCCATTTTGCTGATTATTTCCTCTAAATAGAATGTCTCCTCCTGTTTTATTCCCCATGTATAAAACCTATCACTATAATTTACAGAAAGGTTGCTCAGCAATTGCTGTTGTTTCAGCAGCTCCCTGTTTGGGGTCACCATACCGGATCATTTAGTCCACATGTTTCGATTTGGCACAGGGTTTACGCCTTTCCTAATGCAACCCTCTCACTTGGGACCGGCACTGAGAGTTAACTCTTCAGTGGCTGGGTTAGCACCCTTCCCGGGAATCGAATATGGGCCATGGCAATGAGAGCGAGGGATCCTGCTGCTGGACCACCATCAGGCTCTAGAAAGGTTGCTGAACAAAAAAAGCACTATATCAAAAATGGTAATTGAATAACATACAGAGAACAAAAAATATCCAGTGGGCAGCAGTTCTGTGGGTGGAAATACACGCTTGATGAGAATAGGAGGAGAATGACCAGTCTGCTCACACTAACTCAGATAACCACTTCTTGCAACAGCGGTGAGCAGAAAAGCATAAGGTCAAAACCACACAGCTACAACAGCGGAAAACCAAATTGGGTTCTACTTCTGTTAGTCATAAACAGGAACAGAAAACTGGAGTAGACACAGCTCACAGAACTGCAACTGAATGAATGTTTTTTTGTTTTTCGTACCAGTCTGAGTTAAACTCTAGAGCAGGAATGTCCAATCATATCTGCACAGGCCATTGTGGGTGCAGGTTATCATTCCAATCAAGCAGGAACCACACCTTTTATTCCTACTGTTTAATCAGTTGATCCTGGCTTTCAGTAGACTCAGGTGTGGCTTCTGCTTGGTTGTAATGAAAACCTGCAACCACACCAGACCTTTGTGGATACGACAGGATATCTCTGCTCAAAATCTGAAATAATTCTCAAACCAACCCAGTCTGGCACCAACAACCACGCCACTGGTACAGTCACAGAGATCACACTTTCCTCCCTTCTGATGTTTGATGTGAACATTAACTGAATCTCCTGACCCGTATCTGCATGAATTTATGCATTGGACTGCTGCAACATAATTGGCTGATTGTATAATTGCATGAATGAGCAGGTGTACAGCTGTTCCTAATAACATTGACAGTGAGTGTAATGTGTCGGTTCAGACTGCCTTTCATTTTTTTTTCTGTTTTAATTTCTTTTTTCTCTACTATGGCAATGACTTTGTCATTACCAAGTAAACTAACCAACAAATAATGTTCTTTTGGCTGCTCGTCGCCACAGCAGGTCATTTGTTGCACAGGTTTCCAGGAGACACAGATTTAATGCCAGGTGACCTCCCTTACGCAACCCTCCCATTTTATGCAGGCTTGGGACCAGCACTGAGAGTTAACTCTTCAGTGGCTGGGTTAGTGCCCTGCCTGGGAACCAAACCCGGTCCGCAGCAATGAGTGCACGGGATCCTGCCACTGGACCACCAGGAGGCTACTAACCAACAAGTAAAATAAATCTGCAAAATAAATAAATCCGTAAAATAAGTGTGCATGAGCTGAATTTGTTTTATTGGAACATGACAAACTCATATATTTTCTGACAGAAAATACTTATTTACTTATTTATAATACTTATTCTTATTTACTGCTGTAGATATAATGTATATATAAAGTATAAAGCCATTTTAATTGATCTACTTTCACACATATATTCTTGCTATCTTTTTTTACTTATCTTACAATGACAGATCATCCATAAATAATGTGTGAATATGACCGATATTTTGCAATATTATCAGTAAATTAGTGCTTTGGGCTATTACACACCATTACCCTGTGTTTTAGGTGTTATCTTATTAGAAGCTGACGTACAAGATGAAAGTATTTTCCTAAAACCAACAGAATGTCACCAAACAAGTAGAGGCATCAGCAAGCCACTGTGAAATGCACTTTGTCACGACCACACTTCATTTCTTTCTACTTAGCCAGAGTAAGCTACAGGTGCATGTGTGACAGTCTGGGAAAAGCCATCTGACATCTTGAAGGAAAACATGTTCCCTTTTGTATATGTCTCTCAACCACATATAAAGTTTATAGCACTTTAAAGTATTGTAGCCCCCCAAAAAGGTTCCACTCTGATTCACATGCCTCAAAGGAGCATCATAGACATTCTGACAGGCGCTATCTGATTACAAACAACTGATTTTGAATGTGTGCTTTTAGCTGCAGCACATAGCTCTCTAACAAGCTAGTGAGCTTGTAGACAGCATTAGGGAGACTACTTTTGTTAAACTGGCTCCTTACACTATATAATGCTAGGAAAGTTCATAAAACATTTCTACATTGTTTTTTGGTGAGATATATTTATGCTTTCTTAAATGTCAAAATGTTTATAGGCAGAAAAACTAGAATTTGGCCAAAGTTTTGCTATTTTTCTGTGTTTTTTTTTTTTTTTTTTGGTTTGCCAGAGTTCAGCAACATCAAGACATACAACAGGTTCCTCCAGATTGCAAAAAGCATATTTACACTTCAATGCATTGTACATATGCTACTAGGACAGAGAAGTAGCTTCCAAAATGTTACACAGCCACAATTACTTGGTAGCATGTGTCTGCGTATATGATAAAAATAGATGGCCAGTGTAGAGCAGGGCTATTATCTTAAGCACTTGATTTAGTGATTGCTTCACTCTTCACTCTTTCGCTTGCTTATTTGCTCGCTTGAGTCAGGTGTCAAATTAAGAAAAAGTCACCTTTGTCCAAGTGTTACATTTGAGTGAGCGCATTGTGCACTACTTGTGAATGAACAACTACTTAAAGGAATACAAAATAAGGACAGGGTCTTGAGATGGCATTTTTGGGGTTAGAAAGGGAACTTAGTGAACTATTGGCTTAGGCAAGAAGGCAAAAGGACAGGTGTTCATCCAGACACTAAACAAATCATGCAAGCCATATGATGTGAATCTGTACAAACATGACACTTCAGTTGATTTTCCTGCCTGGAAGTTGGACAAGACAACCGAGAGCCTTAGATACCTATTGCTGTTTTTTGTAATATTCCAACACTAAACTTATAAAACCACTCAGAGCTGAAATACTCTGGAGTAGTAACTAAATGGAGCTTGTTTAGGGTTCACATCATGGTCTTTTTTAATACAAGACACTAATATCACAAAATAAAGTGTTTTAGTTGGAATAAAGTGTTTTGACAAAGCAGTGTGCACTTCATACAGTGCTTTGTTTGTTTTAATACCAACAGAGAGACAATGTGCTCAAGACAGTGTGTGAAGCCCAGGACTGAGCTATGGTCAACACTCCTTAAGGACAGCATTACTGCGATTATTGTGATGATCAAGTCTCAAAAAATGAAAACCAGATATATTCCTTTAAAGACACATACTCTTGAGAATGTATGTAGATAGTGACAAAATATAGAGGTTTACTAAAAACCAGTCTGTCAACATACCGGTAGGTGTGTGTGTCCGTGTGTGTGAGTGTATTTCGTGTACGCCTGTCACCTATTATTTGTTTTTGGATACGGCACACACGCTGTAATAACACAAATCAGTTTGTGTGAACTTACTCTCAACTGTTCTCAAATATTAGTAGAACATCAGTTCCAGAAACCAGGAATTATTCAGTAAGATAGTACAATTTATCTCCCTGTAAGATTTTCTGTAGGATATGATTTACTCACATTGGGAAGAGAAGAAATCAATAGTCCTGTATTTACATCCCACCTGCCTCACTCACATTTTATAACATCTGTGGCCATGATTCAAAACCAGTTCATTTCAATCCAAGTACACTTCATCCAGATCATGAAGTCTTTAATTAGGGCTTGATTAACTAGATCAAGTGATTTGGAGGTCAGAGGGTATCCAGGGTTGTAGCCACTTAAGGATAAATGTATAATGAAGATAAATGGTTGCCTCAAGCTCGCCCTCACCTGTGCACATCAGGCCTCCCTGGAAGATGATGGCACAGCACACATCGCACCATCCTTCTGATGCCTCCTCTCTGAACTCATGTCCCTCTCCTCTTCTTCCCTGCGCCCCGAATATGCTCCTCACATCCGGGGGTTTGTAACCCTTCTTCCTGGCGCGTGGAGCGGCTCCTCCGTCGTCGGCGCATCTGAGCAGGTCGTTGGGGGCTTCTCTGAGCTTCTTATCGGAGTGTGGATCCCACGGGGACGGAGCTTTCTTCGCTCCTCTTGCTTTGCGCATTTCAGCCTCTTCTTTTTCTAGCGAGTCTTGCGCCACTCACACACTCACAGGACAAGTAGCGCTAGAGGTGAGGAGGCGAGGGACGATGCGTGCGCCACAGCCACGCCCTCACACTTCAACACCCAAATTCAGGACTATTCAAACTATTCCAGAAACCACGCCTGTGTACCTGCTCATTCATGTACTTAATACAATCCGCCAATCACATGTGTAATGCAATAACGTAGAAAATCATGCAGATGAGAGGTGCAGGTGAAGAGCTGCAGTTAATGTTCACAACAAACATCACAATGGGGAGAAATGTGTTTGTTGCTGCCTGACGAGCTGGTTTGAATATTTTCAGGAACTGTTTATTTGGGATTTTCACACGCAACAGTCTCTAACATTTACTCAGAATGGAGCAAAAACATCAAGAGAGCAGCAGATCTACAGGCTGAAACACACTGTTCATGAGAAAGGTCAGAGGAAAATGGCCAGACTGGTTCACACAGACAGGGGAAGTTACAGTAACTCAAACAGACACTCATTACAGCCATGGTGAGCAGAAAAACATCTCTGAAAGCACAACACAGCAAACCTTCAGACGGATGATCTGCAATAGCAAGTAACCACATTGGATTTACTCTCACACCAAAACTGGACAGTTGAAGACTGAGAGCTGGGTCTGATGCCCACTGCTGCATCAGATTCCTGTTCTTGGCTGTCAGGAGTGAAATCCAGTTCTCTGCTTTTGCACCTGTTTAAGCCTATATCTATAGTATCTGCCTATTGAATTCCCTATAAAGTGGACAGTGTATGTCCTTGAAGCTCTAAATCACTGGCTATATTAAAGGTGCGACACTAAAGAACACACATTACTAGACAACTAAACTGTAAATGTTGCTGAGGTGGTACTCACAATAACACACTGAAGATATCTATGCTTTAAAATGTGTTAAGGTGCATACACCAACCAGGCATACGATTATGACCACCTGCCTAATATTGTGTTGGTCCCCCTTTTGCTGCCAAAACAACCCTGAGCCGACATACACTGTGTATTCTGACATCTTTCTATCAGAACCAGCAGTAATGTCTTCAGCAATTTGAGCACTGCCTCAGGTTTTTTTCTGCCCGAGTCATGATAAAGGTCAAGTCCTAAATATAAAACTCCTGCAATAACTAGTTTGTCAGAACAACCATACTACCACCTCTAACAGGGGAAGCTTGTCCACTATTCTATACCACTATTCATTTTATTTAGTGCAGCATGTATGCACATGCCATTTTAGGACGTAGCCGGTTCCACTCCTGACCTGCAATCTACCTGCATGCTAATCTACGTAGTAAACGCAGACTGATAAATACGGTCTTAAACAAGTCGTAAATTGTCGTAATTACTTTATGTACAGTTTAGAGTTGTATATAACGTAAATACAGCAATTTTCTGTAACACGGATCCTCAAACATTTGGGTCCCGAGACCATTTAATAAAGTCCATGGACCCCTTATTACAGATTCATTTCATTAACATTAAACATTTACAATAATTTGTATTTTTAGGCATACACCGACCAGGCATAATGTGATTGTGTTGGTCCCCCTTTTGCTACCAAAACAGCCCTGACCCATCATGCACTGTGTATTCTGACACCTTATTATCAGAACTAGCATTAACTTCTTCAGCAATTTGAGCAACAGTAGCTCGTCTGTTGGATCGGATCACACAGGCCAGCCTTCTATCCCCACCTGAATCAATGAGCCTTGGCCGCCCATGACCCTGTTCCTTCCTTGGACCACTTTTGATAGATACTGACCACTGCAGACCGGGAACACCCCACAAGAGCTGCAGTTTTGGAGATGCTCTGATCCAGTTGTCTAGCCATCACAATTTGGTCCTTGTCAAAATCCTTTCAAATCAAATCCTTACACTCGCCCATTTTTATAGACTACTAAATAATTATCATAAATTATACCAATTAATTTAATAATTATTATGATATACTATACCATTTATTAATAAAATAAATAGGTGAAACTTCATAGTCATGAAATTTTTAAAAATGTTTTTATTAAAAGAAATGAAGCCACAAATATGAACATGGAAATAATACAAAAATTCTCTTGATGCATAAAAATGGTTCTTATCTGCCATCTCTGGGTATTAGAAAAAAAATAAAAATAAAAAAAAATAAATAAATAAAACACAAAAGATTCAACAGAAATTTACTAAAACAAATCCATAATATTGAACTATTATTCACATCAGCTTTGGGATTTTTACACAAATATATAAACAATTTTTACTGAAATACATTCCTTATTCATCTAACTTGGTCCCTGAGTATAATGAAACCTTATGACAGTTCAAGAGGGAAAAAAGAAAAACTCAAAAAACTATAGGTTTAATGAACCTCCTCCTCAGCATCACTGGCTGTGCCGAAAACTTTTACCTAAAAAGAGAAAACAAAATAGATTTGAAAAAAATTTGCATTTGTTGTTAAATAATGAAGAAAACGTATCTAAATCAAACAAGAGGCATGGCTTTGTAGCGAGCTGTACTGCACTTACATAGCCGCCTTGTTGGTTGACCCAGGGGGTGAAATAATCCTTCAGGTATTTAGCCCCAAAGCCCAGCACTCGGTTCATGGGATGGCAGTCCATGGTGTTCAGGCGACTGGTCAGCTCAAAAGTGACCGCGATCTCAGCCTGCTTTATGGTCTGTGTAGTAGGACGCTCCTCTGGACTTAGTCTCATCAAAAAGCTACTAGTCAGTTTTTCAAAGAAACTGTATGACAGAGAATCCTGCAGCTGTTTCCTAAGTTCGTGGTCCATTTCAATCTAGGGACAGATGTTAAACAATTATTTCAGTATATGAAATTTCACAGTGATCTTTTTTCCACCTTGATAAATAAATAAAAAATAACTAAATGTTCCCCCCTCGGTAATGCAGAATCCAATAGAAATATCACTTTACAGACTACAAGCAAAGATGAAAAATACTTTATTTCACTCATAGGAAAGATGAGTGAAATAAAGATGTTGTTACGCTTAAACTTGTGATTCATTTATTTCAAACCCCCAAGTGCATCTGCTGGATTAATGAAAAGAAAGGAATGAATGGGACTTACTTTCTCGTTTAGTTTATCTCCTTGTTCCCTAAGCAGCTCCACTATTTGCTCCACAAGATCTGCATATACAGGATAAGGATTAGAAACCCTGCTACATCTGACTGATTTAACACAAGCTCTGTATGTATCACTAGCAAGAAAGTAAAGGTAATAAAAGGCAGTAACCTAGAGAAGAATTACTCACCGTTACTATCAGTTTCTATATCCGAAGATATGAATTGAACATCATCTGTGAGCTCAGTCAACTTGTTGACAATTTGTTCAACTTCTTCCTGGTCTGAAACGGCTGCAGTAAAGAACACAAAGAGATTAATTAGTGAGCCATGTTTATGAGGCAAATACCTCTGGTACAATGGGTCATATCTGTTTCATAACCTCATGACCTACAAATATAAAGCTGCACCCTCTGTACATGGCTGTAATGTGTTCAATAACGGTCATAGCATTAACAAGTCATCTCGGGAGGTATTCTGAAACTCATACGAACCTGCAGCTGCCGATATTCTGCAGGGTCTAGTTGCGTGATCATCATCTTCCTTCTCTGGCCGAATGCAGCTTATGAGCTTCAATAATGAACGATTCTGATATTTCTGTGCTTTACGGTGTTTCTGAGGTTGTTTAGGGGGTGCACCCTTGGCCTCTCCTACACCGTTGCTGTGTGGGGTATGATTGTTTGTCCTTTTTTTCTTCTGTGTATACTTCAGAAGGAGTTTGTACTCTAGACTGTCTTTGGGAAACGTCTGTGCAAGCAGTTCTGCCTGGTCTCTGATTGTAGAAAAAGACAAACAAGAAAAATCCCGACAGTGTTTATACACAGGTTTTGTGCTTTGTTCATTGTTCAACACTGAATATTAAGAAAAGGTCTGTAGAAAGGTAAAAAGCTGCCTGTATAAGCTTCATAGCCATTTTATTTGACCTTAAACTTAAACTTTGTTAACTGTCTACATGAAGCAAATGACTTCACACCTTATCTCTAGAGTTAAAGTTTAATGTGTTTTAAAAACAAAAGTAAGAAAAAGTTCTGTTTCTCAAGAAAAGAAAAAAGACTGAAGACTTTGTTGTACTCCGAGGTCTTCAGTTTGGGTATGGTGGACAATTTTTGGACATTATTTTTTAAATCTAAAACCAATTTAAATGTAACCATGACTTCAGCACAAGATATCAGTTAGCAAACTTCTAGAGAATTTCATCTGTTTGTCAAGTCATCTAGCCTGAATACACACCACATTCCTCCCTAATGACACACTTAAGAAGCATGGGAAAATGTCTACTTTTTTTTACTTTAAGGCATTCCCCTTTACATAACAGTGATTCTCATGTGCCATTTCATCATCCTATATATAGAAAATTATGTGAGTAACCATCAAGCAAAACAGGAAGGTGCGTTTGACTGTAATTTTCTGAAAATACGTGAACAGTAATGGATCACATAGAAATACTTACATAATGGAAGAATATCATATGATTAAAAAAACCCGATGTAAATGAATGTCAAAAACAAATCATGTGGGCCTTTGCCTAGTTTGTGAGAGTTTTTGTCTAGTTTGTGGAAAAGTACTTTCCAAAAAAGTTTTTTCTTCTTTAAAATAATTTTTCACATATGTCCGGTACAAATATGTGGTCTTGTTTTAGGATATTTAGGATCATTTTTGTTGTGTTTTATTTCACAGGTGAGCCACACTGTAACATGTCTATATGACATCTTAAAACAATTTAATCTGATTTAATTAAAGAAATTAACTTAGAAATTAATTATAAAAAATAGGTTATTTATAAGATCATGAAGCAAAGTTGGTTTATATGTTTATTTACTTACTTATTGCTTAATTGTCTGTCTGCATAGGCTATCTATAAATTAGTTTAATCATGCATAATCCTTTCACTGTATTAGGCACCTCCTTTAGAGATAAGCCATAGTACATGGCAGATGCTGTCTAAACTTATGGGCTAAGTACCTCCTGATGCTTTGTGAAAACTTTACCATGGGTAACTGATTTTGATAAATCTATACCGCATCACATGACAGCTATGGATAACTCCAAGGAACACCTCTTATTGACTCTTGCCCTCGTTACTTCATATCCTGCCATGTTTTCCACATGCTGCAGTTCATAATATCAGAAAAGGAAATTGTGTGAATTTACGTCTTACAACATGCCGCCTGGGCACAGCTCAGATTCAGACCTGACTACTGAATACTGCTGGCTGTGGAAGTAGTTACAGACTATTGCAGGATTATAACTGAGAGATTATAGATTTTTAATAATTTTATAATCTAATTTTATATAGTATAGTATATAGTAAAATTAACATCTGTGCAACTTTATTTACACATTCAAAAATGATCTGCCAGTGAAGTTGCTGACTAACACACACACACACACACATGTACACAAACACACACGCACACACACGCAAAATTAACATCTGTGTGCAACTTTATTGTACACATTCGAAAATTATCTGTCAGTAAAGTTGCTGACTAACACACACACACACACACACACACACACACACACACACACACACACACTCGAAAATGATCTGTCTGTAAAGTTGCTGACTAACACACACACACAAACATGCACACAAACACACACACACACACGCAAAACTAACATCTGTGTGCAACTTTATTGTACACATGCGAAAATGATCTGTCAGTAGAGTTGCTGACTCACACACGCACACACACACACACACACACACACACACACACAAACACACATTCGAAAATGATCTGTCTGTAAAGTTGCTGACTAACACACACACACACACACACACACACACACACACACACACACACACACACACACACACAAAAATTAACATCTGTGTGCAACTTTATTGTACACATTCGAAAATTATCTGTCAGTAAAGTTGCTGACTAACACACACACACACACACACACACACACACACAAACGCAAAATTAACATCTGTGTGCAACTTTATTGTACACATTCAAAAATTATCTGTCAGTAAAGTTGCTGACAAACACACACAAACACACACATTCGAAAATGATCTGTAAAGTTGCTGACTAACACACACACACACACGCACACAAACACACACACACACACGCAAAATTAACATGTGTGCAACTTTATTGTACACATTCGAAAATGATCTCTCAGTAAAGTTGCTGACAAACACACACACACACACACACACACACACACACACACACACACAGTGGTTGTGTGGCAACCTAATAGTTTAGTTTGAGGAAATTTGTACAACAGCTTTAACAAATCATCTGACTTTTCTGAGTCACACACCGCCATTCTGTTGAGATGATTACAGGCACGGCTGTAAAACCCCTAACACTTCTAATTCCTGCTTTGGATTTGGACTGAAATTCTGTAAGAAGTTTCCGCAGCCCAAAACTTTTCCTTGGTTAAAGTGACAGACTGTGTCCGGACATGCCTTCAACTAAATCAGGCGAACTACTAAATGTGACGTAAGAGGGGAAAACCTCAGCATTCGCACACACATACACAAACACAAACACACATGAACAAACACACACACAAACACACACTTCAGACGTTCCTAGACATCCAATAAATCTATACATTATCTGTACATGTAAATAATAAATAAATAAATCCGCGACATTCCTCTTCCGCGGATCCGAGTCTCCCAGACAAGCGCCACGTCTGGATCATGTACACATACACACATACACACATACACACATATAGAGTATTTACAAATAACACTAAACTCTATATGATGAAAAATAACTGAGTATACTGTTGTACAGTCTCTGATAACGACTGCGAATTTTGCCGATCGCTTCTTTTACTTCTGCAGAGTTACAGAGTCACTACAACCATAGACAAATAGAATGTGTATATACGTGATATATAAGAATAATAGAAATAATATAAAGTCTCTATTAGACGCTTACATCGTTTGTTCCTGCATTCCGTTCGCCATGACGCTGCAGTGTGAGTCCGGCTCAGTGTGAATGTGTTTCTGGAAACCTCTAAACACTTATTCATGAGCTCTGGTTCTCGGCTAGCGCGCAGCATTTTATAATGACTACAGGGTGTGACGTAATGACGTGCTGGGTGTGACGTAATAAAGGTGTAGCCCGTGTTTATTTCTAGTTTCATCCACTGGAACTGTACATACACTACCGCTCAAAAGTTTGGGATCACTCAAAACTTTTTATTGTTGTCCAAGGAAACACACACGAGATTAGTCTGAATAGAAAATATAGCAAAAGAACTGGACATGCTGAGTTAGGAATAATGACTTTGATGGAAATGATTAATGTTTTCTTCAAACTTTGCCTTCATAAAAATAAATAAATAAATAAATAAATAAACACCTTTCAATCACCTTTCACCTGTCAATCTATCAAGATAATCGGATGAGATTTCACCTCATGCTTACTGGAGCATCTCCCACAAGATGGATTGGCCGATGGAGCCTTCCTCCGTAGTGATCACAAACTTTTGAGCGGTAGTATATATATATATTATATATGTGTTATGGTCTGATGAAACCAAGGTTGAACTCTTCGGCCATAATTCCAAAAGGTATGTTTGGCGCAAAAACACCGCACATAACCAAAAGAACACAATACCCACAGTGAAGCACGGTGGTGGCAGCGTCATGCTTTGGGGCTGTTTTTCTTCAGCTGAAACTGGGGCTACATACTAATAAAAAATAAAGGTTTTAGAACTGGAAAAGGTTTTATAATATTAATTGAATAATAAAGTTCCCTGGTGAGAGATAAACATGATTTATTTTGTCAGCTCAATCATCAAACAATAAAGTATATTTATGTGATGATTTCCATTGAACAAATGAACATCACATATACTTTCCACTGTGTTCATTCTTTAATGACTAACTTCCCAATATCTGAGACCTGAGGTCTAGCTAACACATGAATGGTCATTAGTCATCAGAGTCCACTAATATAGAGTGATGTCGCTAACATATACAATTGGAAATGAAAAAATATACATCGTTCAAGTATTCCCATATTTTAAACAATAATTAAAAAAAAATAACAAGCAAGTACTTTTGATAAGTTATGTTTAACAAAAAAGTAACAGAAATAATGCCATTTTATAACCTCATAATTGAGCAGAAAAATCTTGGTAACAAAATCTCATGCACAATAAAATCACAAATAATACAAAATAACACAGCAGATCAGTAATATATAAACCACTCTCACAGCAGGTGTAACAAATTTCCATCATGACCATTTTCATGCAAATGCTTTAATAATGTTTTAATATTTTTCGCATTGTTTTTAATGCAACAAAATGTGGCCACTATTAGTTTTGCAGGCTTACCAAAATTAACATCAAAAGCTATTGTTTCATGTTTTCCAGTAAGAGGATGTACACATGCTGCTTTAGTCTGACTGAACCTCATGACCATTTTGCCACAGTATGAAACATAAATGTTTGGAGTACTACGTAATTAAACTGAAAAAACAAGTGTGTAGTGGCTAACAAGGTGATATTAATCCCCTACCATCACTAAAAGGAAATGAAAAGTTTCATCACTTGCTTGGGTGCATTAGACAACCATTTATCTATTAATATTAGTGTAACGTAAAACATAAAATAAAGAGATTAATGCACATATGTCATCTATTCATATTGCATTGAATATGGCTCAGATTATGATAAATAATTTACTGTCACAATTACTGTCACTGCACACAAAACAAAAAAGATGTCAGAGTATAGTTAAATGCTATGTACTGTATGTACATAAATAACGTGAACATGTTTCCCCTCACACTGAATGACTGTCTGCAACTTTCACTTGTCTGATATGGAAAAATAGATGTGTTTTTTTTTTCAGATGAGACATCCACTTTCTCAGCTGAGCCAAATAAGGAAATATAAAGACATTTCTAGAATAAGAGGCACAAAATTTCAACTCTAAATTTTTTAATCATCTTTTTATGTTGCAACAAAAAGAATAGGAGGTGTGTTAGCTTCAGGTAGTAGGAATCAGAAGTGGTAGCTCACTGATTAACCTGTTGGACTGCTCATTGAAATGTTGTGAGTTAAAATCCTACTGTTGCCAAGATGCCACTGCTGGGCTCTTGAGCAAGGCCCTTAACCCTCAACTGCTCAGTTGTATAAATGAGATCAGTGTTGCTCTGAATAAGGGCATCTGATGCTGTACATGTAAGTACTTAATGTTCTCATTTAAGCATACTGACATTTAGTGGCATTAGTGCATTTCTGGTGGTTAAGATGGCAAACTCCTCATGCCTGAGAGGAAGCTTGTGGCTTTCGCCTGCCTGTGTTGGCAGTTCAATTGTGATAATGGATGAAAATACACAACTACACATACACAACATGGTGTATGGGAGAGATGGCTGGCTTAGGCAGCAGTGTCTTGTGTGCCTGATGCTCCTCTGTATATCTCTGTCACGGTGCCATGGCCACATTTCTGGAAACTGCACTGTGCAATTTGCATTGTATCTATCTGTTATCTAATACCTCATACTACCATACCAGTACACAGGCTTAACGAGAGGAAAACGACGTCTCTTAAAGTAAGTACAATCAGTCTTTCAATAAATAAATCAATAAATAAGCAATAAATAAATACCAATGCAAATCTGCCCAAAATCATTCTAAACCCACAGTGATCCCCAGGAAGCACCAACAACCTTTTTCTCTATTCTTAAGGGTTTCTGCTTGAGAAAGGCCTCCCATCTGTCTCTCTATGAGGCTTCTTTAGGTCATTGCTGCGACCTTCTCACCTTTCCTTCTCAGTTTTCTTCTTTCTCTCTCTCTCTATCTCTCTCTTCTCTCTCTCTCTCTCTCTCTCTCTCTCTCTCTCTCTCTCTCTACGTGCGAGAAAGTGGACTCCAGGACTTTCATGAGCTGTGAAAGCCAGGGTCTGTGGGAGGAGCCAAGTTTCCTAGTGTTTCTTCACACAGCCGTCTCTAAATCCTCTCGTGTGGCTGGCTGTTCAGACTCCTTGCTCTCCAGATAGGAGGCCAAATCAGAGTCTCCAGCTTCCTGAGCACAGTCTTTGGGAGTTTTCCCCTGAAAAGACAGCAAGTATAATTCATGTTTGGGTCACACAGTCACAAACTTAAACCTGTCAAACAACAAATTCTTGGTGAGATCTTATGATCTTAAGAGAACTTTATTACACAAACGCAGCATTTTTCATGGATCACTTAACATTACAGAGAATCATTTGGAATAATGCAGACAGCATCCCAACACAATATCTCAGTTTTATCTCTGTTACTTTATCGTTGCCTGTAAGTCACATGATTTAGATGTACAGTCACAAGGTACAGGTAGAACAATAAATGACTCACCACAAAGTTAGTTTTGTTCAGGGAAGCACCGGCCTCCAGCAACAGTTTACAGACTACATAATGTCTATGACAGGCTGCTTTGTGAAGTGCTGTATCACCACTATAAAAAAAGAAAGCAACATAAATTTCCTTGGTATAGACTGAGGAATTCTAAGCAAGTTATTAGCTGACACTTACGTCTCTTTGTCAGTTAGATCCAGGATCAACTTTGAAACTGAAAAACAAAAACAGGAATATTAATTATTATATTAATAATTCTGCTAAATATTATTAGCAGAAAGGCAACAGAACACTTCTCAGCAGGAGTTAGGAATTCTGAAAGGTCTTCATTCTTTCAGCCATTTCCAGGTATTAGAATTACGTCACGAGGACTAGATGTCTGGCATTTACACAAAACTGGTATGAACAAGGAAGAGTTTCAGTCTGCAGCTATGCGTCATGTTTCATCATGTGATCTGTGGTTTAAGGCATGAAATACTGTCACCTAACCTTGACCCTGTTAATAATGTTACCATTGACATTATAACTACATTACAATTCAACTGAAATGATTAAAATAAGATTAGAAAATTGCCTCTTACCTCTATATTCCTATGCTATGCATATTTTTGATCAGAACTGACACTGAATTACATTGTTTCACAGTAATTGCTAAATAATCACGTTTACAAGAAAAGACTATAATATATAATGCTGTATGTGTGTTAAGAATACGGTAATATACATTTGGAACTGGAAAATATTGGCTCAAACCCAAACTCCAGCCCTCTAGCTATACCTAGGGCACACACAGTTCAAAGCTGAAAAAGTGCCTTAATCAATGCTGTTAACATGAATATCCTAGCATGCAGAGAGCAAAAAACAAGCCCAGAATATGTTTGTATGATGAGTGTATCACGAGAGTGCAATTTTTCTCCCAGATGTGTGCCACTCGGCAGGGAGAACTGCACCCATGGGTGCAAAATGGGTATAATTGTTACAAAGCATAAGCAACTGCTACCAGAAACAAATGCATGTCTTTCACATCCCAGATCATTTCTCTTTCAGTCTTTTGTATTGGAAGAATTTTATTTAAGATGGTTCTGATCACTGTTTTATTTGAAAAATCAGACATATGACTTTCTGGTGGTTCTGATTTTGCTGTAGTGAAAAGTCAAAAATCATATGGTATGGCTAAACCATAGATATCAGCACATGCTACACCCAGTAAGTAGGATTTCTTATGGCTTTTTAACCCTATTCAGTCAGCTGTGACTGATATATCAGCTGACTGATTAAAATGGGCGATGTAATGTTTAATTTATTTATTTCCGTTTTTGAAACTGACATTATGAGCAACAACCAAATAGCACTGCTTTTCTCAAGCAATTTTCTCACACAATTCTTGGTGTATGAACACTGCTTCTCTTCATATGCCTTTGTAAGGTGCCTGGTAATGAACAGATCTGAAATCTTCAGAATTCACATATCATCTCCTACTATAATGCAGTTAACATGAAAACAGGTGATTTATCCAGACAGACTAAGCCTTACCATGTTGCAGGATAAAGCTCACGACATTAGCATGGCCATTCTGAGAGGCAAGGTGCAGAGCAGAATGTCCTCCTATGTCCCTTACCAACAAGCTGAGACCACTACTGCATGAGCTAGACAACTGAGAGAAAGAAAAGAGAAATGAAGAGGAAGGAATAATAAAAACTGAAAAACACTAATTGCATTAGGCATTATATATATATATATTGTGTTTGTTTAAACATAAATGAATCCCAGCACCTACTGAACTGTGTGCATGCACCAAAAACATGGTCTGGCAGCTGGTAAGAACTATTTTTACTAACCATACAGTATATTTTGAATAAAATTTGGATTAATTTGAAACATCATAGTCAGGTTACTTGCTTTGGCAGGAGTGTTTTCTTTCCTACTTTAGTATTAACAGTAATAAACAGTATTAATAAATAACACAAAACATCTAAACAAAATACCTTGAAATGGGTAGGAAAAGATTATTTTAAAAAAGGAAATGGTCTATTTCAATTTGACTGAAATGGATTTTTTGCAGAGTAATTTGCACCAGTTTCAGTTTGACTTGAAATGTGACCTTACCATGGGCAGGTCACCTGCGCTTGCAGCAGTCAGCAAAGCTGTAACATTCAAAACAACACAGGAATGAGTTACAACATTTCCTTGAAGTCATGTGTCATGAATAGAAGTGGACTTCAAAGATTTGTTAAGGGTTGGCAAGTTTCAAAATTAACTGTTAAATCCCACCTCTATATCAACAATCTAAAGCTAAGCTCTGTGTTCAAAAAAATAAAGCATTCAAATGACACAGAAATTGAGGATTTTGGTTCTACACACCACCGGCACTTGTGTTCATCACCACTGTGTGAATAATTATGACTGTAATCTTCAAAGTAAATCGCAAAACAAGATTATAAAATATTTCAATTATAAATAAGCTTCATCTTCTATTGTACTTTGTTCCTCTGCAATTTAGTTTGTAGGACAATTTTGCAATTCTACTGTACCTTGTTCTTCTGTTGTCAGTGAAACCCTGTAAAAAGCAATAAGGAACAGAATCAGAGTCTGGTCCCATAAGCAGAGTGTAACTGTAGTAGAAGGAGAAGGTATCCACATTCTCCCCACTGTTTAACAGCCCTGGTACAGGGGAGGACAAATCATAATTTCATTAGCTAGCCAATCAGAAATCCCCAATGTGCTTGACTTTGTTCAATTTAATCTAGACTAAAAAGCAGCAAACAGTGCAATTTAACTCAAAGCCATGACAAGCTAACTGCGTGCATTAATACAGACTACAGAGAAGAAGTGAGTGGTTGAATCCCTGGGTGGACTGAGTTTGTGTATCTTTATCCACACCTTTTTATTTGTGTCCAGGACACATGTGTTGACCACCATTTCGGCTATGAGCTGTGGTACTGTCCTGTATGTTAGCTTGTTTATTTACACTTGCTGGAACATTTTAAAGTGAGGTGACTGAATGTTGTGCGCACATTAGTTTTTTGTTGCACTCAACTTTTCCATTTTCCTTCGTATTCATAATTCTAGAAATATATGTCTAGTAAAAATAGTTCCCACCAGCTGCCAGACCGTGTTTTTGGTGTATGTACACAGGGCAATAGATACTGGTATTCATTTATGTTTAAACAAATACATGAAGTGAAAAGTTTTCTTTAGCAAAAGGCAACATGAAGTTGAAGTTGAAATACATGTTAATGACCTCTGTATCATCAGCCATCTGAAGCTGGTAGAAACTATGAATAACTAAAAAAAAATGAACATTTTGTATCTACTTTGGGTGCCTGGGCTACGGATTTGTCCAGCACTGTGATATGAGGATATTTGATGACATTCTCACCCTGAGCTGGGCTCCACCACCACATCAGGCATTTCAGGGACTCTGGTCTGACTCACTGCTGGTGCATCATGGTCCAGGATGAACAGATCATCCTGGCAAATCTCTGTCACAAAATGCAGATGGTCCTACACACACACACACACACACACACACACACACACACACAATTAACTATTAACTTTAGTGGCTAAATAAAACTCACTATCAAATCATCTAAAACCCACCTGAGCCTTATCTATACGGTAAAAGCGGTCAGCTGATGTGGCTAGAAAAGAAAACATTGCGTGTTAATATTATTATCATTAAATTAGAGCAGAAATACAGAAAGAGTCATCACCCCTGACTCACAGTCTAAAAAACTCCAGTTATTGGAAAGTCTGTGTGCAGAAGCAGACCGGGGAAAACCTCTGCTCTCATCCTGAAAAGCATGGGAATTTTTGAAGAAACATTAAATATTTAAAATAGTTAACTCAACATATTCTTTTCAAGTTTCTAAAATATTTCCCATTAATAGCACTACAACAATACTTTTTTTTAATAATACATTGTCAGCAATGAAAAAATTTAAATAGTTAGCATTAAAAAGAAAGCTTTAGCATTTTTCAGCCTATTCTCTATCTACAATATGTACAGCATATTTGCATCATATTTACATCTTACAACATTTAGCAGATTTCCAAAGAAGTGCTCAGTAGTCATTATAAAAAGCCACATCCAGATGCAGTTCACAAGTCATGTATTTTCATCATGTACATATAATTATGAAACGTGAGTAATTGCCCTTAGACTTCCATCAAAAGTGTGTTAGAGTTTCAGGTGTTTTCTCTGTACAGGAACATGTGTTGTAATTCATGTCAGTGTTCATACACTGCAGATGCAATTAATGTAAGAAGTCCCATGATAACTGACAGCAGTCCACATGATACAGTTGCCTCACTTTAGTGAATCTCTATGAAACATTTTAGCAAATGTACCTGATAGTGCACTCTATGACCAGCAGAGGGCGTCTGATGCAGATCCTGTGAATGCAGGCATTACACAGTTAATAGTGTTCAAGGGAAAACATGCAGTACACAATTAATCATCACCTAATGTTAGTGTGGCTTGTGTGTTCAGAGGGGACTTCTGGCAGCACTCAATGACCAGGTTAGTATATTACAAGCAATAAGGCGTGATGATGACATGAGGTTTTATGTGTATATTTTCCCATCAGACCTCATGAATCAGGACCTGCTAATACACCAAGTATGACTTTTGCAATGCCAGATAAAGCAATGACTTGCAGGTTTCCCAAAGTACTCTAATACATTTACATCTAAAAGAGTTTAATTAAATGTATTTAAAAAGTTTTTAAAAAATTAAGGACTTGCCTATTTTAGAACAGTGATTTTTTTTTAGTTTCAAATCTGCATTAAAACACCTGCCAAATTCAGTCTCTATTTCATTTTTGTTGTCCATCACAGCAAACTATTCCTAATTATTTCAGCTCTGAAAAATATTACGATAACTATAACTTGTATGTGTTAGAATGAAGACTGTAAAGCATGTGCGTCTTTGAATGGTTTGTTTTAGAAAGAGCATTCAAAGGGTTCTCACAACTTACACTAGTCAATATTATGATTATGAACATTTATGAATCCGATTAAAACTTTAATGGGAACTCATGATTGCTAGCTAGATGCATCATATTGCCAAAACTTTTGGGACACCCCTCCAAATCATTGAATTCAGGTGTTGTTTTTCAGGGGTTGGGCTCAGTCCCTTAGTTCCAGTGTAAGGGAAAAACAACACCTGAATTTAATGATTTGGAGGGGTGTCCCAAAATATTTGGCAATATAAGTGTATTAAATTCTGTGAAATTACTAGAGGTATGCACCTGTGAGAAAACATTTTTTAGCTGTTCATTCACAGCATCATCAGACGGGTTTTTACTCACAAAATGACTTGTATGTGGTCATAGCGCTTACTGTTGTGTCACTACGGAAGTGCATGAACTTGCAGTTATTGGAGTATCTTTAGAACAAATACATGAGTTGCATTTGTAGTTTTCTGAAAATAACTCATTAAGTTACAAACATTATGCTTTCAGTACTTATTAGATCCTTCAGATTCATATATCTTTCCGGATATGTTTTTAAAAGCAGGTGTAAAGCTATCCTGTTAAAGTATAGAAATTGAGAATGGTAATCACTGTTAATTTACAGGCAGTGTAACATCATCCTGATTGTAGCTTCAGTTCAGTTTTCTCTGCCAAGAGACTCTACTAATTACTGCATGTCTTTGTTGATAGTGAGTTTGCCTTATAATGAAGCGAGTTTAAGTGCCTCAGAGGACATGCTGCCCTAGTATTCATCAGCACTGAAGGCAGGACAGCTGCTCTGGATGAATACACACCCTCTGTGGAGAAAGATTCTCACCTCCTGCAGTCTGTCAATGTAGAGCCGACAAGTTTCTAGGTCACAGTCTCCTCTTACCACCACGATGCCAACAGGGGTTGCTGTGCCCGCCCGCCCACACACACACACACACACACACACACACACACACACACAATAGTGATAATAATAATAATAATAATAATAATAATAATAATAATAACGTATAGTCAGGTCCATAAGTATTTGGACAGCAACACAGTTTTTGATATTTTGCCTCCCTACACCATCACAATGAATCCGAAATGAAGCACGGTGATTGATATGATTTCAGCTTTAATTTCGGATATTTAACAAAAAGCTGTTTAGAAATTACAGCCGTTTTGTACATTCCTCTATTGTCACAGGCTCAAAATGCTGAATTTCCTCCTTTGAGATGCTTGTTATGGGTTTCTCTGCCTTGCGTTTGACTCTGACTCTGTCATTTAAGAACATTCGATTTCTTTACCTTAACAAGTTCCTTTTGTTTTGTTCCGTTATTCAAGCGGCACCCTGATCACATCTCAGCAGAAAGTATTGCTCAATACACGTCAGAATTCACCCTACTACTTCTATCAGCAGTAACATCATCAATAAACACCAGTGACACAGTTTGACCAGCAACCATACTGTAAATGCCATAACACTGCCACTGCCATGTCTGAAAGGTATGCTTTGGATTATGAGTCGTTCCTTTCCTTCTCCATACTCTTCTCTTTCCATCATTCTGCTACAAGCTCATCTTGGTTTCATCTTTCCAAAGAATCTGGTTCCAGAAGAGGATATACTATTTTAGGTGTTTTTTAGTAAAGTCTTCCCTGGCCTTCCTGTGCTTGAGTGATACCACTGGTTTGCATCTTGCAGTAAAACCTCTGCAGACTTTGACAGTCATATGACTTCCTTCTCGAGAGTGAGCATGACTTAGCTAGATGTTGTGAAAGTGTTCTGATGTACCAAATATGCATTTACATGCCATGTCAGCTACAAAGTAAACATTTTTAAAATATTATACTTAACTATTAGTTTTGGAACAATAAACTTATTTAATTTTCATCATTTTCAGGGTATGTTTGATGACTGGTAAAACAGAACAGGCAGTGACTGAGGAAATGATAAGTAGGCACTTACAGACTTCTCGTAGTCGTTCCTTGTCCAACTGCAAGGTTTCATATTCGTGCCGGCCGATGCGATTGACACGCAGTCGTAGGCGTTCAGGCACTGCATGCGGGCTGCACAGAGACAAACACAAAAGAGAATAACATGTATTGGCAAATATTCTGGGAATATACTACAAAAAACCATGTGTCCTGTTTATCCTCTCTGTTTAATCACTTACTGATTTTTCTGATTTACTGATTTAGCCATAGCCACTTTAAAACTAGCTTTAAAAACTACTATATGCAGAAGTTTCAACAAGTGCAAAAAGGATGCTTAAACAACACGAGGTTGCTGTATAAGTAACACAACTATTTATTCTGTTACAATTAACACAAAACACTACTCTTTCAAAAAGGTGAAGTAATTGAAATTCCATGAGTAGAAAGAGTTTCTAAAAAGAGAAACTAATCTGAATCTGTGGCTTATGTAGAGATTATCACTGAGGATACTGTTAAAACGAAACTGTTCAAATTGATCAGCGTTAAAAATAAAAAGTAACACAAACGTTAGGTACTTGACGAAAGCACGCTTCATAACCACACAAAACACACGTCACTAAATGATACTGTGTGTAGCTGAGTGGACTGTACAGGAACACAAACACAAGAACACACATGCTGTATTTTCTAGACAATAAGTCATAAGTTTTGTCCTGCATCTAAAAAGCAAAAGTTACTTTAATGTTTGTCACTTTAGTATTGCTGTAGTTCAGCATTGTATAGTACACTGTATATACAATTGTATACACAATCTTGATCTTAATGCCCCTGCCAAACCTGAAAAATATCCTGTCTTGGAGGGTTTTTTCTACAGTAAAGCTCGTCTACTAGCAAACTAACAGCATTTCACTTTGGCACTGAGGATTGCGCAATGTAATATGTTTACATTAGCAACATGACCAGCAGACATATGCAATTTTGACACTCTTTTTATACCGTAAACTTCAGATTTCAAGAGATTTCCACAGAAACTTGTAATTGCTTATTTATTAAACTCTCGGTGCTAGCTTCCTGCAGCTTCCTAAATATTACTGACTGTTATTTCATTACCTGTGTCAGAAACAACCTAGTGTAAATGCAGCTTACAACATTTATAACTGCCTTATTATTATAATTATACTTATGCAAAAATGACACCACTGCACTAGAAATTGCAGCGCCTGCTTAAGTGAAATAAAAACAAACATGTTTTATAGTCTGGAAAATACAAGGAACAGAAAAACGTACACAAATAAATATGTGAATCTTGTGTGTGCAGTTTGTGCAGTCACAAAAGCAAGCCTCCTTCCACCCTCACACACTGGTGCACACACAAATACACACTCTCTCTGCATGGCTGAGGAGTGTGAGGCAGGGTGTGTGAGCATGTGTGTGTTGAGGACCAGAGAAATACTTACACCGAGAAGGAGTCAGGGGGAGCAGAGAGGCGGCGCAGATCTGCTGCGCACACTTTCTGAATGCTGCACCAGCACAGGCAACACAGGAGCAAGCGAGAGAGAGAGAGAGAGAGAGAGAGAGAGAGAGAGAGAGAGAGAGAGAGAGAGAGAAAGAGCAGAGGTGAGGGGTGAGGGGAGGGTTGATGGGACACAAACATGGATAAGGAGCTCCGTTTAGTTATTAGCAGGGAAAGTGACGTGGAGAATTACAGACAGGTTAGAACACAGCAGAGAAAGAAACACTGCAGAGTGAAGGAGTGAAGAAAGGGACAGAGATCAGTACAGTTCAGAGAGCTCTTCACACAGGACACACAGAGGCAGGGTACGGAGCTTAAATCAGGGTACAAGCTTCAAATCACACAGGTTAGTTACACAACCAGAACCAGCCACTCAAGTGTTCAGAATCATGTGTCTGTATGTGTGTGTAAGATAAATTCCCCTAATACATTTTCAATAACATTCACATTTTCATGTCAATTACTCATTTAAAAAAACAAAAACATGTTCCACTCTTGGACCAAATTATAACTAAACTAGACCCCTGTATAATATAGAGACCTGAACAATTAATGCCATACTTTACTTTTCTACTTTACTTACTTTTTTATGTTTTTTAATTACATATCAATTTGCATCAAATAAATGTTTAGAAACTCCAAGAGTAACATCATGCTTCTTCTGTGCCTGAAACTCAAATGGTGTTTTATTGTGCACACTGTGTACTACATAAAGTTCTATGTAGTCCATTAAAAGGTTCTTTTATCTTGTCTACAATCCTAGTACTCATTTCTGCCAGGAATACTGTATACATTTTAAAAAAGGTTTTTTTGCTTGGAACATTTCTGCTTGTCTGCTTGGAACATGTCGTGAAAGGGAAACTTTCAGTTCTAGGCTTCTACCTAAAAGCTTTCATGATTTCCCAAAAAGGACCAGATGAAGAGCTCACTTTACAGTGTAGGCCTGGTGTGGTTTACAGAGTGAGGTTTTCTGATTTGAATATTGGGGCAATCTCACTCCTGTTGGTGTATACTGAAACTGGCAATAATTTTGAAAGATAGCACTGAGCTGTTTGAACATGTTTCACTAGCTGGCTCAGATACTTCATCCTTCATGAATCTGAACAACAAACTTGACTGAAACTGCTGTGTTATTAGAGTGAAAGTTTGCATTAAAATCAGGCTTTTCACTGGCTCAAACTCAAATCGCATGGTTATTAGTCATATGTGACACATACAGTTCTAGCACCCTAAAGACTTGTTTTGTTTGGCTTTCAGTGGGAACATTAAAGTGTTCTACGTAGAAACCTGTGACATATAGTTTCCCTTTCAGAAAAGGTTTTTATTAAAACTATTTTGGCCTAATTGTATACACAGATGATTGACAGTAGTTTTATAGTTCGTGATAAAATTATGATGTTGCTCCTATGGGTTTTTTTGCTTACAAGCCACATGCAATCAAATACAAAATCTTTAATGAACTCTATTGTTAAAGGAAGTTGACAGCCCTATTGTGCGTGTGTGTGTGTGTGTGTGTGTGTGTGTGTCTCACTCATTGAGCAGTGGAACAGATGTGCGTCTCTTGCTCTTCTGCACCATGTTGGCTTGGTTACGGAGTGATATACGGAGTGTGGATGGTGCCAGTCGACATGGCTCTCCATCCACCTGCACGGGCACTGTTTTGTAGGTGGTGAGAATCACTTCTCTACACTGATGTAGTCGCTCACCATGACCTCCGACCTGCAGCGCCGCCTGGTGCACCATGGGGAACAATGATTACACAGTCCCATGATTTTCATCAAGACATATCCAGCCCTTTCATGACACATCCAGCCCTATAAAGTAGCCACTCACCAGGGAGGCCATAGTAAAGCCAATGACCTCGATACAGCCGTCATCGTGCCGCTGAGGTTCGAAGTCTCTATGGTCGCCTGTGTTACCCCAGGGCATGGTCCCTGCACAGTACCTGTAGAGAAGTGAGGTGAGGGTGTGTAAAGAAATGTCATAAACAGTAGAGGTTCTCAAAGTATCTGCTGTCAGAGAAGCCATTTTAACTGTGAGATAAACAGACCCCCAAGACAATTTTTTAAAACATAATCCATGCATCTGTCCATCCATCCATCTTCTCTACACAGGGTCATGGAGAACCTGTAGCCTATCCCAAGGATGAACACAATCCAACTATTCAAATATTTTAATGTGTGCAGTTATATTCTGCTTATTTATTGAAGCTATTTTTTTCACAGAACTTTCCATTTAAAGAACACATTTTACATTTATTTCAAAATCCTCATGTTTTGTGTTATTCATCCATTCGTTTAAGCACTCCAATAGTCTATAAGAATAATAACTTTGATAATGGTTGTGATTCCCACAAAAATATATCAAAACCTTAGCCTTCACTTTGAGAAACTGACATATATCATACAAACAGGTCAATTCGCAGTAAGTCACATGATTGTATTTGTGGTATGGGGTTGTGATCTTGTGTTTCATGACATCATAGATCACACACTGCAGCATTTTCTTTTGCATGCATCAAAACCATGCCATGATTCTGTCAGGGCATGGGGTGCCAGACGGGGAAAAATCAGACCCAAATGCAGGGACAGATGTCAGACAGGGGTTTATTATAAAATAACAAAATGAACAGACAAGGGAAAACATAAGGGCAGAACTAAGAACTAAAATACAGAACAAGATACAAAAACCAACCACATAAAACAGAGAACACCGGGTAACAAACAGCACACAATGACAAGGACTCAGCAAACAACACATGCAAGACAGTCGGTATAAATTGGGAAGGTAATTAGTGAAACAAGAGCAGCCTAAGGATCGAACATTAACAAAGACACATGGCACAGAGTATAAACAAACCCCTGCTTGACCGCCCCCTGGTGTTCCAGCAGGGAATAAACCAAGCCATCCATGACAGATTCAGCTTGCTGTCATGATGAACTACATTTCCCATCAGCCCAAGAATGTCACATGTTCTAATCACTATCACATGTGTCTCCCCCTGATTTAGCACCCCTGTATAAGTCTAGTTCATAGGCTCGTCGATGTTAAGCTTTTGTTGTTCTGTGTTGCATTTTGGATCTTTTTTGCTTATAGTCTGCATGGTTTGCCTCATATTCCCTAGTTCAGTATTTTTTTGTTTCTTGTTTTCGGTAACTTTGCTACTTGCACCGTTCACTAATAAATCTGCACTTGCATCCAACGCTGCTGACTCCCTGTCCCTGACCGTGCATGACACCCACCAGATGGATGGTGTACCACAATTAAGGTTATACCACTACTTTGACATTCTGCTACTTCACCAATATATCAAGGACTAAAGAGACACTTTGTCCAAAATAAATTAAAATGTAACCACAGAAACATCTGTACCCCAAAGGTTTCCTGAGCTCTTGAGGTTTTCTCTAGTCCACACCTTGGTGACCTCCGCTAAATATGAACCTGGAGTCCGCCAGTCCTCAGGGTCTTAGGTAACAAACTTGGCATCTCATTATTCACTCAAATGCTTGTGCAATTGCTTTTCAATAACTGATGATAACAGTTCATTTTATTAATCCTTTTACTCAAACAGAATTTGGACAAGCTTGTATATGTATGCAAAGCAGTTTTTCATCATATTAATAAAATAAAATAATTGACAAACACATTTGAATATCTTTTACTCCATTGTTGGCTTAGATTTTTGTTGTATGCAGTTTTGCTGTATCTGCTGTCTCCAACCGCTTTAATATGACTGGTCCTGTTTTCGGTCAAGATTTTGGTTAGGAGGTTGTTGTTAAATCAACATACATGTAAACTTTGCTAAAGTGCATATTATTCACCCATATAGAGTACTTATGATGAATAAATTTGTCAAATTGTCAGCCAAATAAACTGTTTGAGAACTTCTCAAAGGTTCTAAGGTAGTTTCAGGCTGTTTAAAGAGGTTATACATTAAAGATTGTTATGAGAGGGAGACCCTTCATTATAGGCTTCTACATTAAACTACAGAAGGACAGCATAAAGATCATTTTAGTGTGCTAGAACCTGTTATCCAGCATGTAATCTACTGAATGGGATTTTCAGGTTTAAGTATAGAGCAAACTCATATCTAATAGTGGATCTTGATGGTCTTATGGACAAATAAATGTAAATAAATCAGTAGCACAATAGTAGGTTCTTAAATCATACACAAACCTGGGAATGTTTAAGAAGACAATGCACTGGAACCTCAGCTCCTGGATCTTGGCTGTGAGATCTGTACCGTCACACTTCAGAGGCCAACCAGTAGGACACAGAAGGATACACAGTGGGAAAAGTGGAACACAAAACTGAAAACTGTGGTAGTCACAGGCAGTATTGTTTCAGCAAGAATGTCACACTTGGGTAAGATTAGCAGTATGGCATGTGGGTGGTCTTCACTGCCACAAGGCTTAATGGATTGGACAGGGCACGTCAAACACCCGCGTCTATGCCTCCTCACCAGCGAAAGTTTCAGAAGACATGAGCCACTCACCACCACTCTGACGTGCTTGGACAGGTCCCTGGAGCTCCTCTGTAGGAAGTCGGAAAAGGCAGCCTGAGGGGACAGACACACACACACACACACACACACACACACACACACAGTCATTTCCTTTCTCTCCCACTCTCTCTTATTACTCTGTCTCTGTGCAGCCCAGAGTCTCTGAGTTCTGGCACTCAGAGTTGTGCTCACCCCTGCATAGAACATCTTGTTGCGGAAGCGGCTGTTGAATTTCTCAGGGTTGGCCTCTGCAGGAGAAACAAAAAGCTGAGCTGCAGAAGAGCTATAAAATGACTTTATTTCATTTGTAATATAAATAAACAGTTAGAGTTGCTTGTTACAAGTCCACTGACCTCTAGATTCATGGAACTCGAGAGTGACATGAGCATCAAAGCCAAGGCTGAAGTAGTTATTGAACACATTCAGAGGAAGCTGGAGAAAGAGATAAAATGTCCGCAATTTAATGATTAATAGATTCTTTTCCCTCAAGTCTACTCCATGTCTATGTCAAAATGAATTTTCATGTTCAAATAATAATTTGAATTTTCATATTATTTATTTGAAATCTGGCTGTTCAGGACAGTTCACAGTTCTCTCACCTTCTGTGTCCCCTCCTCAGGCTGTGCAGGTGAACGCTCCACCTGTAGATTCCAGCGGTCAAGTTGGACAACAGTCCCATCCTCCACGTGACACAGGATCTTAGACACCGGCTCATCCGTGTAACCCTTAAGAGGCAGAGAGATAGCATGAGAGGGAGGGGGGCAGAGATAGAAAAGAGAATGATGGAGAGAGAGTGTCTGTATAAAGTGTAATGTCACTTTAAAGCCCTTAGAAAGTCATTACCTGCCATTATGGTGACCCACAGGGAGCTTTTTCTTCAAGGGCTAAATAGCGCACATCAATTGAGACGATTACAGCATCTATTCTAATGTACAACAAGAGTCCGGCTGCAGGCGCTCTACTCCCATTATGGTGCCAATAACACTATTTCACATGTTACATGAAAGGACAGTAGAGCGAGAGAAGAACTCCAGACTCGTCAAGGTCACTGCTTGCTAGTTTCCAGCTCCCACTGGCAGCAGTAATAACAACACATACTTAAGAATAAGGGCTTTTATATTTAGAGAATAATCACTCAGTTAGCCCTCTTCATAATCAAGCCCACTTCACCAATCAAGGTACACTTGGAAGGCCAACAAATCAAATTATACCATAAGTGCTTTTTGTTTCTATAGCGAATATCCAAGCACATAAATAAACAAATCCTAGGTTCCTGTTATGTCTCGCTGTCTCGTTTATGCAATTTGTAGAGAAACAATAATTGTGTTTTTCATCACTACTTTATAGTCAACACCAGAACACGATTGCCACATAGAATTAATGCAGCATTTCATTAGTGAAAATAATTATTGCTGACAACCTCGTGCCTAACCCATGCCTCCCCTTCTCTCCACTCCTGTCTGCTTTGAAGCTGCCTGCCTCTAGAGAGGCTTCAGAGATAGTACACAGAAACCCCACTCTCATTAGAAGAGGTGATAATTAGCATCAGAAACACACTTTCATTACACCCTTGCTCAAAGCTTCAAGCGCTGATGGAGAAGCAGAGGGAGCTGACCTTAAAGAGAAACTACAGTTAGGTGTGAAGGTGTTAATAGTTGCACCTTGCATTATGCAATGCCACAA
This sequence comes from Hemibagrus guttatus, assembly GCA_033459395.1. Lineage (NCBI taxonomy): Eukaryota > Metazoa > Chordata > Actinopteri > Siluriformes > Bagridae > Hemibagrus > Hemibagrus guttatus. The sequence goes on from JAUCMX010000018.1 coordinate 12,717,121, forward strand.
CATTTGTACAGACAGGGCTTTAATGCATTACATAAAGTACAGCAACCATTAGCACCAGAAAACCAAAACCACATTCTTCCTTGAAGCCGTTAGTATTTTGTTACATATACACTATTGCACAGTGCAATTCTTTTTTGCATATCCCAGCTCTGGAGATTGGGGTCACAGCACAGGGTCAGCCATGATACAGCACCCCTGGACCAGAGAAGTGCTTGAACCTCGACCTTCCAATCAACAACACAAAGCCTTAACCACTTGAGCTACTCATTAAATACAACTCCAGTACAAGAAGTACCATGGGTGCGGCTTGCAGAATTCTGACTGGTTATGTAGGCTGCATTAAACGGTGTAAAAAACAAAAACACACGTAATAGTCCACTTCGCAGGTGTTGTTTATGGCATTAAAATAACATTCTCCTGTTTTATTTCTCACACATTATAAAATAATCTCCTAAGCTACCCAGGACCCATCAGTGAGCCTATTCATCAATCTCATTAATATATTACTACTGTTATTACTGTATATTTTTCCTACTTTTACTAAATAATTCATATCAGTTAGTGAATAATATGTACTATAGTAAATAACTAAATAATAAGCAGAGATAATAAACAGTAGCAGCACAAACAAACATCCTAGCACAAACCAGGTCTACTTTGAGGTTTTTCATGAGTTGAAAGTCTACAACATTATTTCAATTTTGTCATACTGTCACCCAAAGCAGGTTAATTACAGTAATTGTGGATTTATCTCAGTTTGTCACATAATCGCTGAGCTGACTGGAGCACGCTGGTTGTGCTGGTGTAAATGAATCAGACCCAACGCGGAGATAGACGGCGGACAGGGGTTTATTAAACAAAAGAACATGCATCCACACAGACGTAACACAAAGACGAGGACTAGCAACTTAACTAAGACAGACGGCCACTATAAATAAGGAACATGATTAGAGACACGTTAGGAACAGGTGAATAAAGGCGGAAACACATTAGGAAGAGGCGTGGCTAAAACAAACACATGAACACTGAATAAACAAAACCCCTGCTGAAGGCCCCCTAGTGGTCCATCGGGGGCACTTGCCCCCGTAACAGTACCCCCTCCCCTACGGCGCGGCTCCCGACGCGCCAACCCCTCCCCCTAGTCCGGAAGTATCTTCGGTCCAGGGAAACCCGGAGAGGAGCGAGGAACACGGAGAGGCAACAAGGGGGGGAGCGAGGAGCAAGGCGAGGCAAGTGGGGGGAGCAAGGAGCAAGGCGAGGAAGGTTACGGGAGCGAGGAACACGGTGAGGTGAGTGGGAGGAGTGAGGAGCAAGGCGAGGCAAGTGAGGGGAGCGATGGGCCCGGCGGTAAGGCCAGAGGGTCCCAAACGACGTCCACAGCCGAGCAGAAGGGCCGAGCGACATCCACCGCCGAGCAGCAGAGCCAAGTGACGTCCCCTGACGCGTAGTCGAGCCGAGCGACGACCTCAGCCCGGCTGGGCCAAAAACCCCTGAGGGGAGGGAGGGAGGGAGGTGTGGCCGGCGATCTCCTCCGCCGATGAGGAGTGAGGTGGAGCAAGTCCCGGCGAAGACGAGGAGGAAGAAGAAGGTCTGATTGGGGCCATCCTCCGCCGACGGAAGTGAGGCGGCGTCCTGTACGGAGAGACAGAAGGAGAGCGACGCCCCCCACAGGAAACAGAGGCGGAGCGATGTACCCATACCGAAGGAAAAAAAAATTCAAACGGGAAACCTCACCGGAACAGGGAACAAGTGCTTAGGGAAAAGGAAAAAAAATTGCACTCCGGAAAAAAAAACCTCAAAAAACAAAAGCAAGGGTAGCCGGTAATCTACTCCGCCGACGGAAGTGAGGTAACACCCTCCACGGAGAACTGGAAGTGGAGCCATGTTCCTCACAGGAACAGAAGCGGAGCGAGTACCGGCAAAAAAGAAAAAAAAATACAGGTTTTAAAAACATCTTCCGCTGCGAGAGATGGGGCCACGCCCTCCACGGAAATCCGGAAGTGGAGCGGCGTTGCCCACGGGAACAGACGCGGAAGATGTGCCGGAGAAAAAAAAATCCAAACGGATACATTTTAGGGAAAAAAAAGGAAGCCTCGCATACCTCGCACCGCGTTGGGTCTGTACTGTATTGGCTAGTCCTTCTGTCACATAATCGCTGAGCTGACTGGAGCACGCTGGTTGTGCTGGTGTAAATGAATCAGACCCAACGCGGAGATAGATGGCGGACAGGGGTTTATTAAACAAAAGAACATGCATCCACACAGACGTAACACAAAGACGAGGACTAGCAACTTAACTAAGACAGACGGCCACTATAAATAAGGAACATGATTAGAGACACATTGGGAACAGGTGAACAATGGCGGAAACACATTAGGAAGAGGCGTGGCTAAAACAAACACATGACTGAATAAACAAAACCCCTGCTGAAGGCCCCCTAGTGGTCCATCGGGGGCACTTGTCCCCGTAACACAGTTATTGTTCATTTAAGTTCTGTTTTGTCAATAATTTTGTCGCAGCTACTAAAGCTGGGTAAACTAATGGCCAGAGGCACATTTTCCATGTTGCACATTAGAAGAATAATGCAGTCGCTTTTGCACTTGTCACTGTGACTGGTCCAAAACAATACAGGTGTATCTCAATAATTAGAATGTCGTGGAAAAGTTCATTTATTTCAGTAATTCAACTCAAATCGTGAAAGTCGTGTATTAAATAAATTCAATGCACACAGACTGAAGTAGTTTAAGTCTTTGGTTCTTTTAATTGTGATGATTTTGGCTCACATTTAACAAAAACCCAGTTTTTCATAAATGAACTTTTCCACGACATTCTAATTTATTGAGATGCACCTGTAAACTAAAACTAGAACTCCGGGTTTATTTTGTTCTGTCTTTGGCCCTTTCTTGTTTTGAATGCACATTTATTCTGTATGGCAATGATGCTAATTGAAACAGCATCAGCGCCAACCGAGTGCTCACTGAAAGAAGCCAGGTTGCACATTGTTTATTAATCAATGTTTTTCAGTTCATGAATTATTCATCTATATCTTTTGCTTTCTACAGTGTGAGGTCAGGAAGAAGATGACTTACTCCTCCCCAGTTGAGTGTCCTGGCGAGGTCATTTCCTGTGCCAAGAGGAAGAACAGCCACAGGAGGCTGTGGGTTCATCTGTAGTTCGTCCAGCACAGATAGGATCCAGCCCACCTGCAGCAATCAGCACACAGACACATGCTGGTGTACACCCCAAAATAACAAATAGAGTCAGTGTGATCTGTAAAAGAACTACACATTTTGTACTAGGTTTTCTATAGGTTATTACACTAAAAGTCAACTAGAAGATTGTACAGCTTAGAGTGGACAAAGAGTATATGTAGCAGTGTTACTCCATCCTCGTCCTGAAGTAGCCCTACCCTGCACAGTCTATTGCCTTCCTTACTTCACTCCAGACTTGCTCATTAGTTAATGAGTTTAATCAGGAGAGCTGAGAGCAGAGAATACACCAATAGTTGTAGAACTAGGACTGAGAAACAATAACATATGGAGCAAATGATGTTTAAGAAAGGAAAAAAACTCAGGAGGTGATGCATCACATGACCGGAGCATTAATTATTTCTCTATAACAGCATGTCCCATGCAGGGTTTCCTCGAGCTTCTCTGACAATCTCTCACCTCCTGCAACAGAGTCTGAATATTATTATATATGTTTATTGTTAAGTTGAAATTATGTGAAGTGTTTGCCCTATAATGCCACAAGAATGATGAGAATATATTAAAATGAGTGCATTAATATAATCAGCACTACTCTCAGAGCCATGCTGTTAGACAATTAATGAAATCCTCCAGAACAATGAGATTTGAGAATTGAGCAGCGCTGTGGTATTTTATGGGATATTTCTAGCTTGCTGTTCTGCACATCTATCACCAGGGGGAGGTCTGATTTTAAAGTCAAAACTTACCGTCCCGTCACCTCCACAGGCTAGGATGCGAAGATTTGGCACTTTCCTGTACAATTCCAACCTGAGTCATGAAGAAAAAATGTCATATCATATAGCTGTACAGATTCTCAGATTCCCCTTCTCTCTCTCACTCACTCTATTTTTATAAACAGGCGCAGACCAGTCAGTGTGCTGGTATCTGCTCCTGGCTAAAGCCCTGTTAAAGATGCATGTTTTGGCAGAGAGGCTTTAATCACAGCTCTGTCAGGCTAAGCTCAGCAGTAGGCACCACCAGCTGGGTCCTGCCCTCTTTCGCACGCTTTTTCTCTCTTTGTTTCCTACTTCTTTCAGTTTAGTCTTGCTCTGCCTTTGCATTTGTCTCTTCCTCACTCCATCTTTCTGTGTTGCTCTTTCTGCCTCTGCCTAGCTTCATCCCTCTCTGGCTCTCTTTCTGTTTCTTTTCCTTAAGCCCCTCTGTCAGCTCAGAACAAACAGCAGAGCCCCTCTGAGCACTGGGATGTGCTTCACTGCCCACAGAAAACAGCTCAATTAGGAGGCAAACCCAAGTGGGGACCTGGCATGATCTAAGACTAGATAGAAACTTCTCGAACACTGAACTGAAAAGAGGAACACTGTTTTATAATTATAGATGCTACTAGTACTGTCTTTTAAAGCCCTTTAAAGATGACATTCAAATTTTTAGATTTATGCATTATACAAATGCATCTGAGTTTTTATCTTTCATCAACATGCTGGTCTATTTCACTTTAATGGTTAATGGTTTTCTACATTACCTACAATGCCTGAAGAGAGAGGTTTGCCACTGATATTTAGCGTATGCTTTATCTCTACCAAAAAAGACTGATGCAACTTTGCAATAACACACAACCATGCATGACAGGAATAACAAATTCACAACACAGCACCAGAAATATTAAACAAATCTATGTTTTCACAGACAGTGTGTATTCAGTAGAATAAAACAAGTAGGTAAAACCACCATTTTTATGAAAGTGTGGGCGATATATATATATATATATGCCTCAAATCAGTTAAAATTAAAATGAAAAAAATCCAATAAATAATAATAATAATAAGCAGAAAAAGAATAAAAATAATAATAATAATAATAATAATAATAATAATAATAATAATATATAGACAATGTCTGCAATATTTTAGGCATTTATATTGTTGTATAAGTCACAACATCAATATCATGCTTTTATATTGCCTAGTCCTAGTAAACATTATTGTTTTAGGTTCAATTTTGTTCATAATTTCTTGTCTAGGTTTTCCTTTTTTGGCAACCTACACAGTCCACAACACTGAAGCCAATGAAGATGTATAAACTATAAAACACCTGCTGAAAATTTTCACTACGTAGGACATAAACAATTTTGTTTGTTGGTAAATCTCCTGGCACCGTTACATGCTTTATAGCAAAGGTTTTAAGAACAGAATAATGCAGGCTAAAGGGCCAAACAAGGCAATATAGTGGTGTTTTAGACTCACGCTTCTCTAGGCCCTCCCTGGGAGAGATCAAACACCTGCCGAGGATTCAGAATCCACATGAACATCTGCAGTAACTTGTTCCCCTAAAGGTAAGACAGCAGACATGAAAGAAAGACCAAGACAAACACAGCATATATTCCTCCTCCATCAGTGTTGTGTAGAAGATTAATATTTTCCCACCTGATTTCCCCCACTCTTAGGGTTAACGAACACCAGCACGGGCTTCATTAATGGGGAAGGCACAGGCTTCAGCATAAACGGCCGCCATTTTGCCTCCTGCAGAAACAGGAGGGTTATATACAAAACACACATACCTACACACACACACTCAGTCACAGACACACAGGGTTGCTGTAAGCTGCTTCAACAGATGTCTCAGAGTAGGAGTTAGGGGAAGGGAAACGGAGAGGAAGGAGAGATATATTTTGACAGGCACTAATCGCATCAACCTTGTTGTCCCACCTCCAGTTTTAGAGGAAATATAAACTTTCCTTTTTTGACATAAAGTCTCTGTCCATGTCCAGCACTCCCAGAGATGTCAACGCATTGAGAGACGTAGTGGCTACTCACATCTGTGCCCTTTTTGCTGGTTCTTCGTTTGAATGAGGTCCGTTTTTTCCTCCGAGTGGAGTTTTTGAACGAGCTCTGAGAGACAGGAGAGAGACGGGACTCATGTCTAATAGCACGTTCAGAGATACAAACTAGCCTTAAAACTAACAGTAGTGAGAGAGGACACGAGTGACCTTTGGTGCAGTCCTGTTTTGCAGCTATATAAGGAAACATGATCAGATTCATTAGCTTCACTAACTCTCTTTCCCAGGAAGAGGTGTTCTATGAAAAGTCCATTCCTTGTAAATTACATCATGACCCTTTCCATACTAGGTAAAACCAGAATAAGCTAAGCTTCCTTTAAAAAAAAACAATCAGCACCTTCTAAAATCAATCTTTACTGTACATGTACAAAAGTGGACAAATATGCAGGTTCATTTTGGTTGAATTATTTCGCCTAAGTGTAAGAGGCTTCCCTTCTATTAACCCCTGAATTGAATAATCAAAACATTGCCACACCCCCTCACACATCAGCCAATCATACGTCAGAGCCTGGAAAGTCAAAGGCTGTGATACTAAAATCAACAAGAGCTAGAACCTGGAATTTCATAAAAGCTACATTTACACTGCAAGAAAAAGTGATCCAAAATTTCCTCAGATGTTTGTCTCTCTCACAAGTTTGTTTTAATTTTCATGAAAGCATGAAGAACAAAAATCATGCTGAATCTGACTTTTTTTAATTCCAGTTACAGAACTGTGAAACAGATCTGATATGTGGTAATGCGACCTCAGTCTGAACAGTCTGATCTAAATTCATGCAACTTTTAAGGCAATCCATCATCCATCATAACTTCACGTCGTCAGGATTTAAATGCAGTGTTTAAATTCTTTTTTTTTGTTTTGCACATATTGGTCAGTTCAGGACTGTGTTCAGACTAGTGCCACATTAATAAAACTTTTTTAGCCCTGCAGTGTACATGTAGCCATGAGGGTGTGAGACAGTTGTTTGATCAATTCTACAGGCTTTAATGGAACAGATAAAACTCATGTTAAATGTGAGGCAAAAGCAACAAGCCTTTTTAACAAGTAGCATGTAATGGTAAAGACTGCATACAGTACATATAAATCCTGATAGTTTTGTTATATCAAACAGTGGCACATTGAGAACAAACTGCAGAAGACAAGACCATGCAGTCGAGCTCTAAACAGACCTTAATCTCAATCTCACTTCTCATTTACATGCAAGTGCATCAGGCTTATTTTTTTTACATCATAAGCACATTTCCTACAAATACATGTCTTAGAAACACTTCTGTCTGCCTCAAAACAATGTAGAGAGTCTCAGTTACTCAAGGCTTGCCGTACCTGTGGCTTCCTGACTTTAATAATCCAAGAAGGAGGTACAATGACCCCGGCGTGTGCGCCCAGAGAGCAAGGTTCCTCGATCTGTTGCAGCATGAAACACGTCACCTTGTTGTGGAACTGAGAAGGAGAGCATGAGACACAGGAGTCAGCAACCGGTACACACATGAGCCACTGAGTCTGTAACAGTGTCACCTTCCACCTCAAACAACACTCACAGCCTGCTTGCACCACGAGCAGCTGATGGCGATAATCTCCTTACTGTGGAAGAACTTCTGCTGGAAACTCTGCAGATAAAACAGATTAGAAATGGAAGAATTAATATCTGAGGTGTGACTCATTTTTATCAGCCATTTTCTGTCTGAAGTCTGATGGGGACAGATGAAGAAAATGAGTGTGTTGACATTATATAACATCTCATCTGGCTAGGAACCGGCTACTTTTACAGGAAGAGGAACTTTAACTAACATGGCAGATGAACAACCACAGAGGCAGCTAGAAAAGAAGCACGATTATTACAATTTTCTGCTTTAATACTGCTTCTACCAAAACACTTCAATAAATTTGCATAAACATTTTTTGCATAATTGAACATGTAAACAGAATGATTTGTTTTGCTGCTGCCTCATCTGTTGACTGCTAAATTATTGCATATTCAGGCAAAGTGTGTTGATTTTCTTTTAATTTGTCACTCATCTGTGTATGTGCCTCTATTAGAGCCATCATGTTTTTTTTAATCCCCTAATTTTATCCCTTATTTTTCACCCACCAGTCAGCTCTCATTTATCACACAACAGCTACCAACTGCAGAGACTGCAGACTATCACCCTCTGAGATATGCGAAGCCAGGCACTGCACATTTTCCTACTGCTGCCCATGCAGAGAAACATACTCAGAGGAAAGCAGCTTCTGCTCTATACACGACTCACAGACACCCACGATTAACTAGTGCTGCTGTAAGAGGAGAGGATTCAAACAACCTCGCAATCTCTTGGTGGTTTGGTGAATGCCAAGAAGCCATAGTGGTCATTTTTTGGCCATTTAATAGCATTGATGAGGTTTAAATGTTAAATGTTATTAATTGTGTTGATCCTGCAGGGTCAGTGATGTGACCTACCTTGCCACACTGACGGCATTTTCCCTCTTGCCGTCGTCGATGGACCCAGTGATGTCTTAACACGTTCTGTTTTCCCCAAACACACAGAAACAATGGAGCCAGTGAGCACAGTGTAAGGAATATTCTTCTGTACATGCAAATATACTCTGTATTCATCTAGTTGGAGGTTACAACGTACATCTCGGATGCTTCGAGAGTTTCCTTCTCTAAACGTAGGCTTACAGCGGAAATTGATCTGCAGGCAAAGAAAGAACAGGACGGGATTAGGAGCCTTTATGCTTGAGTGTAATGCCAGTAAATCAGGATTTTTGTTCACTGTTGTATTCCCTTGATTGGCTATATTGTAGGTTGGTAGTAAAATGACTCCCAGCAATATAAATTAGGTGACTATATGTCTACCTTGTCCAGCTGTTCGATGCATGCTGTGTGAACGACGATCTTACATGCTGCACATTTCCTCCGGGGAGCTGACTTCTTAAGAGAACCAAACAGCACATGACACATTGCACATAAACCGACATTTACTTAATAATAAGGGCTTAATAATAACACCAGCGTGAGATTTTGCACTAAAAGGGCAACTGTTTAATGTATCAGCCAATTTGCCAAGTTGACAAGCATGAGTACATTATACAATATTTTATAGTTTATGTATATGAAACACTTGTAGAACAAAGAACATCTTTACTCAGCTTGTTCATGCTCCTGTTTATCTCATAGGTGCGGACATGTTTCATGTCACAGGATCTTCTCTAAACCATTTGTGAAAATTGAGATTAAAATTGAGATTAAATTAATTGAGAGTAATGAGAGCAAAATTATAAGCTGAGCTATAGTTATAAGCTGAACACTACTATTACACAGGTACTGTTAAAATTAAAAGAATTCTCTGGTAGTCAGTTGAGGTCGGTGATATTCGTACTTATAACGCGCTCACTAAATGCCAGTGTGACCAAAGACAGCTGACAACAACAGGACAGACATCTTCTACCATATTTCAGTGACCAACTGCTGCTATGACACTCGTCCACTAGCACTAACAGTAGGATGACACATGATTACATAAAATGCAGAATGGACAGTTTATATTGAAGAAAGCAATCTTATAAAATGCTGACTTGCTCAGTTATACCAGGCTGCATAACTAACCCTGTGTACAGTGAGATGCAAAGTTACCACACATGATAATGGACAGAAACACTTTACCTAATTAGTGTCAGGTCAACCATGTCTGTAAACTCAATTTCCTAGAACACATGCTGACCTGCAAAAATGGCCACACCAGTCTACACTTCCCATAAGCTCTGGCACCGGACTTTTGACTACATTCACCTGTTGCTTATCTTACACATACGCACACACACACACACACACACACACACACACACACACACACACACACACACACATACACACACACACACACACACACACACAAAAAAAAATACATTCACTGTATCTAACTATTAGCAAGCATTATATTACTATAGGTTTTTGCCTTTGCCTAGTTTGTCCTGTTTGTACCTCACCTGACCTGCAGCTATTATTTTGACTCTGATTTCGCCTGACGTTTTTATAAACCTGCCTTTAATAAATCACGCTCAATTGCAACTGAATCTGTTTCATCCTCCTGTGATCTGACAGTTACCTCAAGCTCACTTTGAAGAAAGAAAATTACGTCCTTTTACTTGGCCACGAACAACTCTTGTCTTTTAAAATGTTTTTTTTTAGACATAACATTGCTACTGTCCTAAAAAAGGCTTGTGAGTTTAGATGAGCCCATTTTCTGCATGAGCTCAGGTCACTTTGATTGATGATGCAGGCACAATGCAGTCATTTTCTTTAATCGCAGGTCAATCATTAGTGAATCTTCATCATATAATCTGACGTGGAGATCACACATCTGTTAGAGAATCCTGACAGGATTTGTCACGATATTAAAAGACGGCTGAAACTGCACAGTGTAGAGTCACTATTTACAGTCAGTCATTTCGAGCACAGTTTCTCTCATTGCAGTTATTTCTTCATCCATAGTTTCCTTTGTACTATAAACACCGGCTCTTCCTTCCTGCTGCCTGCAATAAAAAGCTTGTTTTGTGGCAAAATATACGCCAACTTGCCTGGAGAGGTAATCAAAGAGTTCTTTAACACCTCAGAGTGCCGTGCTCAGTGTTAACAAAAGCCTCACAGAGAGCGAGCGTGGATTCACCTGACTGCTTTTATCCTCTTCAGACTAATCACAGTATCAGGCTTTCAGCACACACTGTATGTGTATTACCTTGTGAAATGAAATGTCATTGTACAAGCACTCTAATGACACATGTATTTATCTGTGGCCTTCACTCATCTGAATCCTCACTGCGCTTAATCTTGTTATAGAGAAATAAGATTGTTTGCTCCAAAATAAGGCAAATACTTCTAGACTTTTCTCGACACTCATTAGGCAAATCCTGCCTTTGCACTGATGACCAAGAGAGTTGGCTGTTTTTAATCTCTTTATGTACAGCAATCTTATGTACTCACTGTAATCTTCACCATGCACGTCTCCTCACCCAGGTAACACATCTCTCCAGAGCAGTTGGTCTCCAGCCACAGGTGCTCCCCATTTACTGCATTCTCCTAAACACACACACACACACACACACACACACACACACACACACACACACACACACACAGACACCTCATCTGTACAGGTTACGCACATTTCATGAACACATGTTCAACATCCTCTACAGAAAGACAAATCCTGTTCAGGTCATACACACTCCTACATAAAAAATGCTCTCCTTCCTGAGCGGTGCAACTGTACACAATGATCAGGTTTCAAACAATTGCCTCTGATCTCTTGTTTCCACTGTCCTCTGTCAGATAGCGTGACGCTAGCCGATCAGTGCTGTCTGTCTGTTCAGCTACACAGAATAAAACCGGCAGTACTTAGACTTAGAAAAAGTGCACAAATGATAGTAGATGGTCCAAAACATGGAGTTCACAAGTTTCAGTATGTTGAAGGTGACAATCTGTTCTGTGAACATGCATGCTGTGCTAAACATAAAGAAAGAATTTTAAAAAACCTAAAAAAAAGAATAATAATAATATTGGCTGAGGGGCATTTAGAGCTGAACACATACTCTTTGCTTTCTTGTTCAAAAAACATCAGTAAAAAAAACAGATAAACCTTATCAGATAACTACAAAAATAACTAGATATGGGTTTGTGGATTGCTTCAGGGGTTATTTTCTTTCTTTTGTTTATCATTCCAAAAGTATCGGGAACACATCTAATAACCTCTTTGGGTCTTTTGGCACAGTCTGCATCTCACAGCTCAATTTAACATCTCATGTCTGTTACAAAATTCCACCCACAACCCAAAATACACAACATGATTAGCTGATTTTCTGCGGTTGAGACGATTCACTTTCTCACTGCAACTGACCCATGCCAGAGCTGATGGTCTGTGGTTAGTGTGCAATGTTGATCAAACTGCCTTTTCATGTGAAAGCAGGCAGCTCTTGGGGACCTTTAGTGTCTAAACATACCAACTTCCCAGCAAACACTAGAGGTTGGGGTTGTGAAACTAGATAACATTACTTTAACCATGTGAATGACTGTGGCAATAACACCATTTTGTAACCTCCAAAGCTCATGATTTTAAACAACGCCTCATGCTATAGGTAACTCAGGATGTCGCTATTGCTTTAGGTTATTTAAGTGCATAAAAGCTCAAAGGATGTTTTGTTTGCATTAGCATCACCTCCTCTTCAGACATGACTATAACACTATTTCCTCAGACTTACTGAATGATCATTTTAATAACAATTTACATTTGGTGCTTTAACTGCGGCCATTTAAATAACTTGAGTTGCTCATGCTGTTGTCATGGCAATGAAATGAAGCTGCCCTCTGAACATCATGTTAATGGCTCAAGACCAGCAACATTGCTGGAACGAAATCAATTTTGCATCCGAAAGGTGGCATTTTTCCAGTAAAATAAAAATTGTGGAGGCTTTCCAGATTAGACTATTCTGAAAATAGCATCAGCACCTTGTTGGTGGAAAAGTGCTAGATTTATCAGATAAAAACTGCCTCTTTTCACATACTCGGTGTGTTTCTCATGTTCACCGATGTCTAAGCAGCAGAAACTCACATGGGCTGATCTGAGTGTTACAGCCTGAATATGCATATGATTACTATGATCTCTCACACACAGGAACATAAAATAATGTACACTGTACACATAAACAGTACAAAGACTCACAGTCTAAGCATTCACCCAGGAAAATAAACAAAATGCATCATCTTTAACTCAAGAGATGATACACTGCTCAGTGAGATCAACAGTTAGAGGATTTATACTCCATTAAAAATGACAAGTACATACCCACATACACATGACAGCGAAACCCCCAGCACTGATTTAACACCTTCTTCTTCTTCTTCTTCTTCTTCTTCTTCTTCTTCTTTCGGCTTTTCCCTTCAGGGGTCGCCACAGCCAATCATCTCTCTCCACCTATCCCTATCTTCTGCATCCTCAACCCTTGCACCCACTAGCTTCATATCCTCATTAATTCCATCCATATACCTCCTCTTTGGCCTTCCTCTTTGCCTCCTGCCTGGCAGCCCCATGTCCAACATTCTCCTACCAATATACTCACTCTCCCTCCTCTGAACATGTCCAAACCATCTTAATCTGGCCTCCCTAACTTTGTCCCCCAAACGTCCAACATGAGTTGTCCCTCTGATGTACTCGTTCCTAATCCTGTCCAATCTTGTCACTCCCAAAGAGAACCTCAACATCTTCAGCTCTGCTACCTCTAGCTCTGACTCCTGTCTCTTCCTCAGTGACACTGTCTCTAAACCATACAGCATGGCCGATCTCACCACTGTCCTGTACACCTTCCCCTTGATTCTCGCTGATATTTTCTGATCACACAGAACTCCCGACACCTTTCTCCACGCTTCTTTACCTCTGACTGATTTAACACCTACAGTACTAAATTATCCCTAATGTTAATTCAATCCTGGAGATTTTGCCATGTTCACACAAACAAAAGCAAACACAATTTAAAGTCTGATGCTGGCTCTGGTCATATTATGAGGAGAGAAAGGCTAGCAGCGAGGAGTGGCCCACTGACTCCACCCACTCGCCTGTGGTCTCTACGAGACATGACCGAGAACAGAATGCTAAATATGCAAATCATGCAAACAAACAGAGGGACCCTCCCTGCTCACTTATTCGACAGGAAAATAAATCTTCTGCATTTGTTTGTAAAACGTTCCAGTTAACACGTACATGCACCGCACACACTATTATTAACACCTGGATGCCTACACATTCTTGAAACGAATCTTATTAGCCAATCATGTGGCATAATAATCATACAGATACAGGTCAAGAGTTTGAGTTTGAGTTAATATTCCAACCAAATATCAGAAAAAATCACAATGACTTTCACTGTGACATAGTTCCAGACAGGCTGGATCACATATTTCTTGAGTCACTCAAGTTTACACAGAAAAGCATTAAAAACAGAAAAAAAACAGTTCTTTGAGTAGAAACACTTCGTTTAGAGGTCAGATTAGAATGTCCAGACTGCCTTGAGCAGACAGGAAAGCTATGGTTATACAAATAGACGTATTTTATATCTCGGATCTGTGTCAAAATAGCAAAAATATGCATCAAGGTCAGTAATATATATGAAGCCTTACAGACATAAACCTTTGTTGGTGTATAGCGACTCTAGATTATAAGGTAGGATTTTCTAATAAAACAGACGATAAGTGTAGCTACAAGGTAGGTGAAAATAAATACATAGAAAGTTATTTCACATTAGATATTTTATAATTAAGTGCATTGTACAAGAAGCTAAAACACAATGTTGTGCATTTCAGGTGCGGAGCTTGGACTTATATCTGTGTAGGATGAGGAGGCATGAAATACAGAGTGTATGACTCACACTCCAGTCGATGGTGGCACGCAGCTCCTTGGCTGGTCCGTTGGTCACAGCAGGGAGAGGCTTCTGGACTGAGGCCAGGTGCTGCAGGCCTGAGCGAGATATGGCTTTCCTGTAGCGCACACAAAAGAAAGTACACACACGTTCAGCAAGGCACACTCTGAGGCCATCATATCTGCTTCATACATTTTACGATGTATCCTACAAACTGTTGTCGAGGTTTTAACCGTTTTAATGAGCTTATATATCCCTAAATGTGATTAGAAAGAAAGAGCCATGATTAAACATAAGAGGTAGAGAAAATCCTGATTTGAGATCAGGTTACATCTAACGCATGAAGTCCTCCTGATATCACAGATAAATGGATAAATAACAAAAATACACACACACACACACACACACTCCCACACACACAGATATGATCTTCTAGCATCTTTAGCTTCTGCCAAAATCAGAAAGATCCACACCAATCTGTTGGCCAGTCTGTTTGGACAGCAAACTCTCATCATTCAGTGCATGTAAGAGAGACTCTGCCTCATATGGTATTGAACAGCAGACATCAGTAGAGCTGTTTCTGTTCTGGGCCACTGTGTGTGTGTGTGTGTGTGTGTGTGTGTGTGTGTGTGTGTGTGTGTGTGTGTGTGTGTGTGTGTGTGTTTCACAGTGTATATGTGAGTCAGCATCATGTGGTTCGTGTTCTCTGCCTGTCTTTATGTCATGGCTGCCACCCCACAGTAGCGTCACACAAACTTTTGTGACTTTTTAAAATGCTACAAATTCTCCCATTTTTCCATCTCCCAATATCAGAGATATTTTATACTGGCTAGTAACCCTACTAGCCTGTTGGGTGTGTGTTATCATGATGTGAGAAATGTCACAGGCTAGTTTTATGTTCACAAACACACTGTTTTGTATTGATCAAAAGCATATGCATTCAAGACATGAAATTCGTCGGTGGATCTTAATGGAAAAGGTCATATCAGATCCGATACTGATCCAGTGTTTAAGGTCAACATCAGCCCCAGTACCAATCTCATCACAGACTGAATCATTAAATACAATCCAGAATGTTTTTGAAAGTCCTAAACACCTATGTGCTGATCTTCTATACATATCCCACAAACACGTAAGCGCGCAAAACATTTTATTTCTATACACACGTACACAAGTAAACAGAAAGCGCACGTGTTCAGATGTGGATGTCCAGGTTCAGTAAGGAAGTTTGCTCATCTCAGTAGTCATCTGAAACAGCCATCAGCTGCTCTTTGAAAACAGTTACGTACAACTGAAGCACATATGAAACAATCAGAGGAAGGATAGAGAGAAAAGACAAAAACACACAGCACACACGCGGGATGGTGGGCTAGACACCCGACACCCTGCTGAAATGTCCAACTGTTCGTCTAAAATTATCCCGCTCGAAGAGAACAGAGGAGAGTCCAGTTACAGGACTATACAAACACACACACACACACACACACACCTTCAGCCACAGAGTTAAAAATAGCAGCACAGGGGTTGACAGACATGCTGGAAAAATGCCATTGTGATGACAACTAATCATTGTGCGTGCACACACACACACACAAAGCACTTTGTCAGTGGTTGGTATGGTCAAGACATTCAATTATATAGATTATGTTTGAATTTGAAAACCTGAAAAAAACATTTTACGCTCATTTTCAGATTCGTATCTCTTAAAAATTGTTTCTGTGTGTCGATGAAATGCAGTTAATCAGATGACCTTGGAGTTTACTGACTTTAGCACACCATGTATTTAAACAGTAGCTACTTCTGTACATTGGGCAGTTAGGTCATTCTTTAGGTCAAATACCAGCTCAATGCCAAGTCCAGAAAAACTGGAAACACACTGTCCATACTGAGAGGCAAAAAGTCATACTAGACTAGACTAAATCAGTAAACATGATTTAAGATCAGTAAACATAATCAAAGCAATAATCAAGAAAGATAAAGGCATAAGGAGTTCTCTTAAGAGAGAGCAGTGATACAGGACATCCCCTGCAGGAAGCCAGCAGCCTTCCACCAGGTCACAGCCTTCCCAGGTCGAATACCCAGATATGAATGTGTAGACCAGTTTGTACTGATAATCTGACAATAAACAAAAAGACCACTGAAAAATTAGCTTAACAAAAACAGAAAAAGAAAAGAAAAAAAGAAAGCATAGTCAGCTATAGTTAATGTTCAATGTGTACACTCACACACACACATAAGCGACACAGAGGATGAGGATGTAGTTGTGGAGGCTTTCCACTGCTAACCCGTATAATATCCTAAGCTTTAATATGTTTATACTTACGCTCATCCCAACACCTCCACATGCCCTGTGCTTATGAGTGTGTTCCTCTTGAAAAAGTCTGGATTACACTAAACTGATTACAGGCAGAACCAGCTATGCTGATGTGGGTTGTGTGAACATGTGCACATGTGGGAGGACTCATTTCCACTCCTGACTGTCTGAATGAGTGTCTGGCAAGCAGCAGAGACAGATGCAAATGCAGGTTAGAATATATTAAGAATTTAAGTACACGATCCAAAACAAAAATCCAATATGGAGGTCAGAAGCCAGGCACAGGTCAGGAGATCAGCAGACTGATTAGACAAGACAAGACAAGAATCGAAGTGAAAATGATTGGACTGGATTAAATACTTGGGATTGTCACTAGGTGTGTGCATGGAGTGTGTGCAAAATGGGAGTTGGATTTGACCTTGTTGTTGTGTAGCTGTGCATTCTGGGATTGGAGTTTGGGCATCTTAGTCTTTGAGACAACACAGCCACTATTCCTGTGTCAAAGGAATCAACTAGAACAGACAGGTCATTTTAAAATGGAGACAGTTGTAGGTGCCTCCTTTAGATGGGTGAAAATCTGGTTAACGATTTCATTCCACGTGAGCTTTCTAGAGTTCTTCTGATTAATGAGAAGAGTCACTACGGAGCTGAAGCCCTGGATGAATCTTAGTTCCTTCACGATGAATGGAATGGACCAGTCTTTCACAGCAAGTCATTTACACAGACCAGGCATAACATTATGACCACCTGCCTAATATTGTGTTGGTCCCCCTTTTGCTGCCAAAACAGCCCTGACCTGTCATGCACTTGTGTAAATGCTCTTGTGAAAGATTTACCAATAAATTCTTTTAGATCCAGCTTGATAAATGTGGTACAATGCTCCTAAATTGGCTGCCTAATAGTGCTAAACAATAATGATTCCAATATGAGCACAGTAATTGGGATTGCTGTTCTATCTTACACATTTGTTAAGAAAGCTTTGTGAAAAGATTTTAGTGTAGGTTACAATGCACAGCTCATTAGAACAAGCTATTCTATACAGTGCACCCGGAAAATATTCACAGCGCTTCACTTTTTCCAGTTTTTCCACTTTTTTTTTTGTTATGTTACAGCCTTATTCCAAAATGGATTAAATTCATTATTTCCCTCAAAATTCTACAAACAATACCCCATAATGACAATGTGAAAGAAGTTTGTTTGAAATCTTTGCAAATTTATTAAAAATAAAAACGAAAAAAAAATCACATGTACATAAGTATTCACAGCCTTTGCCATTACACTCAAAAACTGAGCTCAGGTGCATCCTGTTTCCACTGATCATCCTTGAGATGTTTCTACAACTTGATTGGAGTCCACCTGTGGTACATTCAGTTGATTGGACATGATTTGGAAAGGCACACACGTGTCTATATAAAGTCCCACAGTTAACAGTGCATGCCATAGCACAAAGCAAGCCATAAAGTCCAAGGAATTGTGAGTAGACCTCCAAGACAGGATTGTATCAAGGGACAGAAAAAGCATTGAAGGTCCCAATGAGCACAGTGGCCTTCATCATCCGTAAATGGAAGAAGTTTGGAACCAAAGGACTCTTCCTAGAGCAGGTCAAACCAAGCAATCAGGGGAGAAGGGCCTTAGTCGGGGAGGTGGCCAAGAACCCCCGATGGTCACTCTGAAAAATTCTCTGGTCTGATGCAACAAAGATTGAACACTTTGGCCTAAATGAGAAGCATCATGTCTGGAGGAAACCAGGCACCGCTGATCACCTGGCCAATATCATCCCTACAGTGAAGCATGGTGGTGGCAGCATCATGCTGTGGGGATGTTTTTCAGTGGCAGGAACTGGGAGACTAGAGAAAAATGAATGCAGCATTATACAGAGACATCCTTGATGAAAACCTGCTCCAGAGCACTCTGGACCTCAGACTGGGGCGATAGTTCATCTTCCAACAGGACAACGACCCTAAGCACACTGCCAAGATAACAAAGGAGTGGCTACAGGACAACTCTGTGAATGTCCTTGAGTGGCCCAGCCAGATCCAATTGAAGATCTCTGGAGAGATCCAAAAATGGCGGTGCACTGACGCTCCCCATCCAACCTGATGGAGCTTGAGAGATCCTGCAAAGAGGAATGGGAGAAACTGCCCAAAAATAGGTGTGCCAAGCTTGTAGCATCATACTCAAAAAGATTTGAGGCTGTAACTGGTGCCAAAGGTGCTTCAACAAAATATTGAGCAAAGAATCAGAATCAGAATCAGAAAAGTTTTTATTGCCAGGTACAGCAAAGGGTTCGCGAAGAGCACTTTACAGTACTAGGAATTTGTCTTGGTGTCAGGTACAAACATATACACAGATAAAATTTTAAAATAATAAAATAAACTATAATAAATTAAATAAAGCTGTTCACAGCAAGTGATTTACGTGTTGCAATTTACAATGTAAAAGTGTAAGTGAAATTGAAGGAGACTGTCCAAACATATATACAGATAAAGTATGTACACAATCGAGAATGATAATAAATATGTACACAGAAGTTTGAATGTGTGTGAAAAGAAGAGCAATTTAGAATGTAAAGTTGAGTGAAAGTGACTGTCCAAATATGTATATCCAGTATGTACAATCGAGAATGAAATAAATATTGTATACAGAAGTTTGAGTTTGCAGAAGATGTAATGCAATTTAGACTGTGAAAATGTCATGGTTGTCTGTAAGTTCTTGAAGGGGGTCATCTCGGGGTAAGTGGGGCACTGTTCAGCAGGCTGACTGCAGTGGGGAAGAAACTGTTCTTGTGGAGTGAGGTCCTGGTCCTGATGGACCGGAGCCTCTTTCCAGAGGGGAGGGACCGAAAGAGTTCATTTCCGGGATGAGAGGGGTCGGCTGCGATCTCGGCTGCACGTCTCCGGGACCTGGAGACGTACAGCTCTTGGAGTGATGGGAGACTGCAGCCAATCACCTTCTCAGCTGAGTGAATGACACGCTGCAGTTTGGCCTTGTCCCTGGCTGTAGCTGCAGCAAACCAGAAAGTGATGGAGGATGTGAGGATAGATTCGATGATGGCAGTGTAGAAGTTAACCAACATCTTCACAGGGAGGAGAAACTTCTTCAGCTGCCGCAGGAAATACATCCTTTGCTGAGCCTTCTTGGTGAGAGACCTGATGTTCTGCTTCCACTTGAGCTCCTTGGTGATGGTGGTGTCTAGGAAACGGAAGGACTCAACAGATGTCACCGGACAGTCACAGAGGATGACGGGGGGAGGGGGGCTGGGTCCTTCCTGAAGTCCACTATCATCTCCACTATCTTTATTGATGTACATGTGATTTTTTTTTTTTTTTCGTTTTTTATTTTTAATAAATTTGCAAAGATTTCAAACAAACTTCTTTCACATCGTGATTATCGGGTATTGTTTGTAGAATTTTAAGGAAAATAATGAATTTAATCCATTTTGGAATAAGGCTGTAATATAACAAAATGTGGAAAAAGTGAAGTGCAGTGAATACTTTCCAGATGCACTGTAGTTCAGCCCAATCAAGCAACCAAGTGCAAGACAGGAGGTCAAAAGGAAAGCAAGTGCATAAGAGAGATGTCATATGGCTGCTAAGAGACAAAAAGAGAAGGGGGGGGGGGGGGTTGGAAAGGAAGGAGAGCAATCAGGAAGAGCTCTTTTAACAAAATTAGCTCCAGTAATATCATGCCTGACACTGGTCTTGCTTCTCAGATGGATATTACAATCAGAATGTGCCTGCACACAACATTTCCCCATAGCAAACCTGCCTCATATGATTTGGTTGCAAAAAAACACAGATGAAGGAGAGAGAGAGAGAGAGAGAGAGAGAGAGAGAGAGAGAGAGAGAGAGAGAGAGAGAGGAAAAAGGAGGAAAGTAAACGTGTGAAGCTATGAGTTCAATTTAGCAGCTATTGTGTTTTATCCCTCACCACTTCCCATCATACCTTGCAGTAATGCTACCCCTCCTGAGTTACCATAGCAACAGTCCAACACAGCAGGCCCAGCGGTGTATTTAAGGCCAGCTTGCTGTGAGCATGGTAATCTCTGTTCTCGCGCGCATTGTCTCAGGCAATTAGGGAGCGTTGCTCTGTGTGGGCTGTGAACTCGTCCGGTTCTTTTATGTCAATCGTCTGCCCACGTTCTGCAATATGATCTGATCCCTCTCTTCCTTCCTCTGCAGTCTGCACACTCAGTGGGAACTGGTCTTGTCGGTCCTGCTCTTTTATTTATGGTTTGTTCATTACGGTTTTGATTGCTACTTATGTACTGATCGCCATTTGTACACTGGGCTTTACAATCTGCATTACATATTTATGTAAAAGTTACCTACCTACCTACCTACCTATCTACCTATCTATCTATCTATCTATCTATCTATCTATCTATCTATCTATCTGTTATAACCATCTGTCCAGGTGCTATTTGTCTATCTATACTTGTAATCTTCTGTTTTATCCATCTATCTGTTTGTATCTACTGTATGTATCACATTCATCCATCTATTTGTTATTGTCTATCCCTCTATCAATCCATTATCCATCTATCGCTCAAGTTAATTATCTGTCTGTTCCGCTGTTATATCTAGGTCTGTGACTAATTGTTACTAAGTGGCACAACAAAAAAATGCTCACCATGCATTTAGAAGACCCCTTTATCCAGAGCGACTTAGAGAAGTTCTTTTGAAGTCTCTATCAACCAAATACATTGAAACTGGTTCACAGGGTGAGGGAGGAAGAATAATAGCAGTATAAAACTATGTTGGGAGTAAATACAGCAAAGCATACAGACAACTTTTTATCTTAATCTATCTATTTTATTTTTCTTTTGTAAGTCACTTGGGGGTGGGGGGCACGGTGGCTTGGTGGTTAGCACGTTTGCCTCATACCTCCAAGGTTGGGGGTTCGATTCCTGCCTCCGCCGTGTGTGTGTGTGTGTGTGTGTTGTGTGTGTGTGTGTGTGTGTGTGTGGAGTTTGCATGTTCTCCCCGTGCCTCGGGGGTTTCCTCTGGGTACTCCGGTTTCTTCCCCCGGTCCAAAGACATGCATTGTAGGTTGATTGCCGTCTCTAAATTGTCCACAGTGAATGAGAGTGTGTGTGTGTGTGTGTGTGCGCCCTGTGATGGGTTGGCACTCCGTCCAGGGTGTATCCCGCCTCGATGCCCAATGATGCCTGAGGTAGGCACAGGCTCCCTGTGACCCGAGAATAGATCGGATAAGCGGTAGACAATGAATGAATGAAGTCACTTTGGATAAAAGCGCCTTCTAAATGAATAAATGTAAATATAATACTGCAGCAAGTGGGAAAAAGTAGCTATTTAATTCACTGTTAAATGGATTATTTCCATATGTCCATTAAATAGCTCGCTAGATATTTCCAGAAACAAAGTGAACCAAAAGCAGTGGATTGAATTATCTCTGTATCCTTTGGGTTTTTTTTAAGGTCGTTTTACAGTTAAGCAATTTTTACTGCTGATAAGAGTGGTTTATCAGTAGGGGAAAAAAACTGTTTTATGGTATACTCTGTACAAAGTAAAGCGGCATCAGTGTAATTAGCTAATTTTACTTAATGGCTTTTAGTGTAGCTAGCTACTTTCTGAAAGAGCTAGTTTGGCTGTAACTTAGCTATTTTAAATTATGAGGACCTTGCAGATTGACAAGACACAACCATGAAATAACCTCACACACTGATCTGAGTGTACTGTATGATCTATCTACATAAAGTCAGTGAACTTCAGCTGCCTCACTGTGGAACACTGTGTAGGATCAGGGATCAGTTTCAAATACTAACTCCTGAACCACAATCATTAAAGCAGACAGGTGACACTTAGCTACCCGAAACATTGTGTAGTACAGCAGTGACTCACCACCACAGAACGTGACTTTTGCTCCTTGGCGCTGAGGGTCTTCCCCTATCTGCGCTTTGCTGACTCGTTCCAGAGATGAATGCAACAGCCATGACCGACACTGAGCAAAGCCCTGTGTGTAGGAGAACCCTCATCAAGCACCGTTACACAATCTAACAGCTCCACTCCAGTATACCTGCACACGCACTCCCTATCCCAGCGTGTAGGCGAGACCTGATCCCGGATACCTGAGAGCGGGGGAGGCTGATGGTGGGTGTCACCGGAGCTCTGGGAGAATCTCTCACTAACATCAGCGCTACGTCACTCACCGAAAGGCAACCTGCAGGATCAATTCCAGCATAGTGCTGAGGCTATTTTGAGACTCATTTTGCAACCCAGTTAACATTCTTCAAGACAATCTGACGATATACTTCCTAAATTAGCCACTAATTCCAGGCCTGCATATCATTTGAACCATTAAACTTGAGCCTTATACTGTAGATTCTTGCATTTAATGCACAATTACTGGTTATGCTGAGGTGTAGTCAGCTATTTGTATGATGGCTATTTTTTTTCCACCAAGCAGCAGTAGGAAAGCAATGGTGCAAAAGTCTGATGTGAATGCTAATAATGAATAATAAGCCCTTCCCACAGAGTCCTCCTGTTGTCCAAACCCTACAAACAGACCTCTTGTTTTCTATCGTCTCAGGAGACCAGAGCTTGTGTATTTGTGGGTTAAAATTCACTTAGATAAAGTTGTTGCTGGGGAAAAAAGCAACTGCTGACAGTAACAAGTGTCAAATGCACATCAGGTTTGGTCCAGCTTTAACTGATAAAGCAAAAAAGCAATGAGCAATACAACATAAATGCTGTGGCAAAGCTCTGCTAAAAGTAGTAGAAGTGCCACCTTTGGTTTATTATGACTGCTGGGGCAAACCGTATTGATACAGGCACATAATTGAGTAGCTGGCCCTGAAACACAACAGCACTTTTTCAAGAAAAAGTGCTTTCCAAAATCTATTACCAAGGGCATCTATTACCAAAAATAGTCCAAGCCAGATGACGTCTTTGGCTGAGATGATAATCACCCTCGAAGCAATAATAATGAGCTAACCTGCAGCTTTCTTGATGAATTTTTACACATGAGCAAAGGAATAACATTTATTTGTCTACCAGGTTCAGCAACAGGGTATGTATGAAAGGGAATTTTTAACACTGAAAGAAAAGTGAGCAGAGCCAGACTGACACTTGCAAGACACCGAAACATTTCACACTGCCAGCAGACTATGAAATGAGTGTGACCGATAAGGCCAGAGGGAATTTTTCCCTGTCTATAGCTCACTACACCTCATTTGTAGTGATGTCACCCTGGCAACACACACACACACACACACACATACACACAATCCAAGCCAATACAACCATATCTCCATCATCACTGGCTTCATGAAGTTACTATTCCACTTTTCCAAGGCCATGAGCTTTCTTTTTCTGCCTTCTAAAGTAGGCCAGTGTGTTCACAGTGACAGGGTTTGCTTTTAGCAGACTGAACAGGAAAAGAGAATCAGCGCATACTACACATGCTACACCCCAGTTTCACAATAACACCCTCTAGTCATTACAGCTTTCTCAGTTCCTTATTTGTCATTTGTACACTATGCTCACACAGAGAAATTTCCACATATATATATATATATATATATATATATATATATATATATATATATATATATATATATATATATATTTTCTGGAACTTGCAATGCATATGTGACTCCTCTGTCGTGACCTAACATTGGACACTGGCAACAAGAGAGGAGGAGGAAAGCATGAGCTACAGGAGATCCTTTAATAAACAACGCTGCCATGGCAGTAGCACACACTCTCACATAAACCTTCATCTGCTTTAGCACCAGAGGCAGATTTGTGACTAGTGCTAATTCAATCAGTGCTCTTTTATCAAACGCTATCTGCCTGAAGATATACACACTGAGTCTATGAGGCAGCACACCAAGCATCTGTGTTACACTGTTAAGCCTACCAAATGTTGAGATTTTATGTGTGTAATGTGTGCTTTGACTGGAATATCAGGAATGACTTAGCTCTTCTGTCTATGGTTAGGTTGGTTGTGGAATATACACTGATCAGGCATAACATTATGACCACCTGCCTAATATTGTGTTGGTCCCCCTTTAGCTGCCAAAACAGCCCTGACCCTTCATGCACTGTGCATTCTGACACCTTTCTATCAGAACCAGCATTAACTTCTTCAGCAATTTGAGCAACAGTAGCTCGTCTGTTGGATTGGACCACACGGGCCAGCCTTCGCTCCCCATGTGCATCAATGAGCCTTGGCCGCCCATGACCCTGTCACCGGTTCACCACTGTTCCTTCCTTGGACCACTTTTGATAGATACTGACCACTGCAGACCAGGAACACCCCACAAGAGCTGCAGTTTTGGAGTTGGTCTGATCCAGTCGTCTAGCCAACACAATTTGGCCCTTGTCAAACTCGCTCAAATCCTTACACTTGCCCATTTTTCCTGCTTCTAAACATAAACCTTGAGGACAAAATGTTCACTTGCTGCCTAATATATCCCACCCACTAACAGGTGCCATGATGAGGAGAGAATCAGTGTTATTCTCTTCACCTCTCACTGCTCATAATGTTATGACTGATCGGTGTAATAATACACAGTAGCACATCACAGACATCCGAAGAACTAGTGCTTCACTAAAGTGCTCATTTTACTTCACCGCTGCTGTTTTCTGAAACAGAAGGGCCTTACATCAAACAAGAGGATGAGTAATAACAAGGTGATATGTGTAAAAACGCACATTGTAGTGCTGTCAATTTTAATTAAATGTACGGGAATAGTGCCGTTTTTTGCTACAGCTTTATCTAATAGTGCAGAGGAATGTACAGAGTCGCACCATTTTTATGAAAACATGACTCAAGGCTTTTGAACTTTATTAAACATGAAATACTGTTTAAAAACACTTCTCCAATTTTTG
This sequence comes from Hemibagrus guttatus, assembly GCA_033459395.1. Classification (NCBI taxonomy): domain Eukaryota; kingdom Metazoa; phylum Chordata; class Actinopteri; order Siluriformes; family Bagridae; genus Hemibagrus; species Hemibagrus guttatus. The sequence continues at coordinate 12,742,718 of JAUCMX010000018.1, forward strand.
CCCGATTATGATTTTAATTTGAAAGGCCAACGTCATATTTAAAATGCCTTAAGCTGTATAAATCCGTATAAACAGCTCCAGAGAAAAGCAAACAACTTGCTAAACTATTTTAATGACTAGTGGAGATAAAGGAGTCATTTTATTCTACCTCAATCCATCAGTTTATACATTCAGAATTTAATATAGAATAAAGAATAGTGTGAAATAATGAATAATGTATAGTGTAAAATGTATGTGTATAGTGTCTAGTGTATAATGCTTCCATCTCGGTATGGGAAGGTTTAGTCCCCATTTTCCTCTGAACCCGAAAGTCAGAGTGATTTCTTCTGAACCTGAAAGTCAGAGATGGGGAAAACCATCACCTGATCTACACAAACCTGACAGAGGCGTAGTGAGCTAGCTAAATACGGAGAACGGCATAAGAACGAAGAGATGAACAAAAGCCTGTTGGCATGTTGGTCAGTGTATAAAGATGGAATCATGCTTGTGCTCACTCTGAGGAAGTTCAGCACTGAAGTGCACTGATGTTGGTAAAACAATCTGAAGATGATCTGTCACATAACCTTGATCTACAAAATCCACCTTCTTCAAAATGAATCAACTCCAACCAAGTGCATGAAGATAGACAGCCAAAACAACGGCTAAACCAAGTCTGCTGCTAACAAGCTACTACTGTAGAGCAAGATCTGCCCCTGGGGGGTGGACTGGAAACAAAATTTAACTAACAACGGTTGTTCTACCTAGATATACGTCCTAAAAAATATTAATCATTTTGCAGGAAATTAATTAGAACATGTCCAAAGTTTGTTTTTCCTGATATAGCATTGAACTTGGTGTCCAAAACACAGATACAGGTACAAAGTAATTTAAAACACCAATTCAATTGAATTTAGTGACACTTTTAAGCTGACAGATTCTATACAACACCCTCTTTCTGTGAGAAGTGTGCTTGTGGAGAGGGTGTGAGCTCTCCCATTCACATGTCTCTATCAGCCAATCACAGTGAAGGCTGGGCAGTTTAAATTCTTCACTTTTGGCTAGTGATTTCTACAAACTGCCCCACTCTAAAGCTGTCCAAATCCTATTCAATTAGAAGTGTAAGTGAGCCTTATATCAGTAAGTGATGTTGAAAATACTTTAAAGAAAATGACTGGGTTGTGCTCCTGAAGTGGCTGGCAAAGTGAAAGGGTTAAAAAATGGAAAAAGTTCAGATGCTGGGAAAGAAACTTTGCAGGAACACTGATGAAGTGAAGTGCATTATTGAAAGTACTCCCACACAAGCTGTCTGGAAGAGATGCGGTGCTGACATCAGCATTGTAGCAGCTGTCTCAGAGATCTCGCCGTCACCTTTCTAAAAGCATGTTGGCATTTACCTCAGCGCTATCTCACCAGCCAGCAGCGCCAATCTATAAAATTTACCGCGTCAATGCAAGACTAAGAAAATAAGAGTGCAGCGTAAGCCGGTGCTCACCGAGCTGAACCTGAGTCATTGTGTGGAGGAAGTGATGGGCATACATTTGAGCGTGGGTACACTGTGCTACAGTGCAGTTTCATACGGTTACATACAGACTTTTAGCTGAGGCTGTTAGTCAAAGTGACTTACATTAACCACCTGCTGGCTGCCCTGAAGCAGGACGAGGATAAGTGCTTTGCTTAAAAGCTGTGATCAAACCCATACTTTGACATGATGTTCAAATGCAGTAGTCAGTACTCAGTAATCAGGATTGGACACTGCAATTAGGTTCACAAAATGCAGCAGCTGAAAAGGTTAGTTATGCCTTTCATTTCCTAAGACGCTGAAAACATGGTCATAAATAACAGATTAAACCTAAAACCTAGAATTCTTCCGTATGAGTACCTTTTCTTGTACGTGTTTGTCTTTCAGAGAGAGTTCCAAGTAGAAAAATATGTTATGAGACCTTTGCAATGAACCCTTGAGGAAACTTTTTCTTAGTTCTTTGTAATACAATTTTTCTTTTAATTTACATAAAATATTACTACCTCCTGCATAGTAGTACAGCAGGTAGGTTTGCCACCTCACATCTTCAAGGTTCCTGATTCAATCCTGAGCTCAGGTTACTGCCTGTGTGGAGTTTCACAACTTCTTCCTGTGTCTATGTGGGTTTTTTCTGGGTTCTTAGGTTTCCTCCCACCTCCTAAAATCATGCCAGTAGGTGGATGCGATTTTCTGAATTTGTGTGTCCTGCGATGGACTGGCATTCCGTCCAGGGTGTATCCCCACCTCACACACAGTGTTCCCAGGATAAATCCATCAAGACCATGAGCAGGATAAAGTGACTGAAGCAGGATAAAGTGAGTGAGATTATTCTGGTGTGAAACAAAGGTAATGCATTCTGTGGTAAATTTTTGTATGTTTTTTCTAGGCCCTGTATCTGTATTTAAAATACTGCGATGGTTATAGTGCAACAAAAAGATCAGAGATGCAGCTGAAATTAGTTTATTCTGAAAAATATACTCGAAAGCCTGAAAACTAAGCCTGCCAATCAGACTTTGCAAAACTAAAGCTACATAATAAAAATAAGCAACTAAAAAACCCTTTTTTCATTTTAATTGAGTACCACATTCTGACCTCCCAGTGCTTTTCTGTGGGGGTGCTGGTAAGTGACCTGATCCAAACAAAGCACGTCATTGCAGACAAAAGAATCTACTCATACTTTAAATGTTATTTATCCTATACCATGCAGAAATATTGTGAACCAGTGAAAAAGAATGGCAAGACTTGGTGAGTGAGAACAAAAGAGTCCTTAAGTGGTCCACAGGCAGTAATCAATAGGCCAGGGAAGCTGAACGCTGGTAATTGTTCCCAAATTGTGAAGTCTGACACAGACAGGGTGTTAAACCACAGCAGTTAATATGTATTCTTTTTAAAAATCAGAGTTTTCTGTGTTGGATCGGGGCCTTGCTCAAGGGCCCAATGGTGGCAGATTGGCGGTGCTGGAGCTTGAACCCTGATCTTCAACAAATCAGAGCCCCAACCACTTGAGCTACCACTGCCCTCAATTACCCATACTCATACTATAAAAAAACAGTTTAATGGCACAATCATGGCAACATTATATACAGTTTCATAGAGTAGGGAAACTAAGTGTAGGATCTTAATGAACTTATATAGAGACAAGAATGTAAAAGAAGTGCAACAGGACAGAGACATGGGCTTAGCAAGGATAGGGTGGTAATTATTATAGGGTGAAAATAATTACGCTTCAATACGACTCACCTTAATTAAACAAGAGAAGACTAGAAATGCCATTATGGACCAGGTAGAAATGATGTCTGTGATGACTCTGCTCTAAACAAGCAGTACATACAGTTAAAGTCTGCTACAAATCTGTACTTCAAAAATGATAGCGAGTGCTTCTCTGGAGCAGGTTCTGAAAAAACACAGCCTTGCTACCAGTGTTAAAGTCATACTCTTGAAAGAATTCATCATGTTCAGACAAGAGATCAGACCACAGCCTGTGTGTATGTGTGTGTTGGGGTAGTGTTTGTACAGGCCAGGGTTATGCTTAGTGATTGTACATGGGATTTCTGCCTGTACCGGATGGAGACATATTTCACTCTCTTTTACCCCTGGATGGTGTCACTGCAATCTGATATCCACCCACTCACAATGGCAGGAAAAACACACACACGGTCAGAACCTGCACACACATATATCAGCAAACTTGTCACCAGGTCATAGAGAAAGGATGAGGAAAAGGGGATTTGTGTTTTTGACCTTGTGGTGAAATTTCTACTTTCTACATTTCCATTTTTATGAATTTGCTTTGTTGCGTCTGATGTTTTTCTTACACAGACAGTGTGAGGGGACCAAACAGAGCAACTGCACAATAACACATCAGTACGCACAAAAGCTGCTCCACATGCTCTAAAAACCCATGTCGTCCTATCAGAATGGATGTCTTTCCTAGCACTTCCACTCTCTGAGCTCCAGATAGCATCTGTAGTAAAGTGACGAGCAGCTTCGTAAGCAAATAAAAATGGTAATTACATTTTCACTGCATGCCATTATTCCTGCTTAATGAAGTTCAGTGAATGCAGGCCTCTCCTAACACAGAGATGGAGCGTGATAATCACGAAACCCAGGGAAACAGAGAGCAGACGGCTTTCGGCCTCTCTGCTGGGCTTCACGCATCATATTTAAGCTTTTCAACTCTGCATACAGACTTGCCAGGTGCATTCAATAATGTTACAAGATTTTATAGAGTATTCACTGCACAGAAGCTGTGTCATTTATTCATCTTCAGTAAAGGCTTTATTCTGGTCAGGGTTATGACGGATCCAGAACCAGGAACGCTGGGCCCAAGGTGGGAGAACACAATTTGTCTCAGGGCAAGTTTTACACACACACACACACACACACACACACACACGCACACACACCCACACACACACACACTCAGTCACACCTCTGGACAATTAAGCGCATAATTGTATACGTACCAGAAGACACATACAGATTAACAGATATCAAATAGATCAATATTTTGACAATAATTGCCATTAATAGTACAAATGGGGCATGGTGGCTTGGTGGTTAGCACATTTGCCTCACACCTCCAGGGTTGGGGGTTCGATTCCTGGCTCCACTGTGTGTGTGTGTGTGTCTGTGTGTGGAGTTTTCATGTTCTCCCCATGCCTTGGCGGTTTCCTCTTCCGGTCAAAAGACATGCATTGTAAGTTGATTGGCACCTCTAAATTGTCCATAGTGTGTGAATGAGAGTGTGTGTGTGCCCTGTGATGGGTTGGCACTCCATCCAGGGTGTATCCTGCCTTGATGCCAGATGATGCCTGAGATAGGCACAGGCTCCCAGAGAATAGATCGGATAAGCGGTACAGACAATGGAATAATAATACATCTTGCCCGTACATAATATTTTACAGGGACTCCTGCAGGATTATTAGTATTAAACAGTAAAAAAATTTGCATCACAAATGCAATGGAATAAAAACATAATCGTGACAATTTTGTTGGTGCCATACATTTTATATCCAACCTGTGGATGGTACAGTACCCCCTAGCAGTAGTCTAGTTATCTAGCGGTACTGTTTATTGTTTTTCAGTTAGCTAGAGGGGTACAGGTGGTGTTATTATGCCAAATTCCCTGGATGGATTTGTACTAAAAGTCAAAATTCTCTGTAGTAGGTATCCACATATAGAGAGTCAGCATGTAGGATGTTGTATGTGTGTGTGTGTGTGTGTGTGTGTGTGTGTGGTGTGTGAGTGTGAGTGAGTGAGTGAGTGAGTGAGTGAGTGTGTGTGTGTGTGTGTGTGTGTGTGTGTGTGTGTGTGTGTGTGTGTGTGTGTGTGTGTGTGCGCATGCTCCCTTCCTGATGGTCTGGTGTGTGCAGACAGGAAGCTTGGGCTTTTCCCCCAACCTCCCAAAACACCACACACACATATTTATAGCCACACATACACAGTGCCACACATTCATTCTCCACTCACCTAGCTCTCCCCTCCTCCTTCCCTCAATCCTTCCTCCAAATGAATGACACAGTAGCAGTGTTTGCGTGTCTTATCTTTCTCTCCTTTAAATCTGGCTAAGAATTAAAAACTCACTATCAACTAATGAGTTAAAAAAATGAACATAAATTGTTTTTCCACTTTTACCAGCTTGGTTTCACCTTCACTGTTATGTTAGGCGTGTTTTCCATGTTGTGGTAGACTGTGTTTAAAGCTTACCCCATGTATTTGTGTGAATTTCTATTCCACTGTGTTTAATAAGAGCCTGAGGTTCAACAGTCAGATTTGACCAACAGAAACTTGTCATTAATCTTACCTTTAATTAGCTGTCACTGTTTAATTACAAAGATTAAATTTTAACTCATTGGTCAAATTATTATTCTTTGACCCTTAAACAGTTGCATCAATATTACTCTGCAAAGTAAAAAAATATATATTTCTTTCTGTACTTTTGTAGTTACCTAATCAATGCATGTATAGGATGTTCCTTAAACGAATCTCAGAACTACACACAAAAAAGATCATTCTTGACCCTTTTGGCTTCCCATTTTCCGTACATGGCCATTGGATCCACATTTCAATTCGTTGTTCACATTCTCTGGCCATTAGGGTCACCTGCTTCTAATTTCTAGTTTGAGGATATTTATACTCCTTTGTTTACAGCGTTCTTTGCTAAGTCTCGATTTTACAAGAATTATAGCCTGAGCCACTTTACTTTCAGCGTATGTTTTATTCCCCCAACTCATTCCCTAGGTCTCCTTTTTTAATAGGATATAACAGAATGTTCATATTTTTACAGTACACAATGTTTCCAAACAGCTTTACAGACATCAGTGCCTTAACCCCAAGGATATAGCTCAGAAGAAATAACATATGGATCCACATCTCAGCAGGGGAGGCGCTCCCCTGGGAATGGGAATCGGAATCATGAGATATATTTGTATCAGTTAGTCTAAGAAAAATAGTTATTTATGCCAGAAATCAAACCAGCTCATCATCAAATCACTGTCTTTTAGCAGGTTAGTGGTAATAATAAATCAAGCACTTTTCAACAATATCAGCTACAAGTTACACAGAACAATAAAGAAGCCATGGATAAACAATCGAATTAAGTTTCCTGAGATAGAACTAGTTGAACTTAACTGCACCCCAACCTGGTTTTGATAATTAATGAGGTATACACTATACTGGGTAGAATTGGTGTATTATGCAAATTAGCTTAACCTCTAAATTGGCAAAGATTAATGGTCCAAACTGCAAATTAGTTGGGAATTAGTCACGAATCAGACAGAAAATAATGATGTCTCTGGGCCTCAGGGTAATCGACATATACAGTAGCCTAAAAAATCTATAACACAACCATTAGGACAAATGGCCCTAACTCACATGCCTGAATAGTAGAAGTGAGAAAGTAATACCTACTGACCAAATTTCATTCTACACCTTACAGTCTGGTTAGTGCACTTCGTTTCAAGGGATAAACTAGAGCAAAAACAAAGGATTTCTAGCAC
>JAUCMX010000018.1:12754716-12762216 GCA_033459395.1 Hemibagrus guttatus
TATTCACTGTTGCTAACGTCATGAATATTGAAGCCTTGGCAGCGAGCTACATTGATTAGAAGGTCCCACTTTCACTAGGTCAAACCATCTTCCTGTTTTTATGCCACCTTCACATACTTTGCCACATTCTGAGCTCATGTTCCCAGCTCCATAACTACATCGCTAGAGTAAGTTTACTTGTCTGATGCAGAAAATCGAGTTTATTGTGCATGTTGTCTTTCTTAATTTTAACACAGAAACAGAAACTTTGACATGTTGTTGGACCGAGTAACTCTCAAAGCAAGAGTGACCTTAAAGCAACTTGTTCTACAAATAGAAAAGTAGCTAATATTTTTATTTTGTGAATTTGAGAAAGTGAGAAATATTCCTCTGTATTACAGCACACGTTCATTGGTCAAAGGGGCCAAGTGCCTTTGGGCATCATACACTTCTGTCCCATGACAAAAGCAAATGCCACCAGCACTGTACGTGCACACAGGGCAAAAAAAGCAGGGTGGAAGTCAGTGTGCAGAACATGGAGCAGGATCTGTTTAAAAAAAATGGGGAATATGTTACACCACTACTCGGGCATTTAACATTTTACTTGGACAGGTGGATGACACATTAACTTCCACAGAACAACGTCATGACAGTGCTTAACATCAAGCCCTGAATTGTTTAAAGATTTATTTCTAATCCACTGTGTAGGTCTCCCCTTTATTAGATGACACTACAGACAGCCTGAGGTTTAGGTGTATTATAAATGGCATCAAAAAGCAGAGATTAAATGTAAAACCTGATATTTATACTGAGCTGCAGATGAGATCACACGGTTTATGACTAACAGTGCATGTGTAACTCTTATGATCAGAAGAAATTAGATCTTGGGTCAGTCACTGGGGAAATTAATTAATTTAGTGAAAAATGCATTATCATTCTTCAGTCCATATTAAAGTTACATGATATTAAAATATTAAGCAACCCTTTGAAATATTTTTAAAATGATAAAATATTAAAATGTGTGTGCTTTTTCCTAACTAAACTAAGTTCACTTCTGCCTTATTGATGTACAAAATATTTCTCTTAAATATTTGCACAGCTAATAAGAGTCCAAGAAATTATCAAGATTTCAGCTTGGAGCAAAAACGTCACATGACCGGTAGTCGTTAATCTTAAGTAAACACTTTCTTCTGAATCCAGAGCCTAAGGGCACCACACACTCTCACACGCTCATTCAACCCTGAAGGAAATTTACTGTCGCCCATCCATTTACCTGTATGAGTAAGAAAAGTAAGAACCCAACAGAAACCCTGGCCATTTTATGAAAATCTTTCAATTTAAAGCTTGAACTGAAGTGCTGATGGTGCGTGAAAAAAAAAAAAAAAAAACAATGTTGATTTTTTCCAGTATTGATTTTCTGTCATAATGTTTGAGGTGTTTGTGTTGCCTAAATGCTGACAGGGCTGTGAATACCCTGGAAGTATGGGTCACATCCCTGCACCATGGAGCTTCCATTTATTTTGCTCCTGAGGCCTTCCTCTGACCCTTGGAGAGCGACATGACAGTCTCCTAATACAGCTTTTCCACCTGAGGTCCTGGCTGCCTAAATGAATTAATCATTTATTAAATGAGGCTACCATAACCCTGTGCTATCAGTCGAGCAGGCTAAGCCCATGATACCAACACACACACACACACACACACACACACACACACACACACACACACACACACACACACACACACACAGGCATGCTTGCTCCAACTCCCAGACCACAGACCACAGCTGGAGAGCATAAGGGACGTGCTATAATTAGTGCTGAGAGAGAATGACAGTGGGATGATGTGTACCAGTGGAAACACACACAGAAGCTGTGTGCTCAGTCAGATTACTCCTGTCTACAGAAACCTCATCGCTACTGAGCTCTCCAGCTTCACTATTCAACTAGTATAGTTCAATTGTTGCACAAACTCCCAGGCAGAAATCATATATTTCTTTCAGAGCTGTCATTAGTGGAAATGGGGGAGACACTTCCACAACACTGTCTAGACTGTGAAAATAGAATAGTGTTTCCAATGTATAAAAGTGACGACATGAATGAGCCTTTTACAATTGGATGAATAGGCATAAAGCCACACTTCCTTTTCGGCAGGTCAGATTACCTGCTGTTCTTCTAGCAATCAGTTAAATTACGCCGCACTCGGATACGGCCTGGCTTCGACGTTCAAATCATGAATAAAACTCAGGTCCTCTGTCATGCCATCTACTAACGAGAACCTTTCATTAATAGTTATACTGGGTTCATGGTGTAGGTGTGTGTGTCCGAGTGTCTTTGTGTGCACAGCAGGACACCTGGCTGAGGTTTGTATGAGGGCGTGTGCAGTGACTGATGGCTTTATGCATGGGGAAAAGAATACAACAGTCATACAACACTGCGGCTGTGACATCCAGTCCCACAATTCCACAGTTCATCGCCACAACCAGCTCATCAGTTCAAGTTTATGTTCAAAATTGAGGACTTGAGATTTGTCATTGTGTAAAATGCTCGGATCTCATTTATGATATTTACTACAGCGTACTGTGTACTGTCACACATTAGTGCTAGTATATGAAAACTGTATAAGAACCATAGTTTTCCTATGAAAAAATCTGAAATACAGCCTAATACATTATTGAAGCCTTATGTATTATAATGATGCATAACCAATATGCTACTACAATGGATTTATAATAAAGTAGTATGATAGTATAATATATGTAGTATAATACTATACAATAGTATAATGGCTTGCGTTAACTGATATATTAATAATAGTGAAATCATGACATCACAGAAACAACAAATAATGTCAACTTGTACCTAATGTATTGTTCGTGAAAAGTGCATGAGTCTCTACAGATAAGAAAAAGAGAAAAAAAAATCCTGTAAATAATGAACATTGTAAATAATTGACATATAATTTAACATTTAATCTGAAAATCTGGAATCTGTTTTACACTCAAAGGGTCTTTAGCTGCAAAGAGTCTGATTGCCCCAGAGGTACAGTAATGGGTTGGTATTTACTTCACTAGGTATTTAATTCAAGTGATGAATTTTAATTTAAGACCCCAATTTTGGTGACTTTTTTTATATCGAAATGAAAAACTGCGAAGGCAGGCTGGCAGTGAGCTGCAACTCTGGCCGTTGTAACCACACTTGAACTGCTTAAACTGCATTAGTATCAGGTTTTAAGGTCACTAACAGCAACCCAGAAAAGGAAACTGTGACATCAGCAACAGTTAAAAACAAATATTTAACAAAAGTGGCTTCAATTCGACATAAGAACAGAAAATAGAGGTACTACAGAGGTGCAAAAAAAGATATTTAGACAAATTCCCTGAAATGAGTATCAGAAAGTTAAAGATAAAATACTATGTAAAATCTATTTTTCAAGTGTGATCTCAAGCCTGGTTAGCAGCTATTTTTAGCAATTGACATATATGAGCAGAGAAATGTAAAATACGTGAGTGGGTACCGGTTATGAAAAAATATGCTTCTTAATTTTTATGTCAGCAAGCAAATATCTCACTCTTTTGTTCTGTCTCCATTTCATCTCTCTTTGAATTTTCATTTTGCACTGAGATTAGTAGTGCAAGTATCCAAAATTACATCCAACAAAATCCGCCACCATTTTGCCTCTGACACCTTTCCTGCGTGCCTTAGATGAGCACGCCACTTTAACACAATCCAGAGGCCATCTGCTGCTGAGGGGGAAAAAACTGGCTCTCATTTTCAAAATGCAGCACATTTATGGAGCAGGAGGATAATGTGAGGCCAGACACTGCCACCGCATACTCAGAGCACAATAACAACAACGTAAACAAGTGCTTTCCATCCCGTGTGACATTTCACAGCACTGTTAAAGCGCTAAGTGATGCGGAGTAGAGCTGCTGTCCCAGAACTGCGGGATACGTGAGCGGCACATGCAGAGAGGGGAGACATGGAAGAAGTGAGGGAGAGATGAATGGGATTGAGTGGCTTGCACCTCCAGTAGGGCTGCTGTCTGCAGGTGCTCTGCTGCCAGAACACCAGGTGCAGGATTTGAGTTCCTGCATTTGAGCCAAGATGAATTTGCCTAGGCAAACAGAGGGGGAGAGAGGACACAGGGAGAGAAAGGCACACAAACACATAGATAAATGTATAGAGAGTGAGACTGGGAGAGCATTACTGGCAGTCAGTCACGCCAGCAGGGAAGACACACAAATGATGGATCATTGCCTGGAGAAGAGCCGAGACCTCAGAGATTAAAGCAGGACTGCTGAGGAAGGGAGCAAGTCTAAACCCTCTTACAGTCATAAGCCTAATAAGGAAGAAGCCAATCCTTTTTAATGTGTCTCATCAGAGAGCCTCACAAAGTCCCAGTGAAGAAAATTGAAAGAAAAATCTAAAAAAAAAAAAATATTTGAAAAATAAAAAACAAAAAAAAAAAGAGATGGAGCTGTGCTGGTTTAGACCACTGTGCTGGTTTTTTGAAGGTGCTCTTCAGCTCAATTTATAGCTATATATATATATATATATATATATATATAAAATTTGTGTGTGTGTGTGTGTGTGTGTGTGTGTGTGTGTGTGTGTGTGTCAACAAAAGGTGCTATACTGGCCCTTCCTCCACATGTCAATGCCAAAAGAGATCCTCATCATTTATAAACGTGAGAGGAAGAAAGACGGAAACAAAGAGAGAAAGGAACAGTGAGAAAGGATACAGAGAATTAATAATAATATTTGTTAATGCAAATAATTAATGATACACCTAGATTTATCCCTAGCCTTGACCTGACGAGCTGAAATGATACTTTAGCTCTGTTTATAGGCACATTTGATCCTTATGGCTTAATATTTGCATATTTTTCATATCTTTTAAAATTTTGCACTAAAATTATAATTACTTTAAAAGTAGACATGTAAGTCATTTCCAACAGTCATTGTTAGACTTCTTCTGGAGTTGGTTCTTCAACACAGAGTGTAATACATACGTTATAACACAGAATCATGTCATGTAGTGAGGACTATTTTGGGTTCAGTTATACTGTGTCCTGGAGGCTTAAAATAAAGCAACTTAAAAGATGTGTGTGTGTGATATAGTTATAGAGAACAGCAAGTGTATGTAAGAAGTAGCACATGATTAACACCTCCTCCTTGTTATCTCACTTGTTGTACTCACAACATGAACAAATATACACTTAAAACATAGTTACTGTCTGCTATTCACACTTTATTCATGCCAGTACTAAAATAACACCATGAAGCCTCAGGGAGCAAACATTCAAAAAAATAAGACTGCCAACCAAATCCACATGGAGTGGCCTCTAAACTGAGCGCTCTGCCCACAGGAAGGAGCTCCACATTTCTGCAGGCAAATAGCAGAAAACCCAGCGCCAAACATGAACACTGGGGTCGATTTTTAGAGATGGTTAAATGCACTGGGGGCCTCATTAAACTTGGACCGATAAGAGACAACACTTGTAGTAATAAATTATTAAACCCACTTTCCCAGGCTGCAGTGTGCTGTGGAGGACCGGCTGTCAGGATGCAACTCCTCACACATGCTCCCTCGTAGTACTGTAATCAGGAGAAGCTTCCCGACTCAATACAAGGTGACATTTAGGGGATATTAAATTCTCTCTACAAGGAAACACACATCCTAAATGCTGCTTGAGTGATCAGTTAAGCAAGAATTTCTTTTATTATGCAGAGTTACCACAAGTGAAGTTGTTGAGAGAGTCAAGTACTACTTAACGATCTTCTCCAGCAGTCTTTGTTCCTGTTGGCATACCCCTGTGCCTTGCTTAACCCAGCAGTGATGGCTGATTTAAACTCACAACCTTCTGATCAAAACCTTAAGCACTTATATATACACCGATCAGACATAACATTATGAGCACTGATGGGTGAAGTGAATAACACTGATTATCTCCTCATCATGACACCTGTTAGTGGGTGGGATATATTAGGCAGCAAGTGAACATTTTGGCCTCAAAGTCGATGTGTTAGAAGCAGGAAAATGGCAGCGAAAGGATTTGAGCATGGGCCAGATTGTGATGGCTAGACAACTGGATCAGAGCATCTCCAAAACTGCAGCTCTTGTGGGGTGTTCCCGGTCTGCAGTGGTCAGGATCTATCAAAAGTGGTCCAAGGAAGGAACAGTGGTGAACTGGCGACAGAGTCATGGGTTGTGTTGTGGTCCGATCCAACAGACGAGCTACTGTTGCTCAAATTGCTGAAGAAGTTAATGCTGGTTCAAAAGGGGGACCAACACCAATATTAGGCAGGTGGTCATAATGTTATGCCTGATCGGTGTATATTTATAATAATCTGCACAGTATATTGACTCACTTATAAAGCAAAAGCACCCAAATAATCTACACTTAGTTAATGAATGATTTACAGGTTATGGCAGTCAGAAGAAAAACATTATTTAAAATCCATCTTCCTAGCTTTTCAGATTTATAGCCTTCTAAGAAACCTGCCACCACTAGCTGACCTAAAACTATACACCCACAAAGCCTGATGCTCAGTAGTATCTCACTGCTGTAGAATTTGATGTGTTTGTGTCCCAGGCAAAGATTCTGACTACGTGTAAATAAAATAAGCCCCACCCCCCAGACAAGTTAACGGCTCTGCATCATGGCTGACCCTGCACTCTGACCCCAACCCTCCAAGGATGAGATACGTGAAAAAAGAATTTCACTGTATATGTGACAAATAAAGACTACTATTTAATTACTTTTGTTTTTTTTGTGTGGTCAGTCAGCTGTTGGGCTACTGATCAGAAGGTTGTGAGTTCGAATCCAAGGACCACCAAACTACCACTGCTGGGCCCCTGAGCAAGGCCCTTAACACTCAGTTGCTCAGTTGTATAAATGTAAGCCGCTTCTGCCCAGTTCCGTAAATGTAAATATTGATCTTATGAGTTGGATCACGTGTTTTGAAAGTTAGTACCTTTGGAGCTATTGTAGGGCAGTGGGTCTTCCAAGTGAAAGTCGAGAAATACTACCTCAAACTTTCATCTTGTTCTCAAGTGCAGTAGCTATTTAACTATTTAAGAAAAGGAGCAACAACATTAAACATGTAATTTGCTTCATACTCAAAATTTGATCAGAAAGAGTTCTAAGGTCTGTAAATTATTCATGCCTTGAAGTCAGTTGAAATGTTTATGAGGGATTGAGCCGACACTGAATGCTACTCCACAATGAAGTTACCACTGCTAACACCTTTTATAGCTGCACACAAACACAGTAAAGACTAATCCATGTTTAACGACCTGTTAGTTTGATAGAAAATGTACTGAAGCTGTCAAAATCTACAGACAGGACCGCAGTCTACTTAATTATGCATATGCAGCCAAATCTCCAGGTTTCTGTTCTAGACTTTCCACACATCCTCCTCTGACTGCTGAGAGTTCATCCAACAAGGACCTCTTTAATCCCAAAATCATAAAAATCAAGTTAACAGTTCTCTTTGAGAGCTGCAACAAAAAAAG
>JAUCMX010000018.1:12767216-12879716 GCA_033459395.1 Hemibagrus guttatus
GATCCAACAGACGAGCTACTGTTGCTCAGATTGCTGAAGAAGTTAATGCTGGTTCTGATAGAAAGCTGTCAGAATACACAGTGCATCGCACTTTGTTGTGTTTTGGCAGCAAAAGGGGGACCAACACAATATTAGGCAGGTGGTCATAATGTTATGCCTGGTCAGTGTTTATCTACTGATACCATGAGATATCATGTATATTTCTGAGAGCGAACAGCAATGTATGTCGGGTCATGAATACACATCACCAAATAGTCTTCACTGCACACCCTTAGTGCTGAGTATAGTTATTCTCTCATTCTGTGTTTTTAATATTTTAGTGTGCAACATGAAATAAATATTACAGAGAAGGAAAGTTGACACAAAAACATAGTCTTATGGAAGTTTTATGCTTTCGCTAAAAGTGCTTCAGGTGGCAAAACCAGTGCTAGAGACTAAAATTGATTTGTGTGTCATATTCCAGCTGAGAGTCTTTCTATCTCTACCTTTAACATCATTATGAGGTGCTTGAGATGGACCTCAGGCAGCTGCTCATAGCAGCAAGAAGATCCAAAGATCATTCATAAGTTAAGACAGTAAACACTGTGTAAACAAATAGACTCGTGCAGGGCCGCTTGTTTCCGAACCATTATGACCAGATGTGGTGAAATTCTCTAGTGCGCAGGAAAGTGCAAGCATTGTTTCAAAGAGCATAGTCACTGCTCTGGAATACAAGTGAGTTCAGCACACTGGGTGCTTATGAGACCTGTACAGAGTGTGTTGGTCTCTGCTTGTCATAACCATTAATGTCTAAAGCACTGCAGAATGCCTGGACTGTCACATAGCATCCTTTAGTCAATAACAGTAAAGACAGCGCCTGGATGGTTGCCAGCTTAGGACAAAAGGGCCCATCTGTCTGTTAAAGTCCTCAGCCAGATAAAAGAGGACAGCACTATAGGGGTTTACTGAGGATGGTATGTTCCAGGGTTGAATTATATGAATTTTTCCCCTCACAGGACAAAGTGTCTTGCCAGTACACTTCTCCCTGACAATGTTTACAAACCCAATTCCAAAAAAGTTGGGACACTGTACAAATTGTGAATAAAAAAGGAATGCAATAATTTACAAATCTCATAAACTTATATTTTATTCACAATAGAATATAGATAACATAGCAAATGTTGAAAGTGAGACATTTTGAAATGTCATGCCAAATATTGGCTCATTTTGGATTTCATGAGAGCTACACATTCCAAAAAAGTTGGGACAGGTAGCAATAAGAGGCCGGAAAAGTTAAATGTACATATAAGGAACAGCTGGAGGACCAATTTGCAACTTATTAGGTCAATTGGCAACATGATTGGGTATAAAAAGAGCCTCTCAGAGTGGCAGTGTCTCTCAGAAGTCAAGATGGGCAGAGGATCACCAATTCCCCCAATGCTGCGGCGAAAAATAGTGGAGCAATATCAGAAAGGAGTTTCTCAGAGAAAAATTGCAAAGAGTTTGAAGTTATCATCATCTACAGTGCATAATATCATCCAAAGATTCAGAGAATCTGGAACAATCTCTGTGTGTAAGGGTCAAGGCCGGACAACCATACTGGATGCCCGTGATCTTCGGGCCCTTAGACGGCACTGCATCACATACAGGAATGCTACTGTAATGGAAATCACAACATGGGCTCAGGAATACTTCCAGAAAACATTGTCGGTGAATACAATCCACCGTGCCATTCGCCGTTGCCGGCTAAAACTCTATAGGTCTAAAAAGAAGACATATCTAAACATGATCCAGAAGCGCAGGCGTTTTCTCTGGGCCAAGGCTCATTTAAAATGAACTGTGGCAAAGTGGAAAACTGTTCTGTGGTCAGACGAATCAAAATTTGAAGTTCTTTTTGGAAAACTGGGATGCCATGTCATCCAGACTAAAGAGGACAAGGACAACCCAAGTTGTTATCAGCGCTCAGTTCAGAAGCCTGCATCTCTGATGGTATGGGGTTGCAAGAGTGCGTGTGGCATGGGCAGCTTACACATCTGGAAAGGCACCATCAATGCTGAAAGGTATATCCAAGTTCTAGAACAACATATGCTCCCATCCAGACGTCGTCTCTTTCAGGGAAGACCTTGCATTTTCCAACATGACAATGCCAGACCACATACTGCATCAATTACAACATCATGGCTGCGTAGAAGAAGGATCCGGGTACTGAAATGGCCAGCCTGCAGTCCAGATCTTTCACCCATAGAAAACATTTGGCGCATCATAAAGAGGAAGATGCGACAAAGAAGACCTAAGACAGTTGAGCAACTAGAAGTCTGTATTAGACAAGAATGGTACAACATTCCTATTCCTAAACTTGAGCAACTTGTCTCCTCAGTCCCCAGACGTTTGCAGACTGTTATAAAAAGAAGAGGGGATGCCACACAGTGGGAAACATGGCCTTGTCCCAACTTTTTTGAGATGTGTTGATGCCACGAAATTTAAAATCAACTTATTTTCCCTTAAAATGATCCATTTTCTCAGTTTAAACATTTGATATGTCATCTATGTTGTATTCTGAATAAAATATTGAAATTTGAAACTTCCACATCATTGCATTCTGTTTTTATTCACAATTTGTACAGTGTCCCAACTTTTTTGGAATCGGGTTTGTATTCTGACAAGGCAGAATCAGTGAAACATTATTTTATTGATACATATGTTTAAAAAAAAACTGGTGGTTCTTTACACTACAATCAAATATGCACTGATGGATTCGTCAGTAAAGAAATGTCAGCTGATTGAAGTGTAATGGTAACTCAGTGGTATGGGGTCTGTAGAATTTATCATGTTTGTTTGGTTCAAATTTCATTATGGCACTGATGCAATGACGGTAAACATAACCTTTAACTCTTAACTGTTCAGCTTTGTGTTTGGATTTCTGGTGCTCCTGGAGGTTGCTTTTGATAGAAGCAGTTACCAAAAGTAACAAAAGTAAATATACATTATTATTATTATTATTATTATTATTATTATTATTATTAATTATTATTATTATTATTATTATTATTAATGGTAGTAGTAGTAGTAGTAATAGTAGTAATAGTAATAATATTAATAGTAATAATATAATTTAAGCGTTCTTTGGCTAGATAAGGCTTTCTCTACAGAACCGTTAAAGGGTGCACTTAAAGAGTGCACTTTTCTGTTGTCTCATAAGTAAGTAAGGACCACTGTAATTACATATATATGTAAGCATGTATGTAAGTAAGTATATTTTATTTTAAAGCACATGTAAAACTCCCTAGAAAATGTTTATATTAAAAGATAACCTGTTTTTATTAGGCTTGGATTATGTCCCTAGCTAATTAGCTTATTATTGAAAAAGTAAATTATTAGAAGATTTAACCTTCTGGCCAATCATATACAAGAATGCAGTGTTATGGTATAGAAATAGTAAAAATTTATGTAAGGGGAGAAGTAAAGTGCTGAAGTGTCATTCTGTATAGCAGCTAAAATTAAAATTTACCATAAAAGTAAAAATGATTGGTGTCTTTTTGTCTTTGTGTATATATAAAAATAGTGAATATATAAAATGTAGAAATCAGGATCCTGATTTCTCTTTAAGACAAAAAAAGCTGTCTCTTACTGAAACAACACATCAACACTGTTGGCCGTTCAAGTCTGTACCATCTCAGAGTGACATCACCCTCCGTCTAGTATCATCAGACTTTCCAATTCAGTGAGCTCACAAACAACAGTGTGTTTGTGTAGTCAAAAGTGTCCTGGGCTTTATTGTCAGTGTGAATACATCAGAATATATTACTAAGCTTCCGACTCACAACCCATTAAAAACATCATTAAATATCCGATACAAGATTCTTGCCTCCTGCTGATATGAAATAAATGGCAAAGTAAAACAATGCACCTTTCAGAGGTGTATTTGCAATGTGCTGCTGTGCATCACAGACAGAGCATGTGTGGGTTGAGTATGAGATGAAAATCAGAGGTCAGCTATGATTACATATTTTCACTGCTTTTATAGTCATGATAATGACTGGCTTTCAATGAATGATAATGAATTTCAAGTGCACACGTTCAAGTGTGTCGGCTACCAACTGCAGGCTGTTATGGACACTAATACAGTGCTGCCATCGTTCATTATTGTATCAGAAAAGAATGAACAATGATAGAATTTACTGAAGAACTCAGTGGGGAACATGAAGAGACGACAAAATAGGTCACAAAATACACCGACGTAACATCCAGCTGTTCCAGTAAAAGCTGTTTTGTCTCTGTAAAATAGCTTAATAAATCATTTAAGTATAAAGAGTTGTCGCTTCTCTGTGTGGGAAGATGATCTTTAAAGGTGAGAATTAGTTCTATTATAAACTGCAGGCTTCTGAACCCTTGTTTTAATCCAGAACTGTGAGTCAAGAACGGCTTGGATTATCTCCAAGAGGATAGAGGGGGAGCTCAAGCCCCAGCAGGGTCTAGGACTCTTCCTGCTTCTATCACACAGAGAGGCAGCTGCTGCAGCACACACACAGACACACACAGAAATGTAAAGATACACAAGCAAGAAATGCAAAGTGATTGCAACTGTTTCAATTTTAAAGACAACAGATAACAGATTTGATGCCATTTGGTACATCATAAAGTTTTTTTCAATTTGCTGCACATTTCATTGTGTGCTACAGTAAGAATACCTACAGTATGGCTTTACCAGTAACAGAACTGTATCAAATATTATGCTCAAAACGGACAGCACGAGCCTATGAAGCCAACAATTCAGTGAGTGGGGATACCATTTGTGTGCCACTCATATTACAGCTACAAATATGTATCATTCATTCATCCATTCATCATCATCAGTAAGCACTTTACACTTGATAGAGTGGAACTGGAGCCAGTCCTGATAACACTGGGCTCAAGGCAGGCGGATTCACCCCTAAAGGGATGCCATTGCACACACACACCAATATTCACATCTCGGGGAATTTTTTGTAGCCAGTCCACAGTGAATCTGGAGAAAACCCATGCACAGACAATAACCTGAGCTGCAGGCCATTTTTTGTTGGCCGTATATTGCCGCTGCTCATGCTGAGGACATGGCTGTCCAGTCGACGCCCCAGGCGGCTGCAACAACAGCTCCACGTCGGTGGTGACGTGCTGTGCAGGCTGAGGGCGAGACGCTGATGGCTTCCTGTGACGTTGTTCCTGTTTTTGAAATGTTTGCCAGGATATTTTCACCTGTGTCAGCATTTCAATTTAAACCCTTTTCATCATCATTCATTTCTGCTCTTTTATTTGTATATGCTCTACATCTTCTAAACATAATCATTACTGTTAATGGCCACTAACACTATAAATGATTTCAACCAGAAGTAGCACTCCAAAGAAAAATGCACTTTCATCAACCTTAATAAACAATGAACTGACAGAACCCAAGAAGACTATTTAGCTGACTTGTGCACACACAAAAAACAGTACATCTGACTGAAAAACACAAAGAGAGTGAAACAAGAAAACCAACACACTTGATCTTTCAGAGCAAGGTTTCGATTCTTTTCCACTGTTTTGGAACATCTTCATTCCGTTAGCATTGATGCTTGTTTATTACATTTTGTGTATTTGCTAATTTTGTGAAAAAATTTAATCTTGATTAACACTGTAATTAAACATTGGAATTGTTGGCAGTCCATTGTGGTATTAATGAATAGCAAACTCAAGACTGCATGGTTATACAACAATAACACACTTTGAGGTGATAACAGCACTCTGCTTTGCGTCATGCCACATCACACCCACCCGCCGTTCATAATTTTCTTAGAACCATGCAGTCTGTCGTACGTTGGGAATTCAGAATTGTGAAATCACCCTATAGATGAATCATGATCCGACTCAGTGTGCCTGTCTCACTATTCCCAGTATGGTTGAACTGATTCATTACAGCATGTCAGAATTTAGATTGTGTTAAACAATCATTGTATAACTATTAGTTTCTCAAACTATAGCGTTTGAGAGGGAAGAGAAGCAAAGAGTGATGTCACAACAGTCAAATGAGCAGTAAAATTCCTGTGAGGTTAATCACAACATTACAGGAATATAATGTTTATGTCTTGAGTCTATGAAATGGAATAACAGCACAGTGATGAAAAGAGAGAATCTTTTCATCTTTAAAGCTATAAAAATACAGATCATGTTTTTTTTCCCACTTTAGCAGCTTCTCCTTTAGCCTTGCTTGTTGTATTTTCCAGACTTCACTAGCTCATGGATCCACCATGTGGACAGGAAGAGTGTTGCACTGGTACCTACAGACTTTATTCCATTCCATTGTCTGTACCACTTATCCGATCTGTTCTCGGGTCACGGGGAGCCTGTGCCTATCTCAGGCGTCATCGGGCATCAAGGCAGGATACACCCTGGACGGAGTGCCAACCCATCGCAGGGTACACACACACTCTTATTCACTCACACAATCACACACTACAGACAATGTAGAGATGCCAATCAACCTACCACGCATGTCTTTGGACTGGGAGAGAAAATCAGAGTACCCGGAGGAAACCCCTGAGGCACGGGGAGAACATGCAAACTCCACACACACGGTGGAGGCAGGAATCAAACCCCCAACCCTGGAGGTGTGAGGCAAATGTGCTAACCACCAAGCCACCGTGCCCCTCCACAGACTTTATGCACTTTACATAAGTAAAAACTTGTACCATCATCTATGAAATTCTACAACACATATCAGGAATAAATAAGAGATTACCTGCGAATTAGACCGACTGACTCACTCTCTCTCTACAGAGATGGATTGTTTATATGATTATTTAATCTTATTTGTCCTCTCTAGTTTCTTGTGTCCTCATTGGATCCTTCTGTTTAGTTACTACAAACTGTCACAGAATAGGAAACCTGCACATTCCTATCCTGAGTTTACCGTGTCCTAAACACTGAAGACTGAAAGTGTTTTCATGTGTACTTTTATTTAACCTGAATAGACTCAATCCTACTTTTTGTGTTCATGGACACTGAGGTCTGGACCACAGTAGTTTTGGAATGTTTTGTTTTTTTAAGAAGCCAACTTTCATTTGTCCGAATTTAAATGGAAACATTGATGGTTTGATGACGTTGTGGTGTAATGTGTAGCATACATGAAGGGGAGTAAAAAAAAAAACTCACATAGACTATAATATTTAACAGTAAAATGAATCAATCTAACATATTTTAACAAGTCGTAGCAAGTCGAAGCAAGTGAGATCTTGTGAGACCGACCAGCCATAACATAATGACCACCTGCCTAATATTGTGTTGGTCTTCCTTTCACTGCCAAAACAGCCCTGACCCATCTGTATATTCACTGTATATTCGGACACCTTTCTATCAGAACCAGCATTAACTTCTTCAGCAATTTGAGCAACAGTAGCTCGTCTGTTGGATCGGATCACACGGGCCAGCCTTCGCTCCCCACAAGAGCTGCAGTGTTGGAGATGCTCTGATCCAGTTGTTTAGCCATCACAATTTGTCAGACTCACTCAAATCCTTACGCTTGCCCATTTTTCCTGCTTCTAACACATCGACTTTGAGGACAAAATGTTCACTTGCTGCCTAATATATCCCACCCACTAACAGGTGCCATGATGAGGAGATAATCAGTGTTACTCACTTCACCTGTCACTGCTCATAATGTTATGCCTGATCGGTGTAATTCCGGAGTAATATGTATACAGGACAAAATATTTTAAATGAAAGGAAAGCTATATTTACTAGAGTATTGAGTCATTTCTGCAGACACAGAACAGAAATCTAGAGAACACATAAATAATCTAAATTCCATCCAACTACATTTAAGAAACTCATTTGATTAAACATAAAACCCAGCTTATTATTCTGCTAATCATCTTAAAGCATATTATTCAGTAACTACTATCAATTATTCAGTAAATACATTTAAACTAATAAGAATGGTATGGGGGGGCACAGTGGCTAGCACGTTAGCACGTTTGCCTCACACCTCCAGGGTTGGAGGTTCGATTCCCGCCTCTGCCGTGTGTGTGGAGTTTGCATGTTCTCCCCGTGTCTCAGGGGTTTCCTCCGGGTACTCCGGTTTCCTCCCCCAATCCAAAGACATGCATTGTAGGTTGATTGGCATCTCTAAATTGTCCGTAGTGTGTGATTGAGTGAGTGAATGAGAGTGTGTGTGTGCCCTGCGATGGGTTGGCACTCCGTCCAGGGTGTATCCTGCCTTGATGCCCAATGACACCTGAGATAGGCACAGGCTCCCCGTGACCCGAGCATAGATCGGATAAGCGGTAGACAATGAATGAATAAATGGTATGTAGTTAGTGAGGAGTGAGGAAGTCTGGACTCACTGACAGATGCTGGGAGATTAAACATGAGTTTAATGAGTCACTGTCATCACGAAATGTTTTTAATGATTTTAATGATTAAATATTTCACTGTTCCACTCTTCAGAACCAGGAAGAGAGGTAGCCTGACATTCACTGCTACTGAGTATTGAGCCTTTTGACCTTGTCAGAGAGTTCAGCAAAGCCAACCCGGTTCTCACCCCTGTCATAGATACTGTAAACCTGTGAGAGGAAAATGTCCCCAAGAATCCAGATAGGTCCAAATGGAGACATGATATCTGTTGCTTGAAAGCCACTTATGCAAATGTCTTTTCCATTTATTGTATCCTACACAGGGAAAAAAGAGAGAAATGTATTAATAAATGTACCGTGTATGTAAGTATGTACAATGTATGGCATTGTGTTATATGCTGTAAACTCTAGGTATAGTGTGTGTGTGTGTGTGTGTGTGTGTGTGTGTGTGTGTGTGTATACACTCACTCTGCGGATGTATGCATCTGCAGTGAGGACGTACTCTACTCCATTTAGTACAAAAGACACCACAGGCAAACTGCTGATCCTGGAGCAATCAACCAGATACTGTAACCAAAACATGTTTACATTAATGTGAGTGATCTGTTAGCTAAACAAGCAATAAAACACCATGGGTTGTGCTTTTATAAGAAAATAATCAACAGCAGGGTGGTATGATGCCCCTGTCACCAAAGTTGAAATTAAAAGTTGATGATTTTCCTATAACAGCATGCCCCAAACTGTTTTATTGCTCTGATACCACAGAGGATTGCCGACATTTTGATTTTGTATTAATAAAAGAATGAGATGATACCTTTCATGCTTTTATAACTATATTTAATGTTGTGAAATGTCCATAAAACAAGTATGTTCTTGTTATGACTTAATTAGATAATACATTGCAGCTTATGCTGGTCCTGAGAAAGTCCACCATGACCAATACAAAGCACTGATGCCTGAGACGTTTTCTGTAAATAAACATCTCTTTACAAAAAGCTTCACCATACCAGCTTCATTACATATCCAAAAGCAATAGTTTTTATCTGTTTATTATTAGATTTGATTGTATAGAGTGCCCATCATCTGGGTCACTATGAATGAGCTCTTACAATCAAAACAAGTTGAATGCAGTAATATAAATCTCTATTGTCAGGGCTGCTGTTATAGGAAATTAATCAACACCCTCTGACTAGATTTGAGAATTTAACAGTGCTATGTTATGCTTGTAATTACCAGAACACTGCCTTTGTTATTTTATTTGGAATCTGTGGTTGATGTTGGTGTATTTTCTTTAGAGGCTGTTTGATCTTGCTGCTCATGATGATGGGAAGAGTAAAAGGCAGCCTTTAGTGTAAAAAGACACAATGCGGCATTGTAAGCTGAAGGTCATGTGCTCATTTTCTCTCAAGGTGCCAGCACACAAAAAGACAAAAAAACGCCTGTTTATGCAAACTGGTTTTTTTGGCATCCCTGACGGACATGCACTTGCAGGTGAGCATATAATGTTAATGTAACATCACAGATCTAGATTTTAATATTTTATTTTCAATGCAAACAACTTGCTAAGGTGATTCCACAATGTTGAACCTTTCTCCAAATTAACACACAGGCTCACCTTCACAAAATGACCTGTTCTTTACAGTGGAGAAAGCAAAAAAAAAAAAAAAAAAAAAAAGGTAGAACAGACCATACAAGATGATTTAAAGCAGGTTTTTAATCACTTGTAGATAATAAGAGATTAAACTTTGAACAAAAAAATTGAAAAATTGCATTCTTTAAGATAAAGTAATTGTCACCTCTCCTATGGCAGTAGGTGTAGCTCCAATGAGCTGCTGAAGGATCAGGACGTACGCTGTCGGCCCAGTGATGAGAGTCGTTCCTGTGTCGACAATCGCTTGGCAGCTGTGAGAGTGACAGAAGGTAACACTTCCCTGAACCTTCACTCTAAATAGAAATAGGGGAAAATTAAGTGCTGATGTATTTGTGCCACATTGTGTGTGTGTGTGTTAGGTAAGGAATAAAACAAAGAAAATATCTAGAAAATATCTAACCTGATAGAAGGTGGTTATTTTCCAATAAAAGCATGTCTCAAAGTGCTTTATTGCTCTTATACTACACAAATTGGCCACCAATTACATTTCTTAATTTGTTCATGAATGATGCATCATATTGTACAATTAACAATTCATTATTGTGAAACGATAAAGGATACAGCATACACCAATTTTACATCCTATTACAGGAAGCATTTCCATAATCTAGCCATGGGGGTCACAGTTCAGTGACTTCTGTGCCGGTCCCAAGCCCGGATAAATAGAGAGGGTTGCGTCAGGAAGGGCATCCGGCGTAAAACATTGCCAAATTTAACCATGCGAATCGTCAGTACGAATTTCATACCGGATCGGTCGAGGCCCGGGTTAACAACGACCGCCATCGGCGCCGTTGACCTACAGGGCACCGGTGGAAATTGGGCTACTGTTGGTCGAAGAAGTAGAGGAGGGAGGAGAGTGCGCAGACAGAGAGAGAAGAGGAAAGGTAAGAGTGTAGGACTGAGAATAGGAACTCTGAATGTTGGTACTATGACAGGGAAAGGTAGAGAGCTGGCTGATGTGATGGAGAGAAGGAAGGTGGATATACTGTGTGTACAGGAGACCAGGTGGAAGGGTAGCAAGGCTCGTAGTATAGGAGCAGGATTCAAGCTGTTTTATTATGGTGTGGATAGTAAGAGAAATGGGGTAGGTGTGGTCCTGAAGGAGGAGTTGGTGAGGAATGTTCTGGAGGTGAAGAGAGTGTCAGACAGGGTGATGAGTCTGAAGTTAGAGATTGAAGGGGTGATGTTGAATGTTGTTAGTGGTTATGCCCCACAGGTAGGTTGTGAGTTGGAGGAGAAAGAGAGATTCTGGAGTGAATTAGATGAGGTGATGGAGAGTATTCCCACGGGTGAGAGAGTGGTGATAGGAGCGGATTTTAATGGACATGTTGGTGAGGGGAACACAGGTGATGAGGAGGTGATGGGCAAGTTTGGAGTTAAGGAAAGGAACCTTGAAGGACAGATGGTAGTGGACTTTGCTAAGAGGATGGACATGGGTGTGGTTAACACTTATTTTCAGAAGAGGGAGGAGCATAGAGTGACTTACAAGAGTGGAGGTAGGAGCACACAGGTAGACTACATCCTATGTAGAAGAGGCAATCTGAAAGAGATTAGTGACTGTAAAGTGGTAGTGGGAGAGAGTGTAGCCAGACAGCATAGGATGGTGGTGTGTAGGATGACTCTGATGGTCTGTAAGAAGAAGAGGTCAGAGATAGAGAAGAAAACCAAGTGGTGGAAGCTGAAAAAGGAGGAATGTTGTGAGGAATTTAGACAGAAGTTGAGGCAGGCTCTGGGTGGTCAGGTAGTGCTGCCAGATGACTGGGAAACTACAGCAGAAGTGATCAGGGAGACAGGGAGAAAGGTGCTGGGTGTGTCATCTGGAAGGAGGAAAGAAGATAAGGAGACTTGGTGGTGGAATGAGGAAGTTCAGGATAGTATCCAGAGGAAGAGGTTAGCCAAGAAGAAGTGGGACATGGACAGGACTGAAGAGAATAGACAGGAATACAAGGAGTTACAGCGCAGAGTGAAGAGGGAGGTGTCTAAGGCCAAGCAGAAGGCATATGACGAGTTGTACACTAGGTTAGACACTAGAGAAGGAGAGAAGGACTTGTACAGGTTAGCTAGGCAGAGGGATCGAGATGGGAAGGATGTGCAGCAAGTTAGAGTTATTAAGGATAGAGATGGAAGGGTGCTCACAAGTGAGGAGAGTGTACAGAGGAGATGGAAGGAATACTTTGAGGAGCTGATGAATGAGGAAAATGAGAGGGAAAAAAGAGTAGAAGGGGTGAACTCTGTGGAACAGAAAGTAGATAAGATTAGAAAGGATGAAGTCAGGAAGGCTTTGAAGAGGATGAAAAGTGGGAAGGCAGTTGGTCCTGATGACATCCCGGTGGAGGTCTGCAAGTGTTTGGGAGAGGCAGCAGTGGAATTTTTAGCTAGTTTGTTCAACAGGGTTTTAGAGAGTGAGAGGATGCCTGAGGAATGGAGAAGAAGTGTGTTAGTGCCGATCTTTAAGAATAAGGGTGACGTGCAGAGTTGCAGTAACTATAGGGGGATAAAGTTGGTGAGCCATACAATGAAGGTATGGGAAAGAGTAGTGGAAGGTAGGTTAAGGAAGGTTGTGGAAATTTGTGAGCAGCAGTATGGCTTCATGCCCAGAAAGAGCACAACAGATGCAATTTTTGCTCTGAGAATTTTGATGGAGAAGTATAGGGATGGTCAGAGGGAGTTGCACTGTGTGTTTGTAGACTTGGAGAAAGCGTATGACAGGGTGCCAAGAGAACAGCTGTGGTACTGTATGAGGAAGTCAGGAGTAGCAGAGAAGTATGTCAGAGTGGTGCAGGACATGTATGAGAGGAGCAGGACAGTGGTGAGGTGTGCTGTAGGTCAGACAGAGGAGTTCAATGTGGAGGTGGGACTGCATCAGGGATCGGCTCTGAGCCCCTTCCTGTTTGCTATAGTGATGGACCAGTTGTCAGAGGAGGTCAGACAGGAGTCTCCTTGGACAATGATGTTTGCAGATGACATTGTGATCTGTAGTGAGAGCAGGGAGCAGGTGGAGGAAAACCTGGAGAGGTGGAGGTTTGCGCTGGAGAGAAGAGGGATGAAAGTCAGTCGTAGTAAGACTGAGTACATGTGTGTGAATGAAAGGGAGGGAAGTGGAACAGTAAGGTTACAGGGTGAAGAGGTGAAGAAGGTACAGGAGTTTAAGTACTTGGGGTCAACAGTCCAGAGTAATGGAGAGTGTGGGAAAGAGGTAAAGAAGCGAGTGCAGGCAGGTTGGAATGGGTGGAGAAAGGTGTCGGGAGTTCTGTGTGATCAGAAAATATCAGCGAGAATCAAGGGGAAGGTGTACAGGACAGTGGTGAGACCGGCCATGCTGTATGGTTTAGAGACAGTGTCACTGAGGAAGAGACAGGAGTCAGAGCTAGAGGTAGCAGAGCTGAAGATGTTGAGGTTCTCTTTGGGAGTGACAAGGTTGGACAGGATTAGGAACGAGTACATCAGAGGGACAGCTCATGTTGGACGTTTGGGGGACAAAGTTAGGGAGGCCAGATTAAGATGGTTTGGACATGTTCAGAGGAGGGAGAGTGAGTATATTGGTAGGAGAATGTTGGACATGAAGCTGCCAGGCAGGAGGCAAAGAGGAAGGCCAAAGAGGAGGTATATGGATGGAATTAATGAGGATATGAAGCTAGTGGGTGCAAGGGTTGAGGATGCAGAAGATAGGGATAGGTGGAGAGAGATGATTCGCTGTGGCGACCCCTGAAGGGAGAAGCCGAAAGAAGAAGAAGAAGAAGACAGGAAGCATTTCCATATCAACAATGAAAACTGAAAAAAAATCAGTTTATTATTACATTTAGATTAGACTATTAGGGTTAAGTTAATCTTATATCCACGGTGGCTTGGTGGTTGGCACGTTTGCCTCACACCTCCACGGTTGGGGGTTCGACTCCCGCCTCCGCCGTGTGTGTGGAGTTTGCATGTTCTCCCCGTGCCTCGGGGTTTCCTCCGCTGGTCCAAAGACCACAATGCATTGTGGGTTAACTGGCATCTCTAAATATGATTAATTAACCTCTAAGTATGATTGAATGAGAGTGTGTGTGTGCCCTGTGATGGGTTGGCACTCTGTCCAGGGTGTATCCTGCCTTGATGCCTGAGATAGGCACAGGCTCCCCGTGACCCGAGAATAGATCGGATAAGCGGTAGACAATGAATGAATGAATGAATGAATAATCTTATATCCCTTTATTATCAGGCTTAGGTTATAAATCCCTGTGAATTAAATGTTATCATAGAAATAATAACACTTTAATGAGAGTGCAATATAAAAAGTCTGTTGCAATATAAAAAGTCTATGCAACTGCCAGAGCTGCTGCTATAGAATTTTAATCAACAATTTCTGACTAATCAGATTCAGGAATTCAGCAGCAGTATAAGATCCTACTGATCATTCCTTAATGCATTCTCAAATCTAACGTATATAAGAGTATATGACGTATATATAGTAGCAATTCATTTTGCTACTAGTATGTCTTTTTTGTAAGATGCCTTTGTAGAATATGATTAATCAATAAATTAAAAAATATATAGAGAGAATATTCTATGTGAAGGAAATTTCAGCTACACTGAACTTACGTATCTAGTTTGATCTGCCAGTAGCCTTTTAGAGTGACTGGGAGCCAGTTAATGGGAGGAATAAAGAGCTCTTCATCCATACCTCCCAGCAACAGCTCACCTCCCAGAGTGGTACTGTTACCATTCCTGCAAAAAACAATTCACAGCTTGTGAGTCTGTGAGGTCTGAGGATTGATCTAGACATCTAGAAATCTTTATCCCTACCTAACCTTATTGTACCTTTTATTACTTTTATTAATTTTTAGTAATGTTGTAGAGCATCCAAGCATCACACTAATGCATTAGTTTATCTCTTACTGCAGCTCTTACTCCATCAGAACGTGTCATGTTACTGAGAAACTGGAACTCACCCGAGTGACTTCCATCCACAAGGCTTTCTTGTGACATATTAATTGTTATAAAGCTCTGACTTTTTAGGAAATCTACAATAATACATTTTTCATTGTTGTATAACGTATTTTTGTTAAGTTATTATTATGTGTCTACCATGTCAATCAATCATTGTGAATAACTGGTTTCTATTTACATAAATAAATAAATAAATAAATAAATAAATAAATAAATAAATAAATAAATAAACAAACAAACAAATAAATGTTTGTATGGAGAATGCAATATCACTGTGGTATAATCTGACTAATATATAACATAGTAAAATAGTTAAAAAGAAAGAAAGAAAGAAAGAAAGAAAGAAAGAAAGAAAGAAAGAAAGAAAGAAAGAAAGAAAGAAAGAAAGAACGAACCAAGGAAGGAAGGAAGGAAGGAAGGAAGGAAGGAGAGAAAGAAAGAAAGAAAGAAAGAAAGAAAGAAAGAAAGAAAGAAAGAAAGAAAGAAAGAAAGAAAGAAAGAAAAAAAAAAAATGAAAGAAAGAAATTAAAGTAAGTCAGCAATGCTTAGTCATTAGTATCATAGTAGTAATATCACAGATATAAATCATATAAAAGCAATGACAAATTCTTACAAGTAACCGTATGGGACAAATTCAGCAGTATATGGTCTTTGGTTTCACTTTTTCACAATTTAGATTAAATAAGATGTCACTATTACACAGCCTCAGTTTCTCTCGTCGCAACATGTCCATGCTCACTTGTTGAGGTAGAAGGAAAACATGGGCTTTTCCACTTTCTTCTGCTTCATCATGTTGTCAAATGCAGGTGCTCCCAGCTCCTCTGCCAGTGACGGGTAACTGAGGCCCAAAACCCCATCGAATTTGGTCATGACAAAGGACATGCCTGGCTCGTACACTGACTCCCCAAACACTTGATCCGGCAGAACCATAGAGCCCACCTACACAACACGGCACTATTACAAAACACACACTCAGCAGAGGAATACAATACCCATATAGACTGAACAACAAAACAGGCTGAACAAATTAAAGTATATATTATATAGTAGATACAATACACAACAAGTCTACCATGGATAAAATTCTTTTTCATTTGTTGATTTTTTTTTTTATAATCAGTATCAGTCCACATTCCAAAATGACACATAATGGTCTGATATGTGCTGTTATTCACTATTATATACACAATTATTCACTTAAACCTCTGTGGCTTTACCATCAGCTTATCTTTAGCTATGATGCCCAGCAGGTGTCCAGAGCCATAGTGAATGCCAAAGATTCGGCCATCGTGAATGTAGGTGCTCGACTCCACAGCCTTGAACCTGTGATGTGCAGCTGTGCCAGGACAGAAACACAGTGACCGGTGACCCAAAATCAAAGGTCACTAGCATAAAAAATATGGACTGATTTGGCCAAATGAGACACTGAGCCGTCTAGCAGTGCACACAATACAGCATGAAATCAAACAAAATGAGATAATTACCAGCACCAGTGTTTAACAATTGGGATAATCATTAAGGTAAATTTGATGTGAGGCATTAAAAACGTTTAGTATTCATGTTGAAACAAATAGAAATGTGTTCATTACCACATGCTTGACTGACACAGTAAGATGAAGGCACCCACAAATCAGCAGACCCAGTGTCAAAGATCACAGTGAAGTTCTGCTCTGGGGTTCCCAGACTGATCTGTCCATAGTACTGTGCCTTCACAAAATACCATCCAACATATGTGCTTAATTATACTGGCCTGAAATAGACATCAGAATTACACCAGAATGCAATGCTTAACCCAAGTGTGAGCATTTGTAGCCCACCATCTCTATATGATGTTAGTTTATCTTTACCATACTTTAACAATACTTTCTGGAAAATGAGCCCATGATGATACATCAGTAATCCTGCACTGCTATAAAAGCACTCACATCCATGAAGTTGTAGAGTCTCTGTGCTGCTTTGCCTGGTTTGAGAGATGTTAAGCTGTACGGGTAACACTGGGCATATCGGCGAGAGAAAGCATCCACCTGGTGATCCTTCAGAAAGTCCGTCAGCTGGTTAGTCGCTCTTAAATGACTCCTCAGAGTGGGCATCTTCATCAGCGGCACCCTTAGTTTCATATGTGTATCAACCATAAATTGATTAATATTGAACACTACCTATAATGTTGGGGATCACACTTTTTTTTGGTTTTACACAAGTCCTAAACTTCAGCTTCTTCACTACACAACAGTTTTAAATATTTTCTTACCTCACGAGGCCAGAAACAGAGCACAGAGAAGAGAGCAGCAGCAGCAGTATTCCCGTCATCTTCATTATTTGACAGCATCTATATCTCTTAGCAGGTCTTTCATAACACTTTCATACAGAACAGCTGACCCAATGGACATTTGCTCAGCTGAGAACTACTCAAGTTTGCCAACCAATCTCAACAGTGTTAAATAAACGTTGGACTAATTTCAGGTGGCCATGACATTGATAGGTGGCCATGATATTCTGCTTACTTAAACATAGCACACAAAGGAATTATTCACTGGTTATTAACAAGCAATATATATGCACCAACCAGCTCCAAAAGATTAACTAGTGATTAAAGTGCTTTTGTTTACAAACAAATAATCATACAGTGCAATTAGATTTTTTTTAACACAGGATTTTAAATTCCCATTTTATAAATCAATATCACCCTTTTACAAAGATATTTGTCATCTTCTGTATACAGAGGATTAAATGACAAGGATAACATTATGACCACCTGCCTAATATTGTGTTGGTCCCCCTTTTGCTGTCAAAACAGCCCTGACCCATCATGCACTGTGTATTCTGACACCTTTCTATCAGAACCAGCATTAACTTCTTCAGCAATTTGAGCAACAGTAGCTCATCTGTTGGATCGGACCACACGGGCCAGCCTTCACTCCCCAGGTGCATCAATGAGCCTTGGCCGCCCATGACCCTGTCACCAGTTCATCACTGTTCCTTCCTTGGACCACTTTTGATAGATACTGACCACTGCAGACCGGGAACACCCCACAAGAGCTGCAGTTTTGGAGATGCTCTGATCCAGTCGTCTAGCCATCACAATTTGGCCCTTGTTAAATTCGCTCAAATCCTTACATTTATCCATTTTTCCTGCTTCTAACACATCAACTTTGAGGACAAAATGTTCACTTGCTGCCTAATATATTCCACCCACTAACAGGTGCCATGATGAGATCATCAATGTTACTCACTTCACCTGTCACTGCTCATAATGTTATGCCTGATCGGTGTAAACTAAGGTTTATTCATTATATTCTTTCTTCATATAGATATAAAAGGTTTTGGACCAAACTGACACTGCACACTTTATTTAGCTTAGTTAAACATGACCCCACACTCAAAATTAACTCATCAATATAAAATCCAACTGGCATTAGTTATATTTAGTATTTTATGGTAAAATTTCAGAAGTGAAATGTTTCTTGCACTGCTGTATTAGTTGTTAGTAGAACTACAATGAGAGAAATAAGACAAGGGACAAAACAGTTTCTAAAGTTTTATTACTGAGTAAACAAAGAATGTCACACTGTCACATCTGAATAGTGGCAGGACACAGGCAGCCTCTGCAGAGCTAACTGTGCTACACATTGACATGAAACCTAAAGAAGGAGGAGGTCATTGCAGGTAATAAATACACAGGCTGCTTTCCACATTCTTCTGTTCTTCTAACATGGGTGGTGATCTGGTACTCGTTTTCTGAAAGAACATATTGCAGTTAGTGAGTCATAACATATTGTCACAGACACTCTCAGTGAACTCACAACCTTTAACTAGCTGTGCAAGTTTCACCACGTAAAACTAAATCTGGCATCGCACAACCAATTAAGTGAGAGTGTGAGCCAGCATGAGCGAGAAGTTTCCATGGCAGCAATCAGTGACTCAAATAAATGAGCACGATTCTAAGGTTCACTGCGAGAGTTATATTTTGTGAGTAGTTTTAAGTTACCTTGGTGCGGCCCTGATGATGTCATCAACACGAAGAATCATCTCAGCTGCCTCTGCAGCACTTAGCAACACCTGCCTCTTCACCTGGAAGCTCTCAGTGATGCCCAGCTCAGCCATGTCACCAATTGTGCCATGCATCATGTCTGAACCACAGCAGGGTTAAAGGTCAGAAAGAGCTTTCAGACAATATACAATTGACTCGTTGATAAGTTAGCAGTTCGTTTTCTTGTATTTTATCTGCTATAAATATGATCACTGCATGTGTGTCTGTGTGAGCTACTATACCAGAACTCACCCAGGCCAAAAGTGGTCTTATTCTCCTGGTGAGCCGCTCTCAGCTGAGCCACAAGGTCTGCACTGTCGTAACCTGCGTTATCCGCAATTATAGTTGGCAGCTATGATACAAACATGTTCATTAGACTAATCATTGTTGGAAATTTGAATCAACACCACATTCCCAATCATAATCTTATGAAGTGTGGCACAAACATTCCCTAAACTCATAGAAGTTCCACATAAGTATGTTACATATCTGACTCCAAAATATACACTGATCAGGCATAACATTATGACCACCTGCCTAATATTGTGTTGGTCCTTTTGCTTCCAAAACAGCCCTGACCTGTCATGCACTGTGCATTCTGACACCTTTCTATCAGAACCAGCATTAACTTCTTCAGCAATTTGAGCAACAGTAGCTCGTCTGTTGGATCGGATCACACGGGCCAGCCTTCGCTCCCCACGTGCATCAATGAGCCTGGGCAGCCCATGACCCTGTCACCGGTTCACCACTGTTCCTTCCTTGGACCACTTTTGATAGATACTGTCCACTGCAGACTGGGAACACAGAGCTGCAGTTTTTTTCAGATGCTCTGATCCAGTCGTCTAACCATCACAATTTGGCCCTTGTCAAACTCGCTGAAATCCTTACTCTTACCCATTTTTCCTGCTTCTAACACAACTTTGAGGACAAAATGTTCACTTGCTGCCTAATATATCCCACCCACTAACAGGTGCCATGATGAGGAGATTATCAGTGTTATTCACTTCACCTCTCACTGCTCATAATGTTATGCCTGATCTGTGTATCAATAAAAACATGAAGCAGCAATCAATAACAACGAATTACAAATGTGGCATGTGAAAGTGTGTTAGGTCAATAAGGAACAAATTAGACTAAATTAGGGAACAAATAAAACTTTTTAACATAATGTTCCTGAGCTGCTCTTCAGAACTGCAGCTTGCATAAGAACTTTCTGCAAAAACTTTACATCCTGTAATATTAACCATATACACTCAATTATTTCAGTTTGGTTAAAAGTACTTCATAAATAAAAACATCTAATGTAATTTCATGTTGTAAACTTTATGCAAGGACACAAATCCCTGAGCATGACTATATTAAAGAACCCAGTAATTACTCATTAGCTCTCACCGTTCTCAGGGCTTTGGCAAAAGACTCCATAGCCACAGCTTCTTTTCCTGGGGTCCTGCTGGCCAAGTCGGACACTACTTTAGCCATTAACATCTCTGAACAACCTATCACAAAAATGAAGAGTTTTTATTTAAATTACTGAAAAACTTTACATAAAGCTTGTTTTATAGTAACACGCAGTACATGAGCATGCATCTGATTTAATTATCATGTAACAAGCAGAAGAAAAGGAGAAACTAAGTAAACTGATCTGTTCAAAATCTCCACATACCTCCACCATAGACTGTGCGAGTCTCTTTAATGGTCTGAGCCAACACACACAATGCATCATGAAGAGAACGCTCAGCCTCGTCCAGAATCTGCTGTGTTGCTCCACGCAGAACAATAGTGCAGGCCTCACCTTACAAGACACACAAAGAAATATATCATTTTATGCATCACCTATATAAACGGCTGTTTTATAATGATACCCATTTATGGAGAGGTTGTTTAAGAATGTACAACAAGTACTAGCAATAAAGACTCCATGACATTTAAAACATTGAATATATATATATATATATATATATATATATATATATATATATATATATATATATATATATATATATATATATATATTTTTGCGCAGTTGTTGATGCTAAGGGTGAACCAACCAGTTATTAGGCTTAGGGGGCAAACACTTTCACACAGGGCCATGTAGTTTTGGATTTTGTTTCCCCTTAATAATAAAAACCTTCATTTAAAAACTGCATGATGTGTTTACTTGTGTTATCTTTGACTAATATTTAAATGTGTTTGATTATCTGAAACATTAAAGTGTGACAAACATGCAAAAAAATAAGAAATCAGGACAACACTTTTTCACACCACTGTACACACACACCCCGATCAGGCATAACATTATGAGCAGTGAGAGGTGAAGTGAATAACACTGATTATCTCCTCATCATGGCACCTGTTAGTGGGTGGGATATATTAGGCAGCAAGTGAACATTTTGTCCTCAAAGTTGATGTGTTAGAAGCAGGAAAAATGGGCAAGTGTAAGGATTTGAGCGAGTTTGACAAGTGCCAAATTGTGATGACTAGACGACTGGATCAGAGCATCTCCAAAACTGCAGCTATATAATAAAATGTTATGCCTGAGCAGTATAATGTCCAAGTGTTTCTAGGCTTTTAATTTCAAATATACATATGAAACCATTTCAAAATTTTATGTTTGTTTCTAGTTTTATGCTATGGAAATTAAAGCCATGTACAGTAGCATAACAAACTGCTCCATTCATTTTTCACACAACATGTGTGACATAACTCTGGCATCTGTTCTTACAAAATGACATGGTGCTTCCTTTGTATCAGCCTTTTCAGGGCGAGCTACTTTTTACACTGGTCATGTTGAATGTTCATAAGTGTTAAATGACTACAGACATCCAAACACTATTACAAACTACAAACAGTATCTTGACAATAAGAGACTCTTGGTGTATCACAATAATTTAAATAATGAAAGGAAAAAAACAGAATGCCATTAAATAATATATTCAGAAGAAAGTGGGCAAAGGCTGTGTAGGTACTTACCCATTTCCACTCCAGAGAAATGGATGAGTGTGTCTTCTCCGATCATCACCTCCTCAATGAGTTTGCAGTGGCCCAGCTTTACCAGCTCAGGGTGCTCAAACGTGGATGCAATCTCACCCCCTGAAAAGGAAGCAATCCAGTGTTAAACCACCAAAGCAGCAGACAACTCTCTATCCCATTTAGAAAAAAAAAAAGACGAATTTTTTTTTTTTGTTCGACTAGATTTATGGCAGTGCTTTTACATTAGTAATTGTGCCTAGCCATTATGGTTTCATACAATTAATAGCAATCTCTTGTGTCAGCGCTATGATTATGAGTTGCCTCCTGTTGTCTTTCTGTGAAACCCAAAGTCTTATTTATTTCTGGCATTGTTTTATTTTTACAGTCCTTCATCTACGTACCTGTGACCAACGCCAGTCGTTCCACTCCAGCAAAGTCAGCGTGTTCGATGGCCATGACGCCAGCAGCAGCAAAAATCTGCTCAGGGTAGTTATAGATGAGCTGTCTGGAGACAAGAGGAAAATTAAATGAGATTAAATCAACATTGTTTTCAAATGTCATACAACTGTTTTATGTACAAATGCTATATGGAAAATAGAAGACCATCTATTGAAGCATTTTAGTTATCAAAAGACCTAGGTGAATTGTGTGCGTCAAGTGTACACCTTGTACCTATTAATGAAGCAGTTAATTCCATGCTTTAGAATACGCTCAACTTTCTCCTTCATCTTCTCTTTCTCTGCCAACTCAATCTCTGCAACTTTCGCTGTTGAGTCAACACGCACTCTGGAGCCAAAGATCTACAGAAACCACACACAGACAATACACAGGAGTGCTATCAATAAAAAAAAGAAAAGACAACAAAGACTAATAATAAGAAGAATTTCCAGCAAAAAACAAGGGGTCAGTCGAAGACTTAAAGGTTCACCTTGATCTTGTCTGTGTCCATGGCAGTGTTGGCAATAAGAATGTTTGCGTTCTCAATCCTTTTGGGCTGATTAACACCGATCTTCTTGTCAAGTAAAAATCCTGTCAGGACAGACAAATTTAATGTATGATTTAAACTATGTATAAAGCACTACAACCTGCAGACCCAAATCCAAACCAAATATACATCATATACATTAATTTTGTTTCTCAAAAATAATTCAGATTCAGACCTTCATCCAGGTAAGAGTCTATAAGGCTGCCTCCCAGCTTCTTAATCACATGGATGGCCTCCAGGTTGCCAGAGCCCTTCAGTCGGAGCACTGCCTGCACTGCCAGCTTTGCAAAGTGATCCTTATGATGAGTGAGCAGTTTGGATGATAGTGTGGTGCGGGAGATGTTCAACAGATCCTCCTGGAATTTTAACTCATCATTTCTGTAAATGAAGATGTAGTCACCGTAGATTATGAGGGCAAGGGTTATACTGGTTTTTAATAGCATTTTACTTTATAGATTACATTGACTATACCTACTATATAGATTATTATGATGATGATTAATCATAATAATATTCAACCAACATGGAAACAAGGTGTAGAAATGTAAAAGCTAACATTGACACATTCATTGTTCATCCCATGAGAACGGTTAATGCTGAGATGTTAAATGTTACCCATGGTCCACTGCAGCCTCCCTCAGGGCTTCACGAGCAGCCTGGGTGGCCTTCCTCCAGCCTGAGATGATGATCTGAGGATGGATCTTCTTGCCAATCAGCAGCTCTGCTTCCTAGTGCACAATGAGCACAAAGCTACCACTTAGCCACCATGACATTAGAAGTTGCTTTCGGCTGCTCCCTGTTCGGGGTCGCCACAGCGGACCAACTGGTCCGCACAACAACTTGGCAAATGTTTTACGCCGGATGCCCTTCCTGACGCAACCCTCCCATTTTTCCGGGCTTGGGACCGGCACTGCATCCAGTGGCTGGGGTTGAGGCATTGGCTGGAATCGAACCCGGGCCTTCCGCATGATAGGCGAGTAACCTACCACTGAGCCACCAATGCCTCTTAGCCACCATGACATTAATGGTATTAAATCAGCCAATAAGATAATTCAGGCTCATTAATATGAATTCAAACATTAAATACCATCAAGATTATAACAGCTATAAATGGACTTCTTTAATAAAGATAGATAGATGGATAGATAGATAGATAGATAGATAGATAGATAGATAGATAGATAGATAGATAGATAGATAGATAACAGATCTATCTATCTATCTATCTATCTATCTATCTATCTATCTATCTATCAGCCAACCATTAGGAAAAGATTAGCCAGATGATAAGTGACTAAAGGTTTTTCAGATATATATCAATTAACTTAATTTAATTAACAGGGTTAATGATGCCTCACCCTGAGCAGTTCTGCTGCCAACACAGTGACAGAAGTTGTGCCGTCTCCAACCTCATCATCCTGGACCTTAGACATATCTGAAAACAAGACAATGTAGAGAAGCCTATAAATCATACATTACTGAAAGTGTAAAATTGATCTTGCCTGTGCTGAAAAAAAGAAACTAAAATAAACAGAAATTTGAACCTGTTTTTTTATATATATATATATATATATATATATATATATATATATATATATATATATATATATATATATATATATATATATGCACCATACTCACCAACCAGCACTTTGGCAGCGGGGTTGTCCACACCGATGGCTTTCAGAATGGTCGCTCCATCGTTGGTTACTGTAACAGATCCCTCACGTCCACCACCCAAGAGGATTTTGTCCTACAAAGAATATGAGCAGGTGAGAACAACATTGAGATATAGATACTCAAATTAAGTATGCAATGATCATTTTAACCATTTACATACCATTCCTTTTGGTCCAAGTGTACTTTTCACCAGATCGCCAATAGCAATGGCACCAACAAAGGAAGACTAGGAGAAAACACAGCATAGAATTAGCAAACCTGCTCAAATCCATGAACGATTTGATCCTATTCAGCATCATAGTCAATTGATAACAGAACAATAATAAACCATTTCACTTTAAAGCTTTAGTTACAATCACAGATCAGTTAGGCCGAGATTCTGTGTGTATGTCCGATATAGTGGGCAAGCGTGCAAGATTAACAGTCTTGTTTCTGTATTCTCGACGTGTTTGAGCTGGCCAAAGAAGTCTATAAATAAAGTAAATAAATAGAAAGAGACAGACATTCACAACTGCAATGGGACAAACTAAGTAAGCTGTGACTCAATGAGTTAAATGTGATCCTACTAATTTTAATTCAATATCCAAACTACATAGCCAAATATTTGTAAACACCTAAATGTCCCATATGTGTTTTTTCCCCCAAACCTGTTGCCACAAAGTTGGAAACAATTATACATTCGGCCTGTTTTTGCTGTAGAATTACAATTTACCTTCACTGAAATCAAACCTGTGTCACCATGGTAATGCCCCTGTGCATAAAGCAGGATCCCTGAAGACATGGTTTGTCAAATTTGGAGTGAAATAACTTCAGTGTCCTGCACAAAGCCCTGACCTCACCAAACATCAGTACCTGAGCTCATTAATGCTCACGTCTAAATGAGCAAATCCCCACAGCCACACTCCAAAATCTAGTGGAAATTCTTTCCAGAAAAGTGAAGGTTTTTATAACAGCAACGGAGGACTAAATCTGGCATGTTGTTCAGTCAGCACTTATGGATGTGATTTCCAGGTGTTTATACACTTTTGGCCACATAGTATATGAACTAGGATTTCATAGTTGTTTAACTGAAAGTACTCACCAGGCGAGCGGTCTCAGCTCTCTCCTCATCAGCTCCATGTTTAAAGATATTCATTGGGGACATTGATATGGAGGCCTGCCAAATGACAAAATTACATTTGCATGAGATACACGCAGGTGCTTCAATGCCATACATTTAATTATTATTTAACTTAAACTCAAATGTACATTAAAAGGCTTAGCAGTGCAAAGAAACATGAAATAATCAACCATATGATTGATCTAGAAATCAGAAAGTTATAATACATATTTGCAACAAACAGTGTATGCAATTTTAAATAACTTTAGATTTTATAAACCGGAAGTTTCAGTAGATTCAAATATGTTAAATACTAGATGAGTCCCAAGCCCTTTAATCCTTTACTACACTAGAACCCTGCAGAGCATTTTAATTGCCCCTGGTTCAACAATTTCTCTATTATCCTCAATTACGGCTTGTGCATTTATGTAATTGTTTACCTGGCTTGCTCAAAAAAGACAAAGACAACCGAGTGTAATGTGTAAATGTGTCTTGTCAGAGAGGTGTGTGTTTATTCACTGCTTCTAGTTTAAAACAGACGATTTATCAGGTCAGCTCTGTGGTGCTAATCAAAAGAAATGATATGAAGAGCAGTGTGAAATAAAACACTTCGAATCACCATTTATAGAACCATAATCTAAACCTTTAAGCATTTAAAGATATCCATATTCATACGCATTTCTCATAAGCAAGGAATATTAAGGTAGCTGTTTCAGTTGAAGACCAATGTTGAACAGTGCAAACAGTGCATCATCTATTGGCCCATTTTTAGGAACCTGACATAATGAAGGAACATCTGTGAACCCCAATAATCTGTTTTTCTTTTTGCTACAAATTAATTTTGTACAATTATTATATATTAATATTTTGTATGTACAAATATTCCACCGTGATCATTACTAGAGAGAAACAGACTCTGAAGCTGAGAGACTACAAGCTCTGAATCTGTAGGCTCCAGCACTGCGCTGTGACTCCTCCTCCTCCTCCTCCCCATAGAAACCACTAGAAAGCTCCGTTACCCCATCACTATTTAGCTGCTGTGCTAAACCGCTAATATATCAAATCAAATAAATATTAAGACACGATGTAATACGTTTTTTGTTTGTTTTGCTTTTTGTCTACTCAAAACAGAACAACTCTCCATAAAAGTGTGAAGTAAAACACGCTGTTTCACTGAGTAGCATTGCAGCTAACCGGCTAAGCTAATCGGCTAGCGAAGTCGGGCTGGGTATTAACACAATGGACACTGACAGCTAGCGTTAGCTTCCAGTAGAGCTACATTTTTTATGTACATGTTGA
Source organism: Hemibagrus guttatus (assembly GCA_033459395.1). Taxonomy (NCBI): domain Eukaryota; kingdom Metazoa; phylum Chordata; class Actinopteri; order Siluriformes; family Bagridae; genus Hemibagrus; species Hemibagrus guttatus. The sequence continues at coordinate 12,794,199 of JAUCMX010000018.1, forward strand.
TAAGAAGAAAATATGGAAATAACGGAACTTAAACCTATATTTATTAACTCTTCTTTTGTGTCTGTTTTCGGGTGGTGCACATGCTAACGGCTTGCGCTACAATAAGGGCCGACATGTGCGCGTGAATGAGTCAGGGTGTAGTCGGCTATTAAAATCTCTACAAAGCGACACACTTTTCACACGTATTCTACATTTAATCGCATTTCTGTCCAACCTCACCAAATGTAACTTAGATATCTAGATTACTTTTTAACAGACACTTACCATGGCTGCTACAGGTTAGGCTTAAAGCCGCACACACACACACCGGGAAGAGAAGAACCTGCAGCGCTTGAAACACTAAAGATGGTAAAGACGCGTTATATTTTTTTTTTTCCTACCCATATTCATAAAACCCCGCCTTCTAGTCTACGATTGGTTAAAACTTATAAGTCCTCTGAAATGTATTGGTTTATAGTGTTTAGTCTCGATTTTCATTGGACTAACAAATAATCGTAGAAGAAGGCGGAATTTTTTTAAAATATAGGTGGAAAAAAAATAAGACGACGCAGAAACATAACCAACGAGGATGACTTTTTCAAATTAAAAGCTCCATGCTTAGAGCCATAGTGAGACGATGTCAGCAACTCTTAAGCAAAGCAGAACGTAATTAGTCTTTATATTAGCGTGTATTCTCAAACGGTAAGATGTTTTCATCAAGAAAAAACAGCGTTTGCTTATTATTAGTCATTTGCATTTGCAGGCAGAATGAAAAATATCCTGTGTTCAATTTGTTTGGCCAATCATGAGTCATGATACAGTTAAGCCATAGAATAGATCTGGCTTTAAGGTTTAAATGTACCTAGACATAAGTTAATATGATTTGGCTGAAGAAAGATATTCTTCTGTTTTGAAATGAACACATATCTCTGTAAAACAGAGTGAAACTTTGGTATATTTAAGCAATAGAAGATGAGCTGTGATTTGGTCACAACACAGCTGTAATTTGGTCTCAGGGACGAGCCTAAGCTGACAACACAACCTCGAGTGTTCTACTGCTTTTATACAACAGCTTACAAATGAAAAGTAAGTAAAGCAAAGAAACTACTTTTAATATTTCTTATAATATTAAAATTTTAATTTAAAATTACTTATAATATTTCATCTAGCTACTAAAAGTATTTCCACCACAAATGTCCTCTTCAAATGTCTCCCTTTTTATTTCATGTTTCTATATTATGATACTTTTTTTTTTTTTTTTTTAATATTAATGATTTAAAACAGCTTCAAGCAATTCTGATGTGATTTAGTAAGCTGAATGATATAAATTTGGACAGGGAAAAAAACATACAGGTATAAGATATAAAAAGTCATTTCATCCAATTAAATCACTTGGTCAGAACTGACTGGTGTGTAATACAACATTCTTGTATGGAGTTTCACACGTTCTCACTACACCTGTGTTTATTTCCTCTGGGTAAATCTCCAGCTTCTGAATGTGTGTGTGTGTGTGTGTGTGTCTGTGTGGTCCTTATGATTAACTATCATTCCATCCAAGGTGTATTCCTGCCAGTGTTCACGGGATAGACATTGGACCCTGACAAGAATGAAATAGTTATTGAAGATGAACAAATGATCACCATTATATGATTTGCATTTTTTTTTTTTAGTACAGCTAAAAATTAGTACTCTGATTTCAGAATTCAGTAATTCACATTACCCAACCTGTCTACACCTCTTCATGCTCCTGTTTTGTTGTTATAGAGCAGTGCATACTATAGGGCACATGAGGCATTACACTACAATACCCCAAGTGAATAGAGCAGGTCATGGGTGGAGTTTTGCTGGTGTCAGCTGGGCGGGAACAACAACAGGTGAAATACACGTATGTATGGAGATGGGTGGAGTGAAAGAGAGGAAGAGAAAACAAGCAGAGAGCACAAGTCTGTCAGAAGGAACAGGTAGATGTTAGAAAGTTTTGAACATAGTTTTGATAATCTCAGCAAAGGCTTCTACTTGTTCAGACCTCCCCAGTATTTTTGAAGATGGTGAGGAACCTTGTCTCTACCAGTGGATTGCTTTGTGCTTGAGAGATAAGACAGAAAAAAAAGCTTAGCTTTATAGACAGAGAGCATCATAGACATCCTCCTCTACTATTGCAGCATCAACACTGAACATTGGACTGGATGTATGAGTCTGACCATGCAGCCCTCTGGACTGGAGCAAGAAGATTCCTTTGATTTCTTGTTCAAGGTTATTTTAATCGGAGACACAGATGTTGGCAAAACGTCTGTGATTCAGAGATTTAAGTCTGGGAACTTCTCTGAGAGGCAGCAGAGCACTATCGGAGTGGACTTCATTGTTCGCACCCTCAACATTCAGGGCAGAAAAGTAAAGGTCAGTTTATTTGTTTTAAGGTGTGCTCGTTTTAATGACACAATCTTTCTGCCATTTAAGTCATTAAAAAGGGAACCACGTCAGTGGAGGAACTTGTTCTGCAAAGTTAGGCATCTATCACCAATTAGGTGGATCCATTCAAAGCAGTCATTTTTAGAACTTGAAACAAACTAGTCAGACCAGCAGCAGTAATATGCAACCTGCTCTACAGGTTTACTTAAACCTACATCCTACATTGTTCCCCAGCACACCTTAAGGTCCCTTAACTGACCATGCTTCAACCATTAGGCAGTATCTTGGTTACAGGCAGTAGTAAGAGATCTGTCTGTGGGCAGTGTGAGTGACAGAGCTGTCTAATGCTGAATAATGTTCACCTGATAGACTCTGGAGTTGAAACATTCAAGGACTGAAAGAGTGCAATCTTTGGTATGCTCAACCGTCACATGGAGTACAGGATTAAAGTGTCTGGGTTCACTCAGATGTCAGTGAAAGTGTGGCTTTGCTTCATATCTATAGCTATTAGAGGATAATGTTACAGATTATTCTTACAGAATACCGGACCTCCAGGCTATATCAAATTTGTGGAGATGTGGTAGTGTAGTGGTTAAGGTGTTGGACTACTGCTCAAGAGGTTGAGAGTTTGAATCCCAGGGCTACAAAACTACCACTGTTGGGCCCTTGAGCAAGACTTTTAACCCTCAACTACTCTGTTGTATAAAAATGAGATGAATTGTAAGTCACTCTGGATAAAGGTGACTGCCAAATGACATATATGTAAATCTCTATGTCAAAAAACAAAAACGCATAACCTATTGTTAGAGATAAGGAAAGGTCAACATTTGTATGGTACAATTTAGTTTTCTTTGACTGCAATGAACCAGATTTTCAGTGCAGTCAGAGAGATAATTGACAGGCTTGAAACACAAACCCAGATTTGGAAACAATGTGTGACGTGTATGAGCTAAGTTAGTTTATCACAAAGCAAATCATTATACAGTATCTATAATTAATCAGGTTTGGTGGCTTTCCTATGTAAAACTAATCATTTACTGTATTAACAGACTAAATTCATTTAGATTGAGTTAATGAAAACATCAATCTGTAATGAACAGGGAAATATATTAAACCCTGATTAGGTGGAATCAGTGATTTTCCATGTGACAATCCTATCAGAAGTACCATGTAAATAAAATAATATTTAATTTATAATATTTTACACCAGCTAATTTGTGAACACAGACAGGTAAGAATGGGACACGGTTTACGATAGAGTCTGGTGTGAAAGTTGCAGGTGTGTTAAGGTTGCTATAGCACAGCTGGTCTTCAGAGAGAAGCAAAATCTCAGTGGGATGTGAGGCACATGAAGCAGTGATTTATATCTATTCACCTTCAGGTGCCTTCAAAAAGACTAACAGGAATGCCACTTTTTATGAACTAGTCAAAATGGCATAAATTCTATAATATAGCATGTTATTATATATTAACTACTATGGATAATTCAGTAGGTACACTGAACCTAATGTGTAATAATAATAAAGTGTGGAGCAGCTGCTAGGTTATTTGAGACCATCCTGCAAAATGCACAGGCTTTTTCTTACTCAGTTTTCACTAAAATGAATGAAGGTATTTGAAGCCAGTGATCGCACCTTCCCAAATTGCTGCACCAAACACACTTGGAGGAGAGAACTAATTACCCTGTTCTGTTTACGTAAAAGTCCCTGGCGTTCCACTAATTAACCAAGGCAACGGCAAATCTCCTGAGATCTCAGAGGTGAAAAAAAAATGACAACCCTGCTAAAAAAAAATGAGGCTGATAGATCATCTTTTCCAGCTGTTATAGTTCTGGTAACTGGAATCAGTTTCTGAATTGATGCATAAAGTAATGCTGTGATTGTAGATAACAGTAAGGCAATTAGAAAACATTTATTGATCAGACAAAATGGAAGCTGGAAAATAGCTTCCCAGCTAGGAAAAAGTTTAACATGCTAGCTTGTTTGACTAACCTGGGATTTTTAGCTAGTAATTCAGATGAAAAAAAAACAAACAATCTACCCAATTATACTCCATTTGGACTCAACAAAGGGAAATCCTTAGACAACACCACCACCCATGACCTAGAATCTCAGAACTTATTCCTTCAGGAGCTTTTTCCTTGCTTACGCTTACACATGCAGATTCTCCTGAGACCTTCTCCTTGAAGAGTCATGTCTAACGTCATGTCTGTCACAGATGCAGGTTTGGGACACAGCAGGGCAGGAGCGTTTCCGCACCATCACACAGAGCTACTACCGGAGTGCTCATGCAGCTATGATCACCTACGATATCACACGCAAATCCACGTTCGACTCTATACCACAGTGGATCCAAGAGATGGAGCAGTACGGAGCTGCTAATGTCCTACTGGCCATCATAGGTAAATACAGTAGCATAGTTGAGTTTTGTTTGAAGGTCACTTACATTTAAATTCCATTTATTCATCCATTTATTATAACCTATGTCTTGATAGCTTTATTTTGTGCATGTTTCAGATGATATACACTATCTATTCATTTGCAGGTAACAAGTGTGATCTGGAATCTGAAAGAGAGGTTGAATTTAATGAAGCTTGCACACTAGCGAAGCAAAAAGAAATTGTAGTAGCACTGGAAACCTCAGCAAAAGAAGCCCAGAACGTGGACCAGGCCTTCATTGTGATGGCACGTGAGCTACTGGCGAGCAACGGACTGGCTGTAAAGGAGGGCGGTTATCACATGGATTCTCCACACATATTACTGCAATCCAACACCAGAACGATTAACAGTCCCACAAACACAGAGGAGAAAAAGACATGCGGGTGCTAACGCTGGACTTTTTTTTTTTGTTGAAAATTTTACACACCTATCACAAAATATTTTTTGGTTTATTCCATACTAAATCTAGTTTATCTTTTATTACAAACTACTTTATTCTGACACCATCTTACTGCCGCTGGTGAAACGTGTGATAATAGTAAAAATAATATAAACTCCCCCTCCCCATCAGATTATCATAAATATGTAAGCCAAAATACTCCAATATAAATAACATAAATCAGACATAGTTAACAGGCTAACCTCTTAATAAGCACTTTCAGTAGTCAAGTTTAGTCTATTATTCATACAGCTGACTGATACATATCAAATATGGTACACTTTATGTACTAACACCATAAATATTATGTAGCATGCTTCACCAGACAAATGTGTTTAATTTGGGTTTACAAATAAAGGAAATGAGAATGCTGAGCATGGAGGTATTTGATTGTCACTTCAGTTATTTATGCCTTGGAGGTACATTTTGACATAAGTAATGATTTTGTAGACACCGCAAAGTGTTACTGAGGTTGGCGTCTATGTTCGGTCTCATCTGTTGACTGATATTAAACTGTGTTCAGGTAACTGTGGCTTTCTTCATTTACCACACAACAGTGCTCTCTGATACAGGGAGCTCTGATGCTTCTAACCTCATCACATTAGAAGCCCTTAGAATTGGTTGCTATGCCAGAATTGAACAGTACATGCAATCACTGTTTTACATGATCAGTTTTTAATCATGTTCTGAGAACAAAAATTGCTCTGAATATACAGCAAAGGCACAAAGAGCTGCACACCTTTCTGAAGGACTGCACTGTAAAACGTGCAAACATACAGGTACTAATTCACACACGTGATGACATTTTATTAAGTATAGACTTTAGACAGATCTGAATCTAGAGAATTGTTGAACTTATAAGACAGGTCATTTAACCTGCATTTGGACAGTCTTGGCTCCCAGACTGAGCAGACATTACAAACATTTCTATAAATATATAGAAAACAGTCACTTTGTTACCTGGAGCATTTTTTGTACTTTCAAAATGTTGACCTAACTGGTACAGAGCTCAGTCACACAAACTGCTGAGGAAAAAAAAGAAAAAGAAAAGACATTTTTATATGTACATAAGAACATCAGTGTTGCCTGTTTTATTACCCAGCCTGGACAGGATGCTGTACACAAAATCAAATATCTTCAAATGCCTTAACATAAATGAGCTGTCGATATCAAGCTCTTTAAATTTCAAAATACCTTTAGATATACATTCACTGTCCACTACTGGGAACACCCGTACACCTTGTGGCAGCAGCACAATGCAAGAAATGATGCAGATACAGGTCAAGGGCTTCACTTAATGTTCATTTCAAACATTTTGACTCGCATGACTTTCTGCATTGTGCTGCCGTCACATGACTAGCTGATCGGATAATTGCATCAAAAGTTGTTCAGGTGATACTAATAAAGTAGACAGTGAGTGTGTGCACAAAAATCTCTCAACATTTTAGTTGCATGTCTGCTTGTTTACAGTTCTATACCATCTTTAATTTTAGCATGGTGCGCCAGCGGTCTTTGATGTTAACTGCTGTGCGGCCTTTAAATGGGAATGCACTTCTAATTCTCTCCCATCGCCCTTCACCGTAACGTGCCACTCCTTGCTTCACCCAATCGGACTCTTCATCAGTCCACTTCTGCAACAGAAACACAGAATACTTCTGAACATCTAAATAACAGAAAGCAGTTAAACAGGTTTCACACACACTGTCTTGCATCAAGTTCTGGGATTGAGGTCGTTTCCATCAAGAATTTCATGGATTTTGCCGTTCAATATGTGACAGCTTTCTTTTATATACACGGTTTTCCCTTCCAAAACATTCCCTTCATATCAAGAAAATATCAACTAATGTCAAAAAGAAATATTTTTAAATCGAATATTTTTTGTATTCATAGATTATTAGATATTATAGATACATTTATTGCATCATAAATCTCTTGAAACAAAGCCTGCTTAATAAGAATTTAAAGTCCCATTAAATTAATGAAATTCACTCACCTTCTTTTTGGAATGACCAGCACTCGAACTCTTACCTTTCGAGAAAAAAGGGGGGAGAATTCAAATTCACTCAACAAAAAATTTCCAAATTACTTTTGTATTTTTATAGCTTTTACCACTTTAACCCAGAATTAGTTATTATACAACAAATCCCAGTCCAGTAACTACACTATTATTTTGCTTCACTGACTTAATCAAAAATATATGACCCTTTCCACAGGTAAGTCAGAACATCCAAGAATTATATATTATACATAATACTGTTCTCTCTCTCTTTTTTTTTTTTTTTTTAACAACAAGACAAAGTCTGAACCTTTAGTTTTTTTAGTGGAAACAGAGAACAGGGACTCCTCATCACTCCACTCTTCCTGGGCACCAGACACATCCATCCAATTCCTCCTACAGCCACAAACAAATTACTTTATACTAATCACATATTAATACTCATTTTAGATTTATTGTTGGAGTGAGAGCTAAAATAATATGTTTAAAACTTATCATTTACAGTAACTAAATTGTTACGATTTATCGTTACGACTTAATTAGCTGCTACATCAATCTCTTAAAATATGCTGGAAAACAGATTTGAACAAAGATGAATGCAGTAAAGAGGGAACTGTTGAAACAAATACACACCGTTTAACGGTGGACGCAGTCCGTTTTGCTGATGGTGGAGAGTCTACCACAATGCTTTCTACACTTTCACTTGCGCTTCGTCTCTGTGGCCTGCAGAACACAAATCTGTTACTACACAATAACTCAACACAGTCACTGAAACACTGCTGAAGCCCCTGAACTGGGTAAAAATTCATTAAATAAATAAACGGTGTTTTTGAATAAGACTCACCTCTTCGTTGCTTGTTTCTGACCTTCCTTATTAGGTGTTTGTTGGGCAGAAGGAGGGCTGTTCTGTGGTCTGCTGGGGGTGGAACTTTTCTGTGGTTTGTCAAGCTGCTGGTGGGAAGCAGGCTCTGGCTCACTGAGTATACTCCTCCTGAGATGAGCCAAAATGTATTGTTTTAGAACAGTCAGCACAATATGAGGGAGTTGCACAGAGGGAATCTGAATTAATTACTAAACTCATACAATGATGGAAAACAAACACTAATCGGAAAAAAAAGAAAGAAATAATAGCAACAACATTTGGAATAAAAAACCAACAAATGCAAATCTTTGCCTACAAGCTTCATATTTGCATCACAAGGGATGCTAACAAACCTGGTGAATAAATAAATAAAGAATAGAAGAATAAAGAGTTTTAACTCTTTATAATGTTTATAATGTTACTTGCATTTGCAGAAATTTGACACAAAATGTAGGTACATAATGATCCAATAAGCTTTGCATGGGGGGGAATAAACAAACAACCAGCACAAAATGTAGCTGACATTTAAGTATCAGTAAATATAAATAAATATATTTGACAGTTGCCAGTGTTTCTCAGTCCTGGTTCTGGTGTATTCCATTTTGCATTTTACTCTTGTAGATTTGTTTTATTAGCTGCTGAGTTGAATCAGGTGAGTTGGGAGCGGTGAAAACACCAACATGTACAAGGCAGTGGTGTTCCAAGACCAGAACTAAGAAACATAGATGTTGACTAAAAACATATGATATTTAAAAATATATATATATATTCACAGTACAAATGGCAATAAAAGCATGTTTTTGCACTTCACCTGCAAGGAGCGGGTCTGCGGAATTTCCGGACTGGTGTAGAGCTCACAGACTGCGAGCTGAGTGGATCCTCTGCGTTTAAGTGCACCTGCAATGGACTGGGGGTCTGTTGAGAATCAGAGGCTTCGAGATCACTCAGGACACTGTCTTCCTCCATCACTAACTGCGATACACTCACTGCAGATACAACACCAGCAGTCCTCTTGCCATCCTCAGCAGAAAACGCAGGGGAATGTTGGCCATGTGTATTGATTAGTGAAGGTGTGTCCTTTGAACTTTCATGCTTCTTTTCCATATGTTGGTTTGCGCAGTGATTTTGGGTCATTATAGTTTGTTTGCTGGCAGCACACTGCACATAAGTGCAGTGCCCAGCACATCGCTGCTGAGACTGTACTGTACTTTCTTCACACACACTCTGCTGCTGTTCTTCCAAAAACTCCTCCAATGGAGTCTCTGTGAGTTTCAGACAAAGTTCCATGTTATGATCCGTGCCATTCTCCTGCTGTGCTTCACACTCCACCTCATCTTCCAGCTGAGTGAAGGGAACAGAGACAGAAAACTGCTCAGCAAGCTGCGGATAGATGGCCATTAGGTTGCCCTTGGTCAGGTGCACCGTTACCAAAAGAGATGGAGAACAAGCACTGCTGCAAGAAGAAAGTAAATAGTGAAGAAAAGACATTGAATCATTTTTAAATTTTTCCCGGGTTTTTTTCTCATTAGCAGTGGATTCTACACCAAAATTGTGGTGGCATTTTAAGACATTTCCATGGTGAATTAAGGTACTTTAGAATGCCAGCAAACCAGCAGTGTTACCTTAAATTCTGTAAAGTTATAAATTTTACAAAAATATGTTATCTACAAAATAAATTAAAGTAACAATCATAAATTTACTCAGGATACTTTTACCCTGTAAGCCACTGCTTATAATAACTCAGACATTTAAGCAGTAATTATTTACAAACCTTTGGTTATTTTTGATTGGTGTGCTCTGTTGCGAAATGGATGGAGAATGGTCTGTGCGCTCACTGCTCGCGCACTCCTGTGCACACGACTGCATATTGAGAGTACTACCGGCTTGAGGCTTATGTACAGCCCCACTGTCTATAGTCCTTCCTTGTCTCGATAGCTTGACCATCTTTGAAGAAAGCAAATCATGAATGTTAACCACCATGACACTACAAAAAAAAAAAAAACTTAAAACCTACAATGACACTGAAGGCTATGTATTATATGCCATGCTAGTCTTTACAATTAAAGTGATCAGGATGGCGATGCTACAGTCACATTATCTTTAGCTTTAGGAATGTTGACCTACATGGTGTCATTTCCAACAATGGAATCAACTAGATCAACAAGAGCTGCAAGATCTCACTTAAAAAGATAATTGTAATTATTTAGCATAATATTAAAATTACAATGATTAATTATAATTATAGGGAGATGTATATAATTTTTATTTAGTTAATAGAACACACTGCCATTATCCAGGGTATACAATTTAAATACATATAATAGTTAATCCGCTATGCAAGTAAAAGCTTCAATATACACTATATTGCCAAAGGTTTTGGGACACCCCTCCAAATCATTGAATTCAGGGGTTGGTCTTGGCCCCTTAGTTCCAGTGAAAGGAACTCTTAAAGCTTCAGCATACCAAGACATTTTGGACAATTTCATGCTCCTAACTTTGTGGGAACATTTTGGGGATGCCCCCAAATTTGTCCAAAATGTATTGGTATACTGAAGCTTTAAGAGTTCCTTTCACTGGAACTAAGGGGCCAAGACCAACCCCTGAATTCAATGATTTGGAGGGGTGTCCCAAAACTTTCATATATAGGCAATATAGTGCATTTATACAGTCCTTTATTGTAAAAGTCAATAGCAAGTATAGCGTCTGCCAGGCAACTATGAATAACTTTTGCTCTCGTACAAGATGCTCTTAAATGTCACATTTAGTTTCAAACTTTTAAATATGAACAAAGCAAGACTCAAATGAATAACCGCAGTATTTAACTCTGCAGATACATGAATAAGGGCTAGTCATTTAACACAGCTGAGAAAACAACATCTAGCTGAAGAACTAAATAAAACCAATCAAGCCTCTATCGTACCTTGACTAGGAAAGGCTCGGGAATGTGGTGGAGTTTATCGATGAAATCCAGCATGTCCTGTTTGAATTCACTGTACGAAATCACATTCAGAACCGAATGTGTGCTGCATCGCCTTTTCATCAGATCGATATACAGCTTCTTCTACAAATCATGAAGATGAAGGATCACAGATTATTTATTACTCTCCAAATTAATATATCTGATGAAAATACATCACATAAAAATCAAAGAATAGCTGAGAAGCTTCTCTCATTCTGGACATTATTTACAAAAACCAATATTACAAGCAGGACTCTACCTTTCCAGCTGAATCCATTCCTTTAGGAAAGTGTTTAAGCAGCATCTCCTGAGCTTTTTCAAACTGTTTGCTCTTTATGCAAACAACAATAAGCTGGAATACAAACAAGCACCTTATTTTGACACTGTATACCAGCACCACATGTCAAAACAAAACACTCACACAACAACTAATCAACAAAATGTATTCAATTTGATGATAAAAGCTGGGAATTCATGTCATTAGGTCACTTAAGGTCATTAATGTCAAGGGGCATTCAACTAAAATCTGTAAAGATCATTTTACATGAAATTCTTTGCTTGCAGAGGTTGATAAGCAACTAACATGATGGAACAGGGACAACAGTTACTTTTTAATAACTAAACATTAGTAATAAAAAAAAAAGATATGAAGTTGTTTTGTTTCAATACAATATTAGAAATCAATACAATATAATTAAACAATAACAAACAATATTAAACAATAAACATTCCAGTCAACAATAACAAACAACAGTATTAGCTGACTGGAATGTTTTTAAATGCATACATTTCCAACTTTTTTTTCTAATTAACTTACAAAAAATAATATTTTTTCAAAAATAATATTTTTTCAAAAATAATCATGTGTTACAGCTTTTCTTGTCACACATTTGTAACAGACATTTCTCAGATCTCACCATTTCCCTGATCAAGGTGTGAACTTGCTCAAGTAAGTCTTGCGGGACATCCATTTCTGAACAGATAGACTCCAGCACGCTCATTGCTGATTCTAGAGGTGTTTGAGGCTTTTGAAACGTAACATCTGCACAGAAAAATTGGCAGTGAGATAGAAGTGAAGCCATAAGTTAAATAAAAATAAGACATACTTTAAATAGAATATTATGTTGATAGACTTACCAAGCTTGTCGCCATCATTGATCCGTGAGAGGAACTGCATGAATCGCAGATTGATGGTCATGTCGGTGTGTCCATCAATGGGTCTGACCACCAAACCTGTATTCATTTTAGACATTATACAAACACAGATGAGTTGACCTGGACAGACTAAACAAATAAAGTACTGCTGGCAGCATTACTGGTAGATAGTTAAACAGCATTGCGGGTAATATAGGAAGTCATTAGATGAATGACTTCCTATATATGAAGTGAAAACAGATGCTATATGGTCAGAAGTTTGCAGACACCTGAATGCCACACCCATATGTAGTTGTCCCCCAAACTATTCCTACAAAGACATATACACAATTGTATTGAATGCCTGTGTGTGCTGAGGCTTTATGATTTCCCCTCACTGGAACTAAGAGGGACAAACCTGTTATAGTGTGATAACACTCCTGTATACAAGGCATGGTCATGGAAGTGGAAGAACTACAGAGCCCTGAGCTCTACCCCACTGAAAACCTTATCATGAATCATTATTCTGCACAATGAAAATTACATTTGGATTATAATATCGATATACCATTCAGGATGGAGTTTTCCTTTAATATCTTGAAGTGAATAAAAACTTTGGATCTCCAGTTTACCCAGGTGTGACAAGAAGCATTCCAAGTTAATGGACTCACCTGATCATACACTATATTGCCAAAAGTTTTGGGACACCCCTCCAAATCATTGAATTCAGGTGTTGTTTTTAGCCCCTTAGTTCCAGTGAAAGGAACTCTTAATGCTTCAGGATACCAAGACATTTTGGACAATTTCATGCTCTTGACAATTTCAACTTTGTGGGAACAGTTTGGGGATGACCCCTTCCTATTCCAACATGACTGCTAACCAGTGCAAAACAAGGTCCATAAAGACATGGTTGAGTTTGGTGTGGAGGACCTTTACAGAGTCCTGACCTCAACCCGATAGAACACCTCTGGGATGAATTAAAGCGGAGACTGTGAGCTAGGTCTTCTCGTCCAACATCAGTGCCTGACCTCACAAATGCGCTTCTAGAGGAATGGTCAATAATTCCCATAAACACAATCCTAAACCTTGTGGAAAGCCTTCCCAAAAGAGTTGAAGCTGTTATAGCTGCAAAGGGCGGGCCAACTCCATATTACATTCATGTGCATGTAAAGGAAGACGTCCCAGTTTTGGCCTGGCTCGCAGTCTCCGCTCTAATTCATCCCAAAGATGTTCTATCAGGCTGAGGTCAGGACTCTGTGCAGGTCAGTCAAGTTCCTCCACACCAAACTCGCTCATCCATGTCTTTATGGACCTTGCTTTGTGCACTGGTGTGTAGTCATGTTGGAACAGGAAGGGGACATCCACAAAGTTGGGAGCATGAAATTGTCCAAAATGTCTTGGTATGCTGAAGCATTAGGAGTTCCTTTCGCTGGAACTAATGGGCCAAGCCCAACACCTGAATTTAATTAATTGGAGGGGTGTCCCAAAACCTTTGGCAATAAGTGTACTTGCAATGTATTTATGAGCCAATGCTTAGAAACAAAATTACTCTAAGAAAAAGAGAAATAAAAAATTTTTTCTAAACAATTATCTTCGGTAACGTCTTAGTGACAGTTTTATCCAGTAACAAACAGACAGGAATGTTTACTGTTTAATTCTTTTAAGCTGTTTATTCAAGCTTTTCTTTGTTGTTGTTGTTATTGACTAACGTTACATCCTAACTATGTTGTATAACTTGTGCATGTGACGCTTCCGTGTTATATTTGCCTTAATAAACAGAGGTAAAAGAAGTGAAGTGTACATGCTAACTAGATAACACTGCTTCTTAACATACACCTACTTTCGATAAGGTTCCTGAGCTGGGAGAAACTCTCATAGTCTTCATTTCGAAACGCCTCGAAAGCTTTAGTAACGTAAAAGTCGAAACTCCAGCGGTTGATAATTTCTTCGTCACTAAGTTGTTTGTTTCCGTTCCTGCTGGACGACGCCATGTTCATTCTGCTTCACAGGTTTTAGCTGGCGCGAAATTTCTTCTTCTTCTGCCGTTAATATCGGAGCTGCAAACTAGCGGGTTTATAGAGCGCCCCCTGCCGGAATATTCACACGAGGTCAATTAAAAACTGATGTATTGTTATGGAACTGTGGATATTAATGTCCTAAGTTATAAAATTAATAATAGCTTTTTAGAATTATTATTTGCATTTGATTTGCAATTATACTATTTCATGATTATATTGTTTGTTCTAGTAGCCTTCAACTCTGTAGCCCATGTCAGTAGTGTAAATATTAATTCATTCATTGTCTGTACCGCTTATCCAATCTATTCTCAGGTCACAGGGAGCTCAGGCATCACTGGGCATCAAGGCAGGATACACCCTGGACAGAGTGCCAACCCATTGCAGGGCACACACACTCTCATTCACTCACACAATACAGACAATTTAGAGATGCCAATCAACCTACAATGCATGTATTTGGACCAGAGAAGGAAACCAGAGTACCCAGAGGAAACCCCCAAGGCACAGGGAGAACATACAAACTCCAACAGAGGCAGGAATCGAACCCCCAACCCTGGAGGTGTGAGGCAAACATGCTAACCACCAAGCCACCATGCCCCCAGTGTAGATATTTTCTACATTTAATTTTATAGCCTTAAACAGAGTAACTCACAGCAGTACTTTGTAATCTCTATCAAAAATACATCCTCATGCTAGTTCACTGGGACAGGGACTAAGAGAAGCATCAGTCTAAAAAAACTTTGTTAAGGGATTTTGGGGGCTAGTATAGAACAAAAAAACACATGACAATTGTTAATATAAGTGCTTGGTGAAGATTTAGGTCTTTAGTCTTTGTTTGAAGACAGCCATTGACACCACTGTTCAGACAGAAGGGGAAGTTTATTCCACCACCTGGGGGCAGAACTAACAAGAACGTTGATGCATGTCTTCCATGTACCCTGAGAGGTGCTGGGTCTGATCAAGCCACACACTAGACACTCACAGGAAACGTGTTGCAGACTGGGTTGTGATAAGTGCTTTAATTTAGCTGGCAACAGTCTGTTTTTGGGTTTGCAGGTAAGCATTAGAGTTTTAAATCTGAAGTGATCAGCTACAGGAAGTCAAGAGTGAGCATAGCGATGAAGTTGTGTGAAAGAATATAAACCTAAACACAAACAAATGACTTCTTTTTGAAATCTGAAGATTTGCATTTACAACATTGCTGAAAGTAAGTCTAAAAATATAGTAACTAGTAATTTTACACTCTATAGTCAAAAGTTTGACAGCTGACATCTACCCATATGTATTTGAAAAAGATCTCTTTCAAGAACCCTTTTGGTTATAATAACTCCCACTTCAATGGAAAAGCTTTTCACTGGATTTTCAAGTGAGGCTGTGTGTATGTGTTCATTCAGCCACAATAGCATTAGTGAGCTCAAGTTGGGTGAGGAGGCCTGGGATGTAATTGCTGTTCCAGTTCATCCAAAAGGTGTTCATTGGGGATGAGGTTAGGGCTCAGGACTGCGGGAAACTTCAGTTCTAATACTCCCTTAACAAACTTAACAAACTATGTATTCATGGATCCCGCTTTGTGCACAAGGGTATGGAATTATTATAAGGTCATTGTATTGTGTGTACAATAAATTGTCTTTACATTTCTTTACAGATCTACTATAAAAATATTTTATTAAACACTCATTGAAAAAATTACAATGTTACAGAAGCATTATAGTAAAATCTAACACATGAAGGAGATATAAATAAGAGCAATTTATTAGGAACACCTAATCATTCAATCAATTACACCATATTGCCAAAAGTTTTGTGATACCGCATCAGCATACCAAGACATTTTGGACAATTTCATGCTTCCAACTTTGTGGGAACAGTTTGGGGATGTCCCCTTCCAGTTCCAACATGACTGTGCACCAGTGCACAAAGCAAGGTCCATAAAGACATGGATGAGCAAGTTTGGTGTGGAGGAACTTGACTGGCCTGCACAGAGTCCTGACCTCAACACGATAGAACACCTTTGGGATGAATTAGAGAGGAGACTGCGAGCCTGACCCTACAAAGAGGAATGGTCAAAAATGACCATAAACATCCCTAAACCTTGTGCAAAGCCTTCCCAAAAGAGTTGAAGCTGTTATAGCTGCAAAGGGCGGGCCAACTCCATATTACATTCACTTCCATGTAAAGGCAGATGTCCCAAAACATTTGGCAATATAGTGTATCTAATCAGCCAAATGTGTGGCAGCATGTTGCAATGCAAAAAAAGTCATGCAGATACAGACCAGCAGTTTCAGGTAATGTTCGCATCAACCATCATAATGGGCAGAAAATGTGATCTTGTCCATGGCATGCTTGTTGGCGCCAGAAGGGCTGGTGTGAATATTTCTGCAGATCTCCTGGGATTTTCACACAATAACTGTCACTAGAGTTTACTCAGAATGGTTCAATAAAGAAAATCCTCCACTGAGCATATATATATATTTGTTTGTGTGGTTCTATAATCTGAGCTGCTGCACATCTTCATGCTTTCAAAGCTCTTTGTGAGGAGCCGTGCAGTGTTTAGTGGAGCCACAGTGTGAAATGTTAGTGATCTCTCTTTAAGAAGATGATGGTGCAGGATTTCGCCACGTCAGAGGGGTGGCACAACCAAACGAGCCAAACTGAGCTTGTTCTCAGCCAACATCCTACACAAAAGCCTTTTCATTACAGCCATACCGCTACCTGATTCTTACAAGAAGCTTCATATGTTATGCTGACAAATATATATATAATATGCTATTCATAATCATTCTATCTATCTGTCTATCTATCTATCTGTCTGGAGTTTTGTTTGCAGTCTTGTCTGCTCTTGTAAATATTATAACACTATAACTAATTGTTTCAATTACTCTAATCCTAACCTCTTCTCTTTCTTTAAATCATCTCAGATTCACTGTAATTTACATAGTCTATTTTAGACCATCTTAATACTCTCAGTGAACAACAAATAATAGGTTCATGGATATATTTTATTTCAGCTCCCTTCTGAAGATTAGATCCACACTTTATGAAAGAGATGTACTTAAATATTTATTCAGAGATAATTTGATCTCTCTGCAGTTTCTTCCCTTGGTGGAAAAAGTTTGCAGCTGCTCGTGTAAAGAGAACGCCCTTTTCTTCGCGTTTCATCACTGATGTTGCCAGATAGTACAGTTTTAAGCTTAGCAAGGTATAGTTGACTACATAGAGGTGGATGGTACAACTCCCTACCTAAACACTGAAACTCAAAAATTTATGAGAAACCTGTCACTGTGATTTCATTTCATTCTTTCATGTACTACTCTTTATTAAATATGTACAGAGAAATTACTAAGAAAAACAAAGCTTGTCAAGTACTAGGAAGAGTAGAGATCCCTGGTGCCTCTGGTGAGTGTATTGTTTATGAAAAGCCAATACAGTGATTAAGAAGACTAGAACATAATATGTACTTCAAATGTAAACAAAAGCGACGTGAATGCTGGGCTGTATGTGCTACATTTTGGCTACTGCAGTTTCTCATTTGAACAGTTTTGGCCACTAGACAACCACAAGACACAAAATATAAGCGGTGCGAGTGGCTTGTCACTTTTCACCCTTTGCAGCTATAACAGCTTCTGGGAAGGCTTTCCACAAGGTTTAGGAGCGTGTTTATGAGAATATTTGACCATTCCTCTAGAAGCGCATTTGTGAGGTCAGGCATTGATGTTGGACGAGAAGGCCTGGCTCGCAGTCTCTGCTTAATTCATCCCAAAGCTGTCCTACTGTGTTGAGGTCAGGACTCTGTGCAGGCCAGTCAAGGTCCTCCACACCAAACTCACTCATCCATGTCTTTATGGTCCTTACTTTGTGCACTGGTGTGCAGTCATGTTGGAACAGGAAGGGGACATCCCCAAACTGTTCCCACAAAGTTGGGAGCATGAAATTATCCAAAATGTCTTGGTATGCTGAAGCATTAAGAGTTCCTTTCACTGGAACTAAGGGTCCAAGCCCAACCCCTGAAAAACAACACCTAAATTCAATGATTTGTTCCATAACTTTTGGCAATATAGTGTAAATACCGATATGTAGTTAATACTGTATAAATTCATTATTATATAGCCAACTTCAGTACTATAGGTTTCTGACATGTATCATATTGAATAAAACGGATTTTTACGGGGTTTTTTTTCCTTCAGTAATGTGCATGCTTTATTTAAAAAAAAAAAAAAAAAAAAAAAAAAAAAAAAGTGCTAAACGTGCTTTAAACCTGCACTATTGAGTAAACTTTGTTTCCAATCTGGCAACCCGGACTGTGTGCCACGGCTGCAGTAGCGGCCACGACGCGCTCCGTGATACGCTGCATCCACTCCATATAGACTCAGTGTAACAAAACCCGCACAATCCTCTAGTCTGCAGAGCAATCCGGACAAGACATGCCCTCCAAGAACAAAAACAAGAGCGACAAACCCGCTGTTAACCCTCAGGATGACACAGCGAAGAAAATCCCCAAAGTCAGTAAAGCAGACAGTTCTGCAAACTCCAGATCTGGCTCAGGAAAGCTCACCAAACTTGTATCTGCCGTGTCTTACTTGGTTTTAGTGTCCGGAGCTGCTTTCGCCTCTTTCTACCTGCAAAGAGTGCTGACTGAAGTGAACCAGATCCGCTCAGAAAGTGAAGAAGCCCTGCAGAAAAACTCCGAGGTGCTGCAGAAAGTAGAAAATGCGCTCCAACAGGTAGAGTAAACCTTTGCTTTAACGCTTCGCTTAATTTATTTTGATAATAAGTTGCAGTGCGTGTTAAAAATATCTCAGGAAATGGAGAAAGATCAAACACACCCCCTCCTCCATTTGGTCCCTGATGAGCTGGCAGCAAAGACCAAGTTGTACAGTTATATTTAGGCCACTGTGGCAAAAAGTGAATAAAAAAGTAATTATTGAAACACTTTTTTATAGCATACAAAAGAGAAATACTTCTCAAGATACTGAAAACTAAGATTCTAAGCTAAGAAACTAAGCTCATTCATTCCCCCAGGCCAGTAAAAACACCTCAGACCGGTTTACACTGGAACAGACATTAGAAATACTCCCCCTTCCTTCTCTGTGTGCTGGTCACTGCCACATCTACAATGTGTAATAATCAGTGGTTGTCAAAAGCATGGGCAGTTTCTGTCCAGTTTAAACAGTGGTTTAGACACAAAATTAAATTTTGCACAGTTTCCCCCACCTTGCTTCAAATGCCTCCAGGCGTCCAGTTTAAACAGTCTAAACTTCTGCGTATTCATTTAAAGACCATGCCAAGTTGTTTAATATGTTGAGGTCATATTTTCGGGTCAATATGATGAACAGAAAATGGTTTCCAATATATACTGGCACACTTTATGGTCAGCTGAAGATACTAAGCCAAATGAAGTAACTTGGAGGTGTAGATTGTGTAATTATTGAGGTATGCTGTTTACACAAACTGGAAGCTATAAGATTTGTCTTTTTGTTAACAGCATACTGTTAATAACTATATGCTCGACAATCTACAGTGCAAGAAATGTCAACACAAATCCAAAATGAATGGATATAAGCCTTTATGCTGGTGCTGTACACCGATCAGGCATAACATTATGAGCAGTGAGAGGTGAAGTGAATAACACTGATTATCTCCTCATCATGGCACCTGTTAGTGGGTGGGATATATTAGGCAGTAAGAGAACATTTTGTCCTCAAAGTTGATGTGTTAGAAGCAGGAAAAATGGACAAGCGTAAGGATTTGATCGAGTTTGACAAGGGCCAAATTGTGATGGCTAGACCACTGGATCAGAGCATCTCCAAAACTGCAGCTTTTGTGGGGTGTTCCCGGTCTGCAGTGGTCAGTATCTATCAAAAGTTTCCCTTAAGTCTTGTAAACATCCTTGGGTCCTGTAGGTATCCTTTACGTTCTGTAAGTTGGCCCCACCTTACAACTTACAGGACTTAAAGGATCTTAAAGGATTAAACATCTTGGTGCCAGATACTACAGCACACCTTCAGGGATCTAGTGTAGTCCATGCCTTGAGAGGTTAGGGCTGTTTTGGCAGCAAAAGCGGGACCAACACAATACTAGGCAGATGGTCATAATGTTATGCCTGATCGGTGTATGTGCGATTAATTTAAATGTGATATGTAACCTGTATCCCTCTTTTCAGGTGAATTCTATGAAGCTTTCTATGGGGGGTCTGGAGGCTGCAGTGGGACGTACTCAGGCGGAACTGGAAGGCGCTAATCGAGCCATAATAAAGGGAGAAACAGAAACACGACGGGTTGAGGAAGTTCTCCAGAAACTCCAAAATGAAATCCTTCGTGACCTCTCTGAGGGCATCCGGGAAGTGAAACAGGCACGGGAGCATGATTTCTCCTCCCTTGAGAAAACCCTGGAGGTGCGCCTGGCTGACCTGAGCCGTTCTATCGCTGACAGTGTAGCCGAGTTCACTGGTGCTCAGGAAGAAGCTCAAGCACAGCTCAGTAAACTGAAAATCAAACTGGAAGAACACAATGAGCCTGGTAATCTCAAAGATGAGCTTTTGTCCATTACCACTGCTGTGGCTGGCCTCCACACTGCAAACGAGGTGACAGAGGGCAACATAGGTGTTCTCAGAGAACAGATTGTGTCAGTCAGTTCAGAGCTGCAGACGAGGAACAAGGAGATGACATCCTTGTCTGAGGAAATTGAGTCACTTAGGTCTCTACTTCAGACCAATGCTGGCTCATTGAGGCAGGATGTTTCAGCATCACAGGCCATTGTGCAGGTCATGTCTGACCAGATCCAGAGTGTGGTGGATGAGCAGCTTCACACCAACCAGGCCCTGCAGAGCCTCCAAATAGACCTGAGAGGAGAACTGTCTAAAACAGAGACAAGGGCAGATGACATGGAGGCCAGGCTGAAGGTCACAGAAGAAAGTCTAGAGGCATTGGCAAACTCAGCCACAGAGCAGGCAAGCCGAGTTGAGGCTTTTCTCTCCAAATGTGATTCTCATGAGAGCTCATTAGCTGTCCAGAGCCAGGTGGCTGAGAAGGCGAGGCAGGCACTCAAAGAAGAGCTGGGGGGATTAAGAAGTAGCCTTGGGGAGCTCCAGGCCAGCATAGAGGCTTTGGCTGACACTAATACCAGGCTAGAAACAGAAGCACAAAGGTTAGATGAAGTTGTAGAAGAGGAAACAGCAGAAGAGGAGGTAGTTGAGGAAGAGGCAGCAGCAGAGGAGGTAGTTGAGGAAGAGGCAGCAGCAGAGGAGGTAGTTGAAGATGAGGCAACAGCAGAGGAGGTAGTTGAGGAAGAGGCAACAGCAGAGGACATAGTTGAGGAAGACTCACTAACAGAAGAGGTATCTCAGGAGAATATTGGAGATGAGGAAGTGCCACATGAGGAGGACAGGCAGTGAGTAATGCAATCTATAGTCAAAACCTGTAGGGGGTAAAATAGGATATAGGAAAAGGACAGTCGATGACTGTAATTCTGTGAATCTGAAAAATATACTTCCTGCACTGTTGTTCTTGTTATTTTTTTCCATGGACATATTTTCATACAGACGTCTTCCAATTCCAGCTGCTCTTAATGTTTTGAATGTGTCCTAAGTGTTCAGTTTTCCAGTAAAATATTTAAAACCTAAATACATTGTGAAGATATCTGTTGCCCCTTCAAACCCAGAATGATGTATTTATTTATACAGTTCCTGTATTTTTAGCAATACTGTCTTTGTCGTCAGTAATATTTTTTTGTGATCTCAGAGGCCATACATTTCACAGTGCATGAACACAGTGTTGGATAATACGCTCTATCTGGGAAAGCAAGTTGTCACAGAACAATGTGCAGTATCTGCAGCACTAAGCCTTTTATCAACAGATGCTTTAGAGATGGAATGCAATGTCACTTGCCATTGGTTTACAGCTTTACATGTGTCCTGGTGGCTTGTAATGATTGGCTGGTGGGAGAATGTTGCTGCAAATACAACTCCCTCCATTTCCTCTGTCTCAGGCTACTCAGTACACAGAACAAAAAAAAAAAAAGCCAAACAGTTTGACCTAACTGTAAAAAAATCTTTGGAAAAAACCCTGGCTATATCTGGTTCCAGTTAATAAAACACTTATACACCCAAATGTCATTAAAAGTAGCGGTCGGAATGAGACCAAGGCAGTTTTGCTGAATTATTTGAAGAAATAGAGTAGAGAATAGAGAAAAATCAGTATTGGTTATGTCACGGACTAGTGTTACTACATCGTAATATATACTGGTCTATGATATTACATCATGCAAATGTAACACATGAACATTAAAGTGTATAAAGTCTGGTTATTGCACAGGGGATGAAGTTTGCCAGAAAAAGAAATGGGGACAATTAACATTTTTATCATAAGCATTTCCCTATGAAGTGTAGGTGCTTATATCATTAAGTCTTGGATGTATTTAAAATGACCAATTGTATAATAAAAATTATTATGCAGTTTATTAGAGTTTATTAAGTATACCTGATATTGTCCACCAGAATATCTGATCAGCAATTAATCTATTTTGATTAGGAACAGCAAACGATACATGAAAACAGATCTGTTTCTGGGTATAAGTATACCTTTACTTAGTTTATTGGCTTACGATGTAAACTAAACTATGATCTACAACAGATGTATAAATATAAGTTTTGTAAGACATGATTGTAGCTCGAAGGTACAG
This sequence comes from Hemibagrus guttatus, assembly GCA_033459395.1. Taxonomy (NCBI): domain Eukaryota; kingdom Metazoa; phylum Chordata; class Actinopteri; order Siluriformes; family Bagridae; genus Hemibagrus; species Hemibagrus guttatus. The sequence continues at coordinate 12,817,109 of JAUCMX010000018.1, forward strand.
GAGCTTAAGAAAATATTGACCTTTCACAGATCGAGGAAACAGACTGAAAATATTTAAGCATTCACTCAGACATAAAATCACTTCAAAAGTTGAAGGAAAACACTGGTACACTTGCAAAATGTCAAACAGCTTGAGTCCACATTTATATTGCAGTCAAAAATGCTGTTTTGATAGTTTTGCCAATGCAGTAGGCGACTCCAGATGCTTTGATCCTGAGCTCAGGTTATATCATGAGTTGCACACACCTCATAAAAACATACCAGAAGACAGATTTTCTGCATTAGTTGCCCCCTAGATGTTAATGAAGGTGTGATATTGTGTGTGGTGTGTGTGTATATATGGGCTGGCATGTCCTCCAGTGTTCATTCTTGCCTTGAAGCCAGAAGGTTTAGGATTCACTGTGATAAAGCAGATCAAGAAAAAAATAGTAAAGATAAATAATTTTTTTCATCATCACTGACTATCCTAACACACCTTTTGACTGTTTTATAGCTTGTGATAATGAAGGAACATTACTGAAATCAAACCTTGTTGGAAATAAGGGTGTGCAAACTAAGAAAAGTATTATCTGTTTTGATAAGTATGTGGGGGAAAAAGGCAAATTAATGGAGATAAAATGATGGTTGCAACCCAGTGTATGTACAAAGACACGTTTATGCCAAGCCCCTGTTAAAATACACTTTAATCCCAAACATCAGAGTATTTCAAATAAACAATTTTAAAAGGAAGTTCATTCTACAGTGCTTGTTACAGCTCTGTGTGATTCATTGTTTGACTGAGGTCATTCTGGTGTGGAACATCAGTAGTTACTTCGACTGTAAAGTCTTCTTCAACCTGTTTAAGTTCCTTCTTGACAGCTGCGAAGTTTGCTAAACTCTCCTTGATCTGCGAAATGTCTTCCTCCCTTTTCATGACTTCTTCAGCCAAGTGGCCGATCCTCAGAGTCAGATCAGCCAGCTGTGGCTCCAGCATGGCAAAGTCCCTCTTGATGGTGGACACTTTGGGTCGGAGGTCACTTGCGAACATCACTGTCCTTGCCAGCTTGGCTCGGCCACTCTCCAGAGCTAGGATGCGCTCCGCAAGCTTCGCGTCAGCGATGGAGAGCTCTGGAATGCGTTTGCGCATTTGTTCTAGGCTCTTTGTGTTCTTCTCCATAGAGCTCCTCAGGCCTGCAACACGACCAATGCTGCTTGCTAGCACCTCACCGATGCGTTTGGCCATAAGCTTCTCGGCTTGAGCGACCTTCTCCTCAAGCTCATTGGTCTGGGTAAGGAGAGCATCCACATCACCCTCCAGGCCTCCCATGCGCCTTACATCTGTTCGAACTGAGGCTACTTTGGCTGTCACATCACTGGAGATAGCAGTAGTGCGGTTCTCTATGCGCTCCACAGCCTGTGTAAGGTGGGCCAGGTTAGCTTGCAGCTCCTGTCGTCGTTCAGTGAGGCCTGAAGACCATTCCATCAGCTGGGCCACTTCCTGTTTTAAGCTGCTCAGCTGGGACAGGGGCACTTCCTGGTTGTCCAGTTGCACCTGGACATCCTCACACTATAGCAGGAGAGAGAGACAGTATAGACAGAGGCTGAGACACAATCACTTCTGTTAAGATTTAGCAGCCATTTTGATGTTCACAGACAATAAAACAGTCCAGGGCACAATATGTATAAAGCATTTGTGTTTTCTTTCTGAGATTAATCTGATATGGAGTTTTAATCTAAAACTAAAAAAAAAAAAAAAAAGAGGAATGAAGGAATGCTGCATTGAAAACAATATGTTTATATCATACTCACTGTAGTCACCTCCATCACTTGTATAACCGCTACAGTAATGACAATTCAGTAAACTTTTTTCTTATTCTTTTTTTTTTATTGAAGTGCAAAATCTTCTGTACATCATTTGTATGCATTGTACATTACAACAATATCAATACAAATATTTGAAACAGGAAATAAAGTAAAGTGGAAAATTTGCAAACACTTGTGTGTTAATTCTCTATCATGTCTTATTACTACACTCAGGTGACATTTTATCAGCCGCATTTACCTTATGTCTACACCCACTGGTCATTTTCTTAGGTACACATGGTAAAGTTATGGTAAACGATGTATACACACACTGACCACGTTTTTAGAACCCTTATGCCACTTGTCTTTCACCTAGGTTTGCAGTTTGAGATTAGAACTCTTATTTTTCCTTTTCTTTATCTGTATCAATTACTAACCACTGAAGCACCTTGGAGAATAATCCACCACCCAAGCTGGTCCCTTTCCATTGTTGGAGGTAGAGAAGGTCTAAAAAATTGTGAAGAGTGACTTATGGACTATATTCAGTGATGGTATAACTATACAGTGCACCTATACTGCAGGTATACCTAATAAACTGGCAGCTCAGGGTATGTCCTCACTGTAAAATTGCTACGCAGTTTTATAAATGTTTTGAATATTAAAATAGAACCATTTAACACATTTTGTATGCATTCTTGGGTATTTAAATGTATAGCTTTCATCTATGAGCCATTATGGGAACAAGAGATGAAGAATTAACTGTTATAATCTGTACTCCACATAGAATGCACACTACAGATAAAAAATGGTGTCCAATCTGCACCAGTGTTTATCAGATGGAGCCTATAATAGTTAGTAGAGCAGAATGAAATGAAATAGCACTAAATAAAATGGGCCATTAAAAATCACATGCAAAGTGAACACTGCAGTTATATTCAAAGAGCATTTGGCAAGTGACTTACAACAAACATAGTGAGGTTCTGGTTTGAGTTACATACCTGAAATCCATTACTGTGGTGTAATGGCTGCTCAGTACTTTTTCAATAGAGGCATTCATTGCCATACAGTTTGGTTAGTCTCTAGGCTTGCATCTGGCTACACAACCTAATTATTAAAGACAAAATGAAATGGACATCGTAACTTATTTATCTTCTATAATGTGACATATTTTCAAGTGAAAATGATCAGTGTTTTCACTTGATGATGGGGAAAGGAGAAGTGAAATATGACCTAATATCATTAACCAAATATATTAAGCAGTATTATATTTAGAAGTGGCATTTTGAGGTAAAAGTCCATTAAAAAAACAAGAATTTTGTCTTTATTTACATAAAAAAACAAGGATTTGATGTGACAGACATCTTGGGCAGGTACATGAACAAACACAGTAAAAAAAATTAAAAAAAAGTCAGTTTGATTTCAGGCAGTTTTGCCTCTATATTAAAAAACTCCAACATTTTTAAAAACAAAATCAGTGTAGTTCATTTAACTCTGTCAATGGGATCTCCTCAGCTCTTTCACTCATACTGTGTCCTTCTGTTGATTCTGGAAACCCTATCCCTTCCAAACCATTTATATCATCATTTACTTGCTTGATATTCAATGTCTCAGCGTTCTTCACCTCATCATGTTCAGGCTCCTCTCTTCCAAAATTCAGCTCTTCTTCTCTACGCACACGCTTAAGCTCCTTCATGGCATCGATGACAACTCCAAGATCATTCCTCACCTTCATCACGCTGTTGTCCACCTGCAGATCATCAAGGGTCTGCTGGAGCTGAAGAATCTCAGTCAGTACCTTGAGCAAGCTATCCTCAGTGCCCACCACTTGCAGCGTGAGATCCTCAAGCCTCTGCTCAGCCCCACTTAGGTCAGCTCCTAACCTCAGAATGGACCTGACTGCATCCTCAACGGCAGGAAGATGTGCTTCACATTCTTTGGCCTGTGGCTCCATTACCACCAGTTTTTCTTCAAGCTCCATGTCTCTTTTGGAGAGCAACATAAGCTGCTCCTGAAACCTGGTCACCTGCTTGGTGTTCCAGTCTAGCTGATTTTGGATGCTCTTAGTATCTTCTTCCTCGGTGCGCTCTAGCACGCGTCCGTTCCTCTTTGTGCTGTCTTCTAGCTCCTCCAGACGTTTAGCCAGAGCACGCAGACGCTCCTCAGCTTCGTTAACGCGCTCTGTTATACGACCGTGAACTGAGCGTGACTCGGACCGCAGCATCGACAGGTCCTCAGTCACGGTGGCCAGTCCTCCCTGCCACTTCTCAGTCACATTCAAAAACCGATTGTTCACACTTTGGAGGCGAAGTGATGATGCATGTTGGTCCTCTTGCATAGCTGTAACAATGCCATTGAGGGAGTTGACGTCCTGTTGCAACTCAGTTAGCGTAGTGAGAGGAGAGAGTGCCCCCTTCAGATGGTCTTCGGAGGCCTCCAACTGTACCCACAACACAAAACAGGGTGTTTTGGCTATGGTTCTGCTGTGGGTCACATTCATACTCACAGTACTATACATGCCAAACCACCACCTCTGAACCTAACTGCTTTATCTAGTGATTAATAACAAGATTCATACTAATCTGACACACAGACAGGAAAGAAACACTGCAGGGGTGGTGTTACATCAAGGAATAAACAGAAACTTTGAATTTTATTGTCAGTTTTATTGTTATTTTTTCTTGGCAGCAAAACTATATGCAATGTCTAGTGCGATGCAAATATTAAAGTATTATGTAGTGTAGATAATTAGGGTTCTTGCACTATATTATCTACTAGATAAATGTGTAAGATTATATCCTGTATAAGTAGACTGTACTTAAAATCAGATACCAACCTTTTTGGAAGCTGCACTGAATTTCTGCTCCAGTGCTTGCAGATCAGCTGCTTTTTCATACAAATGATTGTATTTTTCCTCAACTTCATTAAACCTTGCATTCTGCTGAAGCATGGCCCTGAACAAAACCAGAAACGTCACATATTGTAATTAAAACATATTTTCCAAAATAGGCAATGCTTTCTTGCTTTTCTATATTTAAAACAAAACATTTTTATGATAAGTGGTACAGAAATTGATGGATGATTAGGTATGTGTGCATGACATTTTATTCAGGGACTGTTCCCAGGATAGACAACAGATCCTCCATGAGCATGATCAGGATAAAGTAGTGTGGATGGATGGATTATGTGAATGCCATGACACAGGTAGCAAACTGACACTGGCCCTTCATCTATTTTGCAAGGCTGTGTTAACATTCAATATACACTATATTGCCAACTTTGTGGGAACAGTTTGTGGATGTCCCCTTCCTGTTCTAACATGACTGCACACCAGTGCACAAACAAGGTGCATAAGGACAGGGATGTGAGAGTTTGGTGTGGAGGAACATGACTGGCCTGCACAGAAACCTGACCTCAACCCGACAGAACACCTTTGGGATGAATTAGAGCGGAGAATGTGGTCCAACATCAGTGCTTGTCCTCACAAATGCGCTTCTAGTGGAATGGTCAAAAATTCCCATAAACACACTCCTAAACTTTGTGGAAAGGCTTCCCAGAAGAATTGAAGCTGTTACAGCTGCGAAGGGCGAGCCAACTCCATATTACATTCATGTGCATGTAAAGGCAGATGTCCCAGTTTTGGCCTGGCTCGCAGTCTCCGCTCTAATTCATCCCAAAGATGTTCTATCTTGGTTGAGGTCAGGACTCTGTGCAGGTCCTCCACACCAAACTCGCTCATCCATGTCTTTATGGAGCTTGCTTTGTGCACTGGTGTGCAGTCATGTTGGAACAGGAAAATGACATCCACAAACTGTTCCCACAAAGTTGGGAGCATGAAATTGTCCAAAGTGTCTTGGTATGCTGAAGCATTAAGAGTTCCTTTCACTGGAACTAAGGGACCTTTGAAAAACAACGATTTGGAGGGGTGTCCCAATACGTTTGGCAATATAGTTAAAAACATAATGAGCAAATTTCATTACAGTCCACACAACTCTGGCTCAGTGTTTACATAGGCACCATTTTCATAACAACACTGCCAAAGTGAGCTACTGAAAATCTGTCAAACATGCTGCCACAACGTCTGTTTGTTTATTACAAATTTTCACTAAAACTCTCTGGAGCATCACCGAGAGTTTGGATATAGGATGTATCTTCACACTTTCATATCTTCCTGCATCTTTTCTGTACCGATACTGCAATAACAATGTGTATACAAACAGTGCAGTGTGAGTCTCACATTTCAGCTTCAGTCGAGTAACTTACCAGGCGAGAAGAAAGCATGCACTCAGAGACAGCAAACTCACTACAGTCCTGACATCTACTGCAGAACACTGAGAAGTTTTTCCAGACGTGTCTCCATTTTTCTTGACTTCATCTCGTCCACACGGTTTCACAGTGTCTGCAGTGTCTCCGTTATGAGCAGCGGCTGCTTTCCCTTTCCTCGGTTTCACTCCGTCGCTCGACATTTTGCTGAAGTGTTTTCCTTCACGTCTTTATACAAAAAGGGTGAAATTCACTTCTCAAAGTTTATTTAAAAAAATGCAAAGAGCTGAATATTTTGAATGTGAAGGAGAGTTAAACGTACTTTTGCTTGTGGTTGCAGTTTTCATAGTCACTCACTAAGTCTGGATGTGAGACACAGCCGCCATACAGCCACGTAGCCTTTTCCAGCTGCTCGCGGGGTCGCGCAGGACTCCTCACGTGCACGCGCATCATTAACAGTGACGTAAACGCTCCCTGTTAAAATCCTTTACACAGGTAGAGTGACGTTTTTCTGCCTTCGAGCATCAGTCACAGTTTACTAACAATAGGAGGTGGAGGCATGCGTGGGTCCATGCAATATGTCAAATGTTTAGATGTTTCCCTTCTTTTACCCATCCCCGAGTCACACAGAGATTGTGCCAGCTCCGGTGGCATCCAGAGATGGACCAGCTCCAGCTGGGTTCTGCTTTCTGAGGACTGGAGATTTCAAAGCAGCACTGCCAACCCTATGTGGACGTTTTACACATAACATTCTACACATGCTGTATCTGCATCACACAACTAATGCAGAAAGGACATTGTTCATGTAATACTCTCCGGTGTCACCCAGATGAGGATGGGTTCCCTTTTGAGTCTGGTTCCTCTCAAGGTTTCTTCCTAATACCATCTAAGGGAGTTTTTCCTTGCCACAGTCGCTTGAGTCACCTCAGGCTTGCTCACTAGGGATAATTTTGTCTAACATCTAGGACTGTTTGTTTGTCTGTTTATTGTTTCTTATGTTCTGTAAAGCTGCTTTGAGACAATGCTCTTTGTTAAAAGCGCTATACAAATAAAATAAAATTGAATTGAAAGTTTGTAGGATTCCATTGTAACCAACTGATTAGATGTGGAAATTGAGCCAGAGTCACAGCAATTTCGAATAGTTAGCAGTCAATAGCTTCCTTCCTGCCAAGTATATTTTCAGAGGAATTTCTGGCAAACCCTCCCGTTTTGAGGTTTTTAATCTATCCCAAACAATGCTTTTTTTTTTTTAAAGATTCAACATTTTTATCTATTGAGGCTTTTTATCTATGGACCAGCTCCAGATTCTGCTTCATGTAGACTTTGGACATTCAAGGAGAAGATGCCATCCCCCTGTGGACTTTGAGAACAATAACCTCCTAATCAATACATAAAAAACATTCCACATATGCTGTATCTGCATCACACAACTCAATCTGACTGTTTATGACTGTAGAAAGGACATTATTCATAATCACACTCTCTGCTGTTTATAATAATTTATGGGTTCCCTTTTGAGTCTGGTTCCTCTCAAGGTTTCTTCCTCATCATATTTTTCCTTGCCACAGTCGCCTCAGGCTTGCTCATTAGGGATTAGGGATTAATGCAAATAAATTTAAATCTAACATTAATCTTGCACTTTTTGTACTATGTTTCCTATGTTCTGTAAAGTTGCTTTGTCCATTGCTAAAAGCACTATACAAATAAAGTTGAATTGAATTGAGGCAAGGCACCAAAAACAGGATTGGTAAGAAATTTTTTCGACAATCTCTTGTCATGTTCCATTTAAATATGACCATCTGAATCATAAAAATGACATTGCTCCTTCAGAATAAGTGGCATGCCTTTAAAGCAGGGGTGCTCAAACATTATTCAGTCAAAGATTGTTCAGATTTATTGGAACTAGAGCGCTTTCTAACACTTAACTTTTTTCCCACAGAACACACGTGTATTAAAAATATGATTAGATCAAATTTTAACTAGATTTCATTATATAAAGAGTTATTTGACATCTGGATAATACCCATTCAGTTCAAGTGACCAGTTAAATAGGGTAATAACTACAAGCACTCAATAATAAATTTAATCTGTAAATAAATAAATAAAAAGAATGTATTAAATACATCCTAGCTATGCTTCATCAACCAGTGCTTTGTAGTACACCTTTCCCTTAACATGAACAAGATCAAAACTGCAATTTGGAAAATTGCATATTGCTGCATTTGCACAGAGCACAAATCTCAGAGCTAATACAGCACTGTTAAACATTTCCTTAAAATGTTTCTATCCTGTATAAAGTAACACACTACCTGCTTATGTGAAGCTGACTCCCTCTCTCCCCTGGAACTCCCACAAACTACACCACAAAAAGGATTTGCACAAAAATTAAAGTTTTATTGATCAAAGCACATCTCAAATATTCCATTATTATAATTGCAATAGCATGAATAGTTTTTGCACTCTATAAACAAATGTTCTCCCTATGTAGTGCAAATGCTGTTTACCAGCTTACTTTGGCTAAAGCATAAAGCTACAAACTGCTTCTAATTTATACCTTCCACACACTTGATAGTCTTTCTTCTTAGAAGAAATTGTGTGTATGGCAGCATTCACTGTATTTAGGAGTTCCTCAGCATAACGTGTACACAGTTTGCCTTTTACCCTTCTTAATATTTTGTAGTGCATAAAGTAGCTAACAAATCAAGCAAATAAAAATGCCCATGCAAACTAATGACTGACTATCAGTATATAGAAATGATAGTAAAGCAAACATCAATGGAAACATTCTCAACTTAATGGCAGTTCAGAGCCCATTTACACTTGGTTATTTCACACGTGAAGTATCAGACTTAAATTTCTGATTACTATTATCTACATTTAATGTGCCCAAGATGCACTAATGTCTGTTTTCTCAAACTGCTTCCAAGATGCATTTAAGCTAGATATTGTGCAATTGTAGATGAATAACCAGCAATTGTTGGCGTGAAAAAAAAATCACTCAGAACTATGAGTTTCAAACAGCAGATATCTGAGATGTGAAGCTGGGGGTCCAATGGAATTGGCCAGAGATACCATTGCATGACATCACAAACTGGAAAACTGTAAATCTGGCAATGTGTAAAACATGTGGATAATATAAACTATATAAAAATGCAAGAAATAACCAAGTGTAAATAAAGCTGTTATGACAATTTGTGTTATCTTCATCAACATTAATCCATATACAGAGTACCTAACTCTGGTGCTGCATGTCTGATCTTAGCGGATTTGGGTTTTCAGTTAAGGACCAGGACGGAGTTTAGAAGGTGCATCAGAGTAAGCAAATCACTAAAGTGGTGACTACAGACATGCAGGACCACAGATGGATAACTCACCCATAAATAGACATTAAATATTGGAACACAAGCGACTTAACTCAAATTTTGTGTAATTAAATGGTATAAACCCCATAGTGCCAACTAACAGAAGGTAGATACAGTATATCCAATCATATTTAGCATTGTGTTTCTCCCAATGATCAACAGATATAAGAATACCTACAAAAATAAAGCTGTTTAATTGCACAAAAATCCGTTCTGATCAGCTTCCTTTTTAAAAATGACAAATCTGGCATAATCCATGTGTAACAGTTTCAAAAGAAATATGTAAGCAATACACAGATTATTTACAATAAGCAAAAATTATTTTGGCTTTTTATCATTTAACAAAAAGGTGCCCAAAAACCAATGACAAATTTGTTTAAAAAAAAACAAAAAAAAACCCTGAAGCTCGTCGAGTTGCCCTTCCTTTTCGTTCCCAGTAGAACTGGAAATTTAAGTCTATGTATAATTAGCCACCTACATATCTACTCAATGAAGCTACATATAATATATGCATTATATCTGATTGTAATGCATTTGGGACCTACACATGGGCATACTGTTGCTCTCCTTTATGCTGAGAGGCTGTCTTAAGATGTCCTTCTTACTCCTTACTCTATACTCTATATGCTCATGTGCTGTAGCGATCCTGCAACAGAGAACATACACACCTCATATCATTTTAATCAGTACAAAATAAACAATAGATAAACAAATGAATGACGAGATCAAAAATGTTAGTGGTAACTAAGTGATTGATGCTGTGTTTGTATGACCCCACTCTTGATTGTATAATAAGTCAACATTGGCACTCAGAACAGGAAATAAAATATTACTTCATCACACTAAAAGTGTTTGTAGTATTTACTTAAGATCAATCAACAGACACATTAGTTGGTTAAATCTGCGCAATTCACTGTTTTGGGAGGGTCAGTACATAATAAATAGCTGGTCAGCGTGTTGCTTAATATACACATGCTTTCATGGAAGCATCCACGGTTTATCCCCTATTCATAGCTTGAAAATGACATAACGCTAAGTTAAGATATCCTACATCTGAGTCAAGTTGAACACAGCATAATGTTCTGTGCTAGAAGGCTGTGAGAATAAAAAACTCAGCACTAATAGAAAGCCATTTTCAGACCTAGATCTTCAACTGCTTAATGCTGAGTTCAGGAAAGCTTTTTGCAAAAAGATTATTGCTAAATGGTAGAGCGCAGATTACATCTAACACTCCCTCTATTCATTTAACAAAGACCTTTGGACAATGATGCTTTCAGGAAACTCTGCATTAAGCAGTTTTGATCTGGCAGAGACTCACTGGTAGTCCTGGAATTAATACGTGTAATTAGAAGGGAACAGACCTGTATAGTTGAAACCACTCCACTGGCCATGACGGACAGTTTGCCAGCCACAGAGCGGACACCCATCTTTAGCTGTGCCATATCCGGAGCACTGGGCAGCACATTGCTCAGGCTGTATGAGCTACCTGCAAAATGACAGAGAAATCCAGTCTTTACTGCACCATGTTCAGGATTTAAGCTTAGTAACATCATGATTTAAGCACATGTGTAATATTCTCAAAAGCTTTTTAACAGAAGTATTGAAAGTCTGTTAATTTAGAGCAGTGCTAAATTTCTTTAAATGCAGTTAGATATTTTCATTTGCCATCCATTAACTAAATCTCCTCAGTCATACAAGAACTACCAGATGGGAAGGATGAATCAATCATGTGCTTCCTCCAAAAAGCATGAACCAAACTCTATATATTTTTTTTTTTTTTTTTTTTTTTAGAAATTGTTGCTCATGCTGCCTCACAGGACGGTGTAACACACATTTGGAGGAAAGTGCAATGTGCCCTCAGTAGACATGATCTCACAGTGCGCTAGTGTTGCTCTAAATGTCAGGGTTGAGAGAGTAATGCCAGCCCTTCTATCCTGAGAGCATGGCAATTTTGCCCTCTTGACTTTCTGTGGCATAACTGGGATTCTAATAGGCTCAGGAAAATCTGCTAATAATGAATATATATTCGGTTGTGTCTGTTACTCAACTCACTAGTTTGTTTTTTCTGCTCGTCAAACAAATCTGCTGAACTAATAGCCGAGTTGTTGGAGAGACGCTCCAGTCGAGTCCTTGCTTCATACTGGGCAAAACAGGAAGTTCATTATTAATACATAGCATTGCAGCAACTTTCCATTGTGCCAATGTGGCAAACATACAGAGGGACTTGTGTGTAATTTGATGTTACCTCAGTGTTGTCCTGTTTACCAAAATACATGTCAGAGGAGATGGCTTTTGCACCACCGAATTTCTTCTGGGCGTCATCAGAGACAGGTAAGGGCCCTGGCTCTGCTTTTCTTCTCGCTGTAGTCCTGTGATTTAAAAAAAGGCACACATCATGATTTCATTGAAACCTGAAAAGTCCTTATAGTGGCCATACTGAAGAAAGAGCTAACCTGTCTTCGAATGATGATGTCTTGGAGCTCAAATAAATATCAGGCTCTGGTTTCTTGATTTCTTTCTTCTTGATGTCCTCCCACTGGGAGAAGAATTGGTCAGATGGCTGGGGCTCAACATTAGTATACTTGGAGGAGGTTCTACAGTGGAGAAAAGTTCATCAGAGTTACAAATGCTAATGTAATAAGTAATGTATCTATAGAATCAAACTACATCTTGCGAACAACTTGCACATAATTGTGAAAAGTGTTTCTCCTTTGTTAAATAGGAAAATTATCCAGTTACTTTTATTGGGCAGATTATACATCTTGATTAATTAGACATCCATTTTATTCAAACTGGACTAAGTTCATTTAATTCTGAATTAAATGAACAAAGAAAAAAGGTTTGCTGTTTGAGCCATCAGGTTGAGTATCAGATTTTCACAGGCTAGATATCTAAAAATCTAGCTTTTACAAAGCTTAGATCCTAAAGCATCATCTAAATCACATAGCTTCAAGTACAAGCATATAAATAGCCAATGTTACTGGACAGCTATTCTCAATGAAATCCTGCCATGAATAATAATTCCGTTACTTGTGAGTTCAGTGGACTTTTATTTTTTTAACAAAGTGAAATCAGTTGAGTAAAATGGTTATGTTATATGCAAAAGTCATGAGTAACTCAAATCTCACCTAATGAAGAAGTATCCCTCTTCCTCATCATCATCCTCACTGTACTTCCTGGAACGGGTGGAGGACTGTGCCATAGTGGGAGTCTCCTGCTGAATTGTCTGCATGTCCGCAAGAACAGAGTGAGACACTCCACTGTAAAGAGGAAAGAAATTCAGAAAAAAAACAGACATTATAAATAACAAGGTATTGCTGTTCAACTTCTAGTTAAGTGATCCTGAAACAACTTGATTTTCATGCCCACATACTAATTGTCGACACGTCCAGAGATATTTTTATGACGTGTTTTGAGTATCCTCGAACAGGATTTGATAACATGAAAGAAAAACTCTGTGATAGTCTACTATGTTTCAATAATATTATTATCACCCTGTGATAGTCTTTCTATCTTTCCGTCATGACACTGTTGAATTCTGAAATCTGACTGGTCAGAAAGAAACCAACAAGTTAATCGTCTATTATTAACAGTATTATGAGGAATCAATGCATAGGCTAGAGGGTGACTATATAATTTCTGTATGGTTTGATGATTGTAGAGTGCCTGCAATAGACAAATAGATGCAAAAATCCTCCCAGTAGTAGAATATTAAACCACTAAAACAATAAATAAACAATAAAAACACACACACACTCTTGCATGAAAATCTACACCAAATTTGAGGATAACTGCTTGAATTAAAATCCCTGACCTCCTGCTAGAGAACCCCATTCCAAGCCTCTCTGCCTGCTCCTTCTTCTTGCCCTCAAGCCCTTGCATCTTCTCCTCATCCTTCTTTCTCTGGAGCTCCAGATCCTGATAGGCCAGTCTCAGAGACGTCACACTAAAAATTTTCACATTAGACAGAGAGACAAGATATTAGAACTGAAGCACCATTACTACAAAACTATTAATTGAATCATATTTTCCAATATATTGGTGGTACTGTTGGAGTCTTTTTTAAATCATGTAGCTTGTGAGTAGTTTTGATTTTTTTTGCCAGTTTGACCATGAGCTATATTGTTTTTACAACATGGTTATCAAACACTGGGCTGCTTTTTTAAATAAAACACTGCTTTTTGAGATCATTTACTACCAACAGATTCCATGCCAACAATGTACTTTTGAGAAAAAGGGAAATGCAAATTAACATGAACAGTAGTTTCCAAATATCAATAAACATGAGGTTCTTCTAACCTAAATAGTAGTGCAAGTACATAGAGTATTTACATTTACATTTCTGGCATTTAGCAGATGCCCTTATCCAGAGCAACGTACATTTTCATCTCATTTTTGTATACAACTGAGCATTTTTTTAGAGCGGGTTAAGGGCCTTGCTCAGGGGCCCAGTAGTTGCAGCTTGGTGGACCTGGGATTCGAACACACAACCTTCCGATCAGTAGTCCAATGCCTTAACCACTAAGTTACCACATCTCCCGTTTAAAATGAAACAAGCAAAAACAAATGTAATCCATCTTTTTTATGTTTCTTGTCAGTTTGTTGAAAGGACAATACATTCAAGGTTCCGGGCTGATAAAGAGTCAGCTCTCGTTTCACTTTGCTGTAAATATTTACTGAGCTTTATGACTTCTATTGCAGTAAACAGAATACTGTCCTTTTAGAGGTTATCTGCTTCTGTGCTAGTGGAAGTATGTATGGTTATGCTGTATAGTGAAATCCTGCCAGCTCCTGTAGGAATTCCCACACATTCCCCTGGTTATTTTTATATATTCAAATTAATTTAGTTGATGCTATTTTCCTCAGTTAGTGATTGAAGATGAATGAATAAACTTATAAAATGCATGTGTGTGAACAATCCCCTGCATACAACACAATCCTGGTCTTTCCTTAGCCCTCTACCAATCTAACTGCCCACATCTACCTGCATAAGAGTAAAAAACACCTGCCTCTACTATTGTTGGCCCCTGGTCTGTTGGCCTCTAGTCCCTCATCTGCCATATAGATGTGTGCAAGTTGTTTTTTAAATTCTTTTTTATTTACTATATTGCAATTTATATGACCACTTAAATAATCTGTTCACTGTTCAGATAAGGACTGTATTATTTATGTGCATGTGAAACTGTGCAGATGGAGACTCACACTGGCTCTTCGGGCTTTGCAATCTTCTCAGTGACGGACTCTTCACGGAGTTTGTCCACAGCCTGAGCTCTCTTCTGATGTGCTGAAAAACTCTGGCTGCTCACCTTTTGAGCCCCCAGACCTCCTTTTTTAGCACCCAGCTACTCAAAAACATAAGGGAAATCAATACTATACCATAAATACGATATTATATATCTGTCTATAGATATTTAAAAGTATATCCTCACTGCTTTTTTGGCTGCTGCAGGCTTCTTTTTGATTAGAGAAGTCTCTGAAAAAGTCACAAAAACCCCCCATAAATATCCACATCTATATGAATTAAAGCAATTTAATGATATATCTATTTACCTAGAACAGCTTTTGGAGAAACACTGAGAAGCTCAACAGAAGGGCCTTCTTGATCATCTAAAGGTAACAGCTGGGAGTTAGATACATGTAATACACACTCACATGCAAACCCACACATATACATACACACATACACCAAAGAACACATGAAACATTATGTTTGTTTTGTCATACCATTATTATTTTTGTCTTGCAAGGTCATTTCCTGTGGTTGATTAAGATTTTGCAGAAAGGAACTTCCATCATTCTGTATAAGCAGATATATACGATAGAAAAAAATATAAAAAGACATTAATCCTAGTGGTTGAATTAAAAAAAAAAAAAAAATTGGAGACACAAGCTCACTTTTTCTACATTAGTTACCCAGAAGATTACAAAGAAAAAAAATACTGACTTATTATCTTGGTCACAGCCTAATGCTGGTCATGGTCGTCATACCCTGTTATGTCTACAAATCTTGTTTTACTTACAGAGAGTATGCTTTGCTTTTTAATAAGGCAGAGGGTGGTGAGTTAGATTGTATGGCGTACACATCAATGGATTTTAAAACATGTAATTCATGACATGGTTGTAAAGTTTTCTGTGAAGATTTATTCTACATTTTAAGTTTAAGCATTTCAAAGTGTTAGTGCTCTGTCAGCAGTATGTTTTACTGCAAAAGGTCCACAGCATTAACCAAAACCATAATCATAAACAGATAAAACATATGGTGTGTGATTCTTTAATGAATAAAAAAAGAATAAACTAAAATAAAACACCCATATACATGCTGTTATTGACAAATAATCAACTTTGGGTTGGTAGAAGTAACTCTGTCCCATTCTTGATTAGTTTCTTATAACAGAACAACCCATTGTGTTTTATACTATACATAACATCCATGATGATATAAAGTTATTAAGTCAGATAGAAAAAGAGGACCGCAGCGTTACAAGAGAGATTTGTTTTTTCCACCAGCATAATAAATAACAATAAATAAATAAATCAATAAATAACAAGATACCACACTCATACCTGCGTGTGCTGGATGAAGAAGTCTTCCTGCTTGTCCACAGGAGATGTAGGGGAGAGAGGAGCCTGACTGTCCAGCCAGAGCTAATGAGAAAGAGATAGAGACTGAGTCAATAATCAAAGACCTTTATTTCTAACTTTGATTTCATGTGATAATAAAATTAAAAATGCAAAATGTGAAAGAATTTCACCTATAAGCTGTTGCATAGTATATATCACACAAGGCTAGAAAGTTTCATGAATGTGTGTGTCTGACCTCAGTGCCATGCTGTCTGGTGGCCTGAGTAGCCAAAGTCTTGACCTTCTCTCTATAAAGCAGGGCTGCACGGCTGTTATATTTGGCATTGGTTTCACTGGAATTGCAACCATGCTGGTTAAAAAAGGCAGACTGTAGAGAGGAGAGAGAAATAAACATTATTTAATAAACCTCTGGTGGCCTTGTGATTAGAAATTTTAAGAGAGAACCATTTAAATAAAGATCTTACTGGGATTTACTGCTAGGGTTTAACTACTGGGATCTGTAGCAACTGTTTCAATAACAGATCAGCGACACATTACATGTTCACTTATGAAGCTGGGATCAGTCTGAATCCCGGATTCTAAAACTATATAAAGATGTGTAGAGAAACAAAAAACACTCACAGCACTGGCATTTCCTCCAACTTGCATGCAACGCAGCTGAAACCAGGACCAGTTGGAATCCAGTTCAGTAGACCTGCTCAACAAGAAATTTGTTAAATTACTTCTAATTTCTATGTGCACAATGCACTAAACACTAAAGTAGAATATTATGGCGTGTGTGATTTATGCTACCTGATAAAAGACAGATGCACCCCTAGAGAACGGTGCGTCCCTGAGCAGTCAATACACAGGAATACACCATAGGTGATGCTTGCCCAGCTTGGGTTCTTCGCATAGCAGTCAAAACATGCCTGAACACAATAAGGAATGCATTACAAGATTAATCGATGTATACAATAAAAGTTTAGTATGCGTCCATTCATCTTCAGGAACTGCTTATCCTGCTCAGGGTTGTGGCTGATCTAGAAACACTGGGTGTGAGGCAAGAATACACAGTGGATTACACACCATTGGAGGATAGCAAGTGTGCACAGTCACACACTCATTCACAACTAGGAGTCATTTAGCATAAACATGCGTTACATGTATGTTTTTGGGCGGTGAAACAAAACAGAAGCACCTGAAAGAAATCCTACTGCACTACCTCAATATCCCAGATATAATAATTATGTATATATGTTTTATGCAATATCCAAGGGCATCAGGGTAACGTAGTGGAAATTAAATATTTTGTAATATTTCCAGTCTTGTAGTACACCATATTCAGTTCATTATAGTTACTCAAACAGCCCTGGACAAAATCGGTTTAAATAATTCATGATAAAATGATAAAATTGAGTTATCACCATCCAAGTTTTGAAGAAGATACGCAAAGAGATGAGGCAGATTGAACTATAAATTCAAAGGGGCATAAAATGCACCTGAAGTTATAGCCCCATTCTGCACATGAACTGAACAATGAAGTCAGTGAATTTTACTTTTGGCATATTTGTGATAGTTGATTAGACTTCTACAGCAATTGTTACTAACCCTCAGATGTTACTGGGGTAATTGTAATATTTCATTTGAACAGCACATGAACCATACATACACTACATTGCAAAATGTTTTGGGACACACCTCCAAATCATTGAATTCAGGTGTTGTTTTTCAGGTGTTGGGCTTAGCGCCTTAGTTCCAGTGAAAGGAACTCTTAATGCTCTTAACAGAGTCCTGACCACAACCCGATAGAACACCTTTAGGATGAATTAGAGCAGAGACTGCGAGCTGGACCAAAACTGGGACGTCTGTCTTTACATGCACATGAATGTAATATGGAGTTGGCCTGTCCTTTGCAGCTATAACAGCTTCAACTCTTCTGGGAAGGCTTTCCACAAGGTTTAGTAGTGTGTTTATGGGAATTTTTGACCATTCCTCTAGAAGCTCATTTGTGAGGTCAGGCACTGATGATGGGTGAGAAGGCCCGTCTCTGCTCTAATTCATCCCAAAGGTGTTCTATCAGGTTGAGGTCAGGACTCTGTAAAAGTCCTCCACACCAAACTCACTCATCCATGTCTTTATGAATCTTGCTTTGTGCACTGGTGTGCAGTCATGTTAGAACAGGAATCTCCAAACTGTTCCCACAAGGTTGGGAGCATGAAATTGTCCAAAATGTCTTGGTATGTTGAAGCATTAAGAGTTCCTTTCACTGGAACTAAGGGACCAAGCCCAACACCTGAATTCAATGATTTGGAGGGGTGTCCCAAAACTTTTGGCAATATAGTGTAGGTGACGGAAACCAAGTTTGGGTTTGTAGCAGACATGTTGCTTGTATAGAAGTTTTGCTTTAACTTTAACAAAAAGCAAACTGTGATTCAGACTTGGATTAATGATCTTTAGAAATGAAAAATGAACTAATGAGGCCTGGATGTTCTGTGCCGAAGTGATATGGTGAAATAAAAGGGATACACCGCAGTCATATGGTGGAAAGAAATAAAATGGAGTTGTGACCGCACAACCAGTCTATCAAAAATAAATGTTTACTCTGTTAAAACAGAGCTAGTTAAATCTTATTCAGGTACACAGAGCACAGTAAGTCATTTAAAATCACATCAACCAAGAGTAAACAAAACAACAACAAAAACAACAACACCACCAGGCTGAGAAAGACCTGCCATATGTTTCACTAACACAGTGACGTGTCAGACATCCCGTCTACTTCCTTATATTATAAATAAACACTACAGCAATTCTCGGCTTTTCCTACTCACCTTATTCGTAGGAATGGCGCGTAGACGCTTAAAGATGGAAGAAATATCGTGTTTAGTGGGTTCCGCCATGTTTGTCACCTGTTGATAAAGACGCTTTCACCTGACCGGAATGAAGCAGAAAAACACTGAAACAGGATCCACTTCCGTATTCAACGTCAAAAAAAAAAAAAAAAAGAGGCTGCATCCTAAACTGCTTACTACTGTGCTGAAGAGGGCTGTGCTTCAAACCGAGGTGCGTTTTCTTCTGTACACTACACCCACTAGGCCACTTTCTAGTGAGGACTATTAATAGTGTATGAATGCCAGCGCCAGGGTGCGCGTACCCCCGGGAGTTATACGGGAGCGCGCTTTTAACGTCATAGAGTAACTCTTACCAAGTGACTGACTGTGTAATTGTGTCAGTGTTGGGCAGTAACTAGGTAAACGTAATTCGTTACTGTACTTAAGTGTCTTTTTTTTTTTTCCAGTATCTGTACTTTACTAAAGTATACATTTTTTCTTAGACTTTTTACTTTCACTCCACTACATTTTGAAGTAACACATCGTACTTTCTACTCCACTACATTTTCCCACACCTCTCCTTACTTGTATAAAAAAAACAGTTACAGCACAGCAAACCGAGCTACAAACGCGCTTCAACGCTTCTTTAGAGCATTAAAACTGCAGTGTCACCGCCTGAAATACTGGAACGCTGTGTGTACGCTGGAAGACAACACTGACCCCAACCTGCACACCCATGACCTGTGACCTGACCTGCAGGATTTGTTTTACACCGATCAGCCCTAATATTGTGTTGGTCTCCCCTTTCCTGCCAAACACAACAAACTGTGATGCACTGTGTATTCTGACACCTTTCTATCAGAACCAGCATTAACTTCTTCAGCAATTTGAGCAACAGTAGCTCGTCTGTTGGATCGGATCACATGGGCCAGCCTTCACTGACCACTGCAGACCGGGAACACCCCACAAGAGCTGCAGTTTTGGAGATGCTCTGATCCAGTCTTCTAGCCATCACAATTTGGCCCTTGTCAAACTCGCTCAAATCCTTACGCTTGCCCATTTTTCCTGCTTCTAACACATCAACATTGAGGACAAAATGTTCACTTGCTGCCTAATATATCCCACCCACTAACAGGTGCCATGATGAGGAGATAATCAGTGTTATTCACTTCACCTCTCACTGCTCATAACGTTATGCCTGATCGGTGTAAGATGTAGAACAGAAGAAAGACTCTTTCATATTCATATACCGCCTCAGTAACATATAATTTCTTCGTACAAGAATTTAGCATCATATTTGCGAAAACATGTAGCGTAGCGCATGACCTGTGATAATCATAATGGCCATTTTCATTAATATGAATCTAATGTAAGCTCAGCAATGAAGGATTTTATTGTGTATGTGAATAAATCTATAATTATATCAGTTATGTCGTGTATGGCTAGTTACGCTTCAGTTAGCTAAATAAGCTAACATAATCAGTATGTCTTGAGCAGCATTCTGTATTAACCTTACTGATGTTATACAGCAACCCATGTTGAAAATTTCCTTGAAGAATCATGCATTGCATAAATCAAATTCTAATCAAGTCATAATTCTACTTCTAGCCTATTATAACTACAAAAAATGAATCCTTAAATCCTTTGTTACTCTAATTTACTTTAATCATTTAAATTAGTAGTCTTTAAATAGATTTAATCTAATTTACTATCTACTCAACTCATTTAAGCATTTAATAATAATTTGCTATCTACATTAATCAGTAATAATCTAATAATCATTTAATCTGTAACAAATTACTCAGACTGAGCAACTCTGTTCTTTACTTATTTTAATCCATAATCCATTAATCTCACTTTACTATCCTCATCTTAAATCAATATCAAAGCAGTATAACCTTTAGATGACAGTTAAAATTTACGAACAATAGCATATGGATAAAAAAATTATAATAAGAAAAATAAAATAAATAGAGACTCATAATCAAGTAGTGAGTAGTTTATTAGACATAGTAGGATAAAAAAGGGGGAATGAAGAATCTTAAGAGGCGAGCACTCTCAAAGCAACGTCTCAGGCTTTGGCGGAGAGGCCTTTGGCCTGCGAAGCCAAAGCCATGTGCTCGTCTATGCCGACATAGTATAGTGAGAATCAGCAAGGCCAACGTTCTTAAAAACAGAGTATACGGCAACCCTAGAAACAGGAGAGGGGAACGTCATAACAACTCTCAGATAGGACAATAACAAGATATGAAATTGACTGGTGGAACACAACAACCGAATGAGAAATTAATATAATATTAATAGAAGTACACATTGTACTAAAATCAAAGTATACCACACAGAGAGAGCGTAAGGAGTAGGTAAATAGGTAAATAGGGAAATTGACTTACCTAGGTAAGGTGGAGGGGTCCTGTAAGGTCCTGTGGGAAAAACCAGAGATGTCAGAGATGGAAGTAGAGTGTGAGAGGCGAGATGATGCGGAGGCAAATGGCAGGTGGCTGTGTTTATAGGTTAGGCGGGGCAGGGCCCAAACCCAAGTTAAATCAAAACAGTGAATGAGCCTTTTCTAGTGACTGGTATTACCCAAAACATGGAACAAAGTAAGAAATCACCGAATGGCAGTCAAGCACAGAAGTAATGTACAGGGGAAATACAAAAAAGGGGGTTGTGATAGAAAATATGGGAGGAAACTACACTAAACCTAACTGAACTAGCTGCAGAGCAAATAAGATTAAGCCCTCAGATAATAAAACCAACAATGAACAAGGATAAATAAATAAAAGACTAATTAAATATTGGGAGGGGAAACATCTTAATACTCTAAATAAATGCCAGATAACCCCACAAAGCAAGCCCTCGAGTACTCTGATATAGCGGATATGACAAATAGGTTCCTAAAGTATACATTATTAAATACCTAATTTCTGCAAATACTGTGACCTGTTAACTATGATAGAGAGGCCTAGGCCCGACTTAAAGGCCCGGCAATTGGTATCCTTGAGGCCAACGGATGGCAATCTTAAGGCCATCAGTTATGGACAAATGAAGGAGGGGTCGATCTTATGGGGCATATTCAGCAGAATAATCATCTATCTTTAAAATAAGCGCTGACAAACAAGTGTAAGGAGGGGTGGAAAGGCCTATATATATAGGGGAAATTTGTGTGTGTGTGGGGGTGCACTTGACCGCATCGGGCCTGAAGCTGTGTTTTTTGAGTGCCAATAAAGCTGGTTTGCTTCTTCTCATTCAAGCCTAAAGAAGTTTCATTATTTTCTTTCTTACAATTTAGCAAAGTATTTGGTAAATATAGGTAATTGCAGAAGACTTCAGAACCACCCAGAAGAGTGTCCACTCAGAGGGGACTCTGAGTTCCGACACCCAATAACTCAACTTTTATTGGTGATATGTAACCAGTCACCAGGTTCTTTTTCATAGTTTTCTTATGTAAAGCAGAATAAGATTAGTTACTAAATACTGAAATATTGATTGTGCTGAATTAGAACTTTTTTTCTCAGAATCTGTAGAGCAGCAAGTTTCTGCTGAAGTCAATCTACTTAGATCCTCACCTGTCATTTGTTTAAAACTGATTCCCAGGACACAGGAGTGTCCAGCGCACATTAGTTATTCTGTACAAGTGGCCAAGTCAGACTGTCCTGTTGTAGTACTTCATATTTTCTTCTGCCGTGATGTAAATATTTTAATTTTTAAGCACTTCATATAGGAAACAATTTACAAGCTACACACCCTGTCTTTACAGTGGTGTGAAAAAGTGTTGGCCCCCTTCCTGATTTCTTTTTTTTTTTTGCATGTTTGTCACACTTTAATGTTTCAGATAATCAAACACATTTAAATATTAGTCAAAGATAACACAAGTAAACACATCATGCAGTTTTTAAATGAAGGTTTTTATTATTAAGGGAAAACAAAATCCAAAACTACATGGCCCTGTGTGAAAAAGTGTTTGCCCCCTAAGCCTAATAACTGGTTGGGCCACCCTTAGCAGCGACAACTGCAATCAAGCGTTTTCCATAACTTGCAATGAGTCTGTTACAGTGCTGTGGAGGAATTTTGGCCCACTCATCTTTGCAGAATTGTTGTAATTCAGCCACATTGGGGGTTTTTCGAGCATGAACCACCTTTTTAAGGTCATGCCACAGCATCTCAATGGGATTGAGGTCAGGACTTAACCAGGGCACTCCAAAGTCTTCATTTTCTTTTTCTTCAGCCATTCAGAGGTGGACTTGCTGGTGTGTTTTGGATCATTGTCCTGCTGCAGAACCCAAGTTCGCTTCAGCTTGAGGTCACAAATTTACCGATCTATCAGTCTGGAAAAGGTTATAAAGCCATTTCTAAAGCTTTGGAACTGCCGTGAACCACAGTGAGAGCCATTATCTACAAATGGCGAAAACATGGAACAGTGGAGAACCTTACCAGGAGTGGCCGGCCGACCAAAATTACCCCAAGAGGGCAGCGACAACTCATCCAGGAGGTTACAAAAGACCCCACAACAACATCCAAAGAACTGCAGGCCTCACCTGCCTCAGTTAAGGTGAGTGTTCATGACTCCACCATAAGAAAGAGACTAGGCAAAAATGGTTTGCATGGCAGAGTTCCAAGATGAAAACCGCTGCTGAGCAAAAAGTCATCACAGTCATCAATGGATCCTTAACATCTGGTCATGTTCCAACTGTCTTTAAGAAAGTCAGGGTCATCCCCATCCTGAAGAAACCTGCTCTGGATCTCTCAGACATCAGCAACTACAGACCGGTATCACTTCTCTCATTCCTTTAAAAAATTCTCGAACATGTTGTTTGTAATCAGCTGTCTGACTATCTCATGCAGAATAACCTCCATGACCCCAACCAGTCTGGCTTCAAAGCAGCACATTCCACAGAGACTGCCCTTTTGGCAGTCACTGAGAAACTGCATGCTGCTAGGTCAGCCAAACTGTCATCGGTCCTCATCCTCCTTGACCTGTCTGCAGCATTTGACACAGTAAACCACAAGACTCTCTTGTCCACCCTCAGGAGTCTTGAAATTTGTGGAACAGCATGGGAATGGTTTGCTTCCTACCTGGATGGTCGCTCATATCAGGTAACATGGAAGGGATTGACATCTGCTCCACGCAGACTCTCTACTGGTGTCCCACAAGGCTCAGTACTTGGTCCTCTCCTTTTCTCCCTCTATACTCGCTCTCTTTGCAAAGTTATATCCTCACATGGATTTTCATACCACTGCTATGCCGATGACACCCAACTTATCTTCTGCTTCCCTCCCTCAGATACCACGGCTTCTGCTTGGATCTCAGTGTGTCTGGTGGACATTTCATCTTGAATGACTGCTCATCAGCTGAAACTCAATCCCAGCAAAACTGAGCTGCTGGTCCTCCCAGGTGATCCATCCCCAGCCCAAGACCTTGCGATATCTCTGAACAACTCCATGATTTCCCCTTCAGCCACTGCTCGCAACCTTGGGGTAACCATAGACAATCAACTATCCTTTTCCTCCCATGTCACTAATTTGACACGCTCATGTTGGTTTCTTCTGTACAACATCAGAAGGATTCGGCCATTTCTTTCCACACAGGCTACTCAGGTACTTGTTCTTGTACTTGTCTCTGTCACTTGTACTTGTCTCTGGTCATTTCGAGATTGGACTACTGCAACTCTCTTCTGGCAGGTCTACCTCTGAACGCAATTTGCCCACTGAAAATGATCCAAAATGCAGCTGCACGACTTGTTTTCAACCTGCCTAAGTTCTCCCACATCACCCTATTGCTGTGTTCCCTCCACTGGCTTCCGGTAGCTACATGCATTAGATTCAAAACACTAATGCTTGCCTACAAAGCCAAGAATGGACCAGCGCCATCTTACCTCAAAGCTCTCGTCACTCCTCGCACTGCACCTCGCTCACTCAGATCCACTAGCACTGCTCAACTGGTCCAACCATCTCTCAGGGAAAAAGGTAGGTATACATCTAGACTCTTCTCTGTTCTGGCACCGAGGTGGTGGAACGAACTTCCCCTAGGTATCCGTACGGCCGAGTCTCTGACCGTCTTCAAACCGCAACTGAAGACTTACCTCTTCCTGAAGTACTTAAACTAGCTCTTATTTTTCCCTGTTTATGTATTATGCTGCAAAGTTTAAAAAAAAAAAAAATCCAAGTCAGTTTAGGCTAATGGTATCCCAAGTTTGTGTCCTATTGAACCAGTGTTAATGTATTCATTGACTGAGAACTAAAGCACTTTTGTACATCGCTCTGGATAAGAGCGTCTGCCAAATGCCAGAAATGTAAATGTAAATGTAAAAAGAACATAAAGGCTCGTCTCAGTTTTGCCAGAAAACATCTTGATGATCCCCAAGACTTTTGGGAAAATACTCTGTGGACTGACGAGACAAAAATTGAACTTTTTGGAAGGTCTGTGTCCCATTACGTCTGGCGTAAAAGTAACACCGCGTTTCAGAAAAAGAACATCATACCAACAGTAAAATATGGTGGTGGTAGTGTGATGGTCTGGGGCTGTTTTGCTGCTTCAGGACCTGGAAGACTTGCTGTGATAAATGGAACCATGAATTCTGCTGTCTACCAAAAAATCCTGAAGGAGAATGTCCGGCCATCTGTTTGTGACCTCAAGCTGAAACAAACTTGGGTTCTGCAGCAGGACAATGATCCAAAACACACTAGCAAGTCCACCTCTGAATGGCTGAAGAAAAACAAAATGAAGACTTTGGAGTGGCCTAGTCAAAGTCCTGACCTCAATCAAATTGGAGGGTTTTCGAGCATGAACCACCTTTTTAAAGTCATGCCACAGCATCTCAATGTGGCTGAATTACAACAATTCTGCAAAGATGAGTGGGCCAAAATTCCTCCACAGCACTGTAACAGACTCATTGCAAGTTATGGAAAACGCTTGATTGCAGTTGTTGCTGCTAAGGGTGGACCAACCAGTTATTAGGCTTAGGGGGCAAACACTTTTTCACACAGGGCCATGTAGTTTTGGATTTTGTTTTCCCTTAATAATAAAAACCTTCATTTAAAAACTGCATGATGTGTTTACTTGTGTTATCTTTGACTAATATTTAAATGTGTTTGATTATCTGAAACATTAAAGTGTGACAAACATGCAAAAAAAATAAGAAATCAGGAAGGGGACCAACACTTTTTCACACCACTGTATATAAGGGTCCTTTTTATTGTGTAGTGTCCATGCACAAATACCTGTACCCTGTAAACACTGGGACACACACAAACAAATGTGTCATTTCAACTGCTACATTGTAAAGTGTTTGTTTTTTTATTTTAAAAAATATAAAAAGGTACACAGGTAAATTCCCCCCCAAAAAATAGACTTAGAAATGCGAGTCGATCCAAAGAGTCGATTCATTCGCAAAAGACTCATAACTTTTGGAATTTTGGAAACAGGAAGTCAGGTCAGTTCACATAGTTGTTCACACTGACATCTGTGTAGGCCCCATATGTGCTCTACCACCGTATTTTTGAATTCTTGTGATTGGCCAGAAAGTGATGATTAATTTTCTGTAGCAGCAGAAAACAAGGTTTATATTAATGCAGTCATTATAAAACAATATTATAGTAACAACTTATACAAGGGCTTGTATGGCAGACACTCCACATAACCAGATTTTAATATGATTACATTTTCTGTCAGGGGCCATTTATTTAATCTCCAGGGTCAGAGCTTCATAAAAGTCAGAGGTAAAAACTAGCTTTTCAGACAGGAAAGTCTTTGTGGGTTTTCAGTCATAATACATGCTCTTTGGCTTAGAGAGATTAAGAAAGAAAAAAGAGAGGCTGGTGATTTATCACTTACCTTATAACCACTATTGACTTGTTTGGTGGACCTTAAACATTAAACATAAATTGAAATGAATAAAGATATACACCGACCAGGCATAACATTATGACCACCTGCCTAATTGTGTTGGTCCTCCTTTTGCTTCCAAAACAGCCCTGACCCGTCATGCACTGTGTATTCTGACACCTTTCTATCAGAACCAGCATCAAGTTCTTCAGCAGTTTGAGCAACAGTAGCTTGTCTGTTGAATAGTTTCACACGGGACAGCTGCAAAAAGAAGGAACAGTGCTGAACTGGCGACAGGGTCATGGGTGGCCAAGGCTCACTGATGCACATGGGGAGTGAATCCCCACATGCATCAGTGAGCCTTGGCCACCCATGACCCTGTCGCCAGTTCAGCACTGTTCCTTCCTTGGACCACTTTTGATAGATACTGACCACTGCAGACTGGGAACACCCCACAAGAGCTGCAGTTTTGGAGATGCTCTGATCCAGTCGTCTAGCCATCACAATTTGGCCCTTGTCAAACTCTCTCAAATCCTTACATTTGCCCATTTTTCCTGCTTCTAACACATCAACTTTGAGGACTAAATGTTCACTTGCTGTCTAATATATCCCACCCACCAACGGGTGCCATGATGAGGAGATTATGAGCACTGACAGCTGAAGTGAATAATGTTACAGCTAATCAGTGTACATGTGTTATTCTTTAAATTATTAAATATTTGTAATTTATGGCAAACTGCTGTGGTATAAGATGAGTAAACAAGGTAGTAAAGCTAGACATTTCCTGGTCCCAGTTTTCATATTGTCGGTTATCCCTCAGGGAAATTGCTGCATTTTCACTGAACAAAAACAGGTTGAGATTACAAGTACTTCCTTTATAAAAAATAAATAAATAAATAAATAAATAAAAAGTCTAATTTTAAAACATTTATTTGCCAACTGCCAAGGTGACATTTAACAGGGTGTACTGTGGAAGCACAGGTGCTGTTTTACATACCAAAACCCAAAAGTTAAAGCTCTTACACCATTTCTCAATAAATGAAGCAAACCTCTGATACATTCAAAATTCATTTGCTTCTGCTCTTATGAGATGGTGTTAATAGAGTACAGCCATCAACAGGCATGGGTCTTTGTAATAATACCAATTACAAACTCTCAAACTCAAAAGAAAATCAATCCATTTATAATGATGTGTGTCTAAATAACTCAATGTGACCGTCTGAAGAATGAAATAAAATTCATATAATAATACAGGTAAGAAAATAATAAAATCATAACATTCAAATTACATACATGTTTAATATACATTCTGATTCTGAATCACAGCATTTATCCAGGAGCAAAGGTTGAAGCACTTATGGCATTTTATAAATTAGTCTGAAAAATGTCTACATTTTAAACTTATGCTGTCCATCGCAAATTTAGAAATGCTCATCCTGTTCATTGTAATTTACATGCACAAATCCCATCACGTTTCTGCATCTTTTCCTTACATTACTCAATCTTTATGAAACATTTCATATCAGTGGACGTCGAGTGTAACAAGTCTTAACAAAAGTGTTACAATTTTTTTCTTCTGTGTATCTGCTGTGAACTTTCCAGTGCAGGTTAAAATATAGCTGACAAGTGAGAGACCTTCCCCAAGAACAAAAACTATTTGATACTAAACTAATTGAAACAAAACAAAAGCTATTGCTCAAAAAAGAAACCGTTTTCATGAAAGAAGTGAAAAGTTCCTGACTTGAACAGCAATGAAGGTGAACAGCACACAGGTCATCTGGCAGACAATGGCCACACTGCAGTTCTTCCCTGAAAAACTAATTCAGCAATCAACCTGGCTTTGGTCTAGTTTAGCTCAGGGTCAAGCCAGACTAATCTCCACCAAAAAAACAAAAAGAAAAGAAATCCATCCATCCATCCACACACTTTGTAAAAGTAATAAAATCTGGTTGGAAAATAAAACCTCTAGATTTCCTCTGAAGCATCACTGCAGTGCAGAAAAATAATAAAAATAACTTTCAGAACATGGCAATGTTCTCACCATGTGTAGTCTGCATGTCTTTGCAATAAGGTAATTACCAAAATATAGCTTTTATGTAACATGTATGGAAACGTACTATTGATCATAGAACATTAAGTAACATGTTTATTATTAACAAAGCAGGTTTCCCTGCCCTTGAGCAATATAAGAGCAACAAAGAAAACGGTAACCTGTGAAACATTCCACCTCAAGATGCTCCATGTTGCAATTAGAACCAGAATCCAGACCAGACTTGGTATGAGTAAACTGACACTACATTCAGCACTTTAAAAATGGATCAAATGTCAAAATGATATGTGCTCGATTTAATTAAAACACAGCATGTCTTGCTGCCCTTTTGTGCAGATCTGTTGTTTACAGAATTTTTTAAAAACTACTTGTAATGAGATCATGGCATTATATCTGTTTCTAGATCTCCAAAAAAGGGCAGCATCTATAAGAAAATTTAGGGTGGAAAGACATTTTGGATTATTGCAGCGGTAAGTCCAGCCTCCACCACAAGGGGGGAATAACGAGCAGCCTCGCATCATCAGAAATCGCTCCTCCCCTCCTTTCTTCTCTCAGTCTCGCTTTCTTCCTCTCCACTCTTCTTATTTCCTCTGGTCACTGAACGTCCTCCACATAATTAGCTGGGTAGAGTCCAACCTGGCCATCTTTCAGGCGTCCTTTGCACCACCCCTGCTCATCCTCATCTCCGATTTTAATAAATTCATCACCTTTCAGACAGGGAGAATGATGGAACTTGAGACAGAGGAACATAATAGACTTGGGCACATTACATTCAACAAGAACTGATGCAATTAATGAATTTACAGAGTGACACAAATAACATCAAAGATTTGTTTGTGCTCGTGTTGTATTTGTGCCAGTTGACGCCACCAAATGATATAACTAAATTAACTGCTGACTGGAAGAAGTCACATGTGCTTAGCAATTTGTGGATTATAGTCCTCACAGGTGAAATGCTGATTAGACAGCAAGGAATTTCAGATCAAGAACTAGCATCAAGTATTAGTATAAGTATAGAGCTAGACTCATGGCTGAAAAGAGTGTGTTTATTCCGCAGCCCTAATCAGCCATGTCTAAAAACCCTTTCATGCTATATCTAAACCCAACCATCCCTAAACTTAGCGAGTATTTAAAAACATCGGAGTTGTTATTAATCTTTATCCATCTAACATTCAGCTGGGAACAAAACATGGCCATTCATAAGGTGTCGGCTGCACTAGCAAAGATGTTTATAAACTGCTGCCTTATGTTCCTGTTAATGACTGAAAGGAGTGGTACCCGTATCCGGTCTTCTGCTGTTGTAGCCCAACTGCCTCAAGGTTCAATTTGTTGAGCAAATGTAAAAATTGCACAAATAACCATGTGACAGTCAAAGCCAATAAGTTCACTTTTTTTTCTCTAATTCTTATGTTAACTGTCAGTTGAATTGAACTGAAGCTCTGCATGACTTTATGCACTGCACTACTGCTATGTGACTAGCTAACTGGATAATGGCAAGAATTAGCAGGCGTACCTAATAAAGTGGTCAGTATTAAGTTTTTTTTGCAGTATTTCATTTCAGTCAAATGACTTTTTTTTTTTAGCTGGGCAAGTAGTTGTGCATTTGTCTGGCTGCTTGTTTGAAAGCAGTTAAAAAGCTGCCTCCTGAATCTCTGTAAATACATAGACACCATCACCACTGTATATGATTTTAAATTCTGTTGAGAGGTGTGATATACAAAATCTGAGTAGATACACCAGTATTGAGTGCCATTAGGCCCTATCGATGCAAATCTTGAGCAGACAAAATGGAGTCCAATGAAAAATATACAGTTCTAGTTTTATAGTGAAAATATTTTAGTCCATTGTGTGTGTTTTCACTGATGTTCATGTACCTGCTTTGAAGCTCAGCTCATCCTGCTCCTGGCCGTCGTAGTCATATAGAGCTCGTACAGGAACTGAAATCCTGGGAGAACCTGGCTCGTCCTCAAACGGATTCCCATTTCCATTGGTGTCTGCTGCAAAAGGGTTCCCGGTCTCTTCATCTGACGAATCCCGTGTCTTCTCCACATTGCTGGTACTGTGAGAAAAGACACCACCATTAAACCATGAACAACTGGCAGCTGTCAGAACAGGACATGCAGACTGGCAGCAGTCAACAATCTAACAACATAACATGTCAACAATGTCATCATAACTTGTAAAAGGGAGCAGGAAGTTAAAAAAAAAAATTCAACAAGGACAAGGAACAAAGTAAAGTAACCCAAGTGAAAGAATTGAGAAACACAAACAAACCCAAGCAAAAGCCCATGCACATGCCACAGTATCACCACACAGAAGCTCAGGCTCTCACTTTATGAACAGCAATACCTGTTTATCATCATGACATTTACAAGGCTGAAAGAGCAAGACTGATTACATCAGAATACAAGCACTGTTTAAATGTTGGTTCAAAACCACAATGCAAGCACTAAGGAAAAGGACACTCCGCTTAAAGCCCAGGAACTGTCTGCAATCTGTTGAATGTCCACAGAGAGAAGAAAACGAACATAAGCAACAAATAAACCGAGAAAAGAAATCAGACGAAACACAGAACAGTGTTACAGTCAGATCATCTTGCATCAAACACACCTGATTTTGCACATTTGCTACAATTTAATTGAAAACACTAATTAACTAATTAATTTTGGAGAAAATAGCACACTTGTAGCCATGTACAGGAGTAAAATGATTAACAATTTATTTGCACTGCTGCGCAAAAGGACCCAATGTTCTTCGTGAAGCATAAAAGAGGCAGAGCCCCAATCATTCATTACATCAGATATTTATAATTCTTATACCATATGTTGTGAGGGGGAAAAAAATCTTAATAAAGAGGAGATAAAACATTACTTTGAATAAATAATTAAAAAGAACATTTAGGTTTATGATACATTAATGGTACTGCATCTATATTATTTACTTTGCTTTAGTTTACTGTTTATGCTCATTTTCTCTGTGGCGGCTAATTATAAATGATTTTAAATATTTGAAGCTCATTTTTTGAACAACCCTAGCCTATAGTCTTTCACTGTCCATGTGCAATCTTTGGTACTGATCAAAAAAGATCTGACTGAACAGTTGCAGAGGTCATGATCAGGTTACACTGTGGAAGAAAAACACAGAACACAGTGTGCATGCGTTTGTTAACACATGATCTACACTGTGCAACCATGCTGAGAAATAACGGGCGCCTGAAAGACGGAACTGAGGAAGAAATCAGCAAAAAGGAAACAAATATGATGGGCATAAGACAACACAGCAAAAGAAAGTAAATATGCAGTGAACAAGAGCAGAACAGGAACAGGTGCTTTCTGTTCACCAACATTTTGGCAACAACTTCCTCTTTTTTCACACTGGCTGGACTGCTGTTGGGCTGCTCTGCTGGCGTCTCCTCTTCATCATCCTCATCTTCAAATGGGTTTAATCCCACTGCTTCCGTGCTACTGGGCAGAGTCAAGCTAATAACATGAAGAAAAGCAGGGATGTGATATACATACATACATACATACATACATACAAGCACATCAGTTCTTTGTACAGTATAGCACTACAATGCAACTTCTGCATCAAAAAGACATCAAAACAATGATTAGAGCAACCTCAAATCAACAGTGTGATCATTGTAATAAGGAAAACTTTATGCAATAAGACTTATGACTAAATTAAGTAAAGTCTGCCCACTCATACACCATATTGGCAGCATTCCTGGACTCCCTATAGAGACCCTTATACCACAAAAGAAATAACAAGGTAAGGTTTCAAACACCAGCTGACATAGCTATTAAACTGAACAAAACAAATAATATCTGGGCATGTGTACTTTTTCATAACAAATGGAGCACCCTCTATCTGTGAGCACGTAAGTAAAAATCTGACAGGCCAGGCTTTTCACATCAACTTCACCAACAAGGCAAGTTTTTACAGAGAAACAATGTGCAAACTGATCTGCCTCAGAGACACATACCTGTCTGATCAGACAGTGGCAATTTGCGAGCCAACGCTCAAAGAATTATGATGAATTAGTTACTGAAGATAAACATGTGTGTGGTGTGTCCTGCCTTGATGCCCGATGATGCCTGAGATAGGCACAGGCTCCCCGTGACCCACAATAGATCGGATAAGCGGTACAAACAATGAATGAATGAATTGTTATCCATTTCTCCTTTTCTCCATTAATGTTATTCTTCCATCAATTGCTGCATCAAGTCATTTTATTGTCTTGTGCACTAAAGATTAGTTCTTCATCTTGTGTTCCTCAAGATGAGACAACAATACAGACATACAATAGCAACAGATAAAACACAATACTACCGCAGTGTAACTGGCCTGGCATTTTTATGTGAACAGTTTCAAATTATCAATGTGTTTTCTTGGACAGAGAGGATGGGAATTATTATTTTTTTATTTAATTATTTTTTTTAAAAGGAGAGGTAAAAACTATGCTTTCAAAATCACCAATATACATGTGAAAGGAGCCCAGGTCCATGCTCAGCCTACTAGGTTAAATAAAGGTTAAGCACTCATAGCATGCTTCACACATTCTTATAGTTAACTCCCCCTGCGAGCACAAACACACACACACACACACACACACAAACCTATGGAGAGGGGGAAGCCAGATAAAAGTTTCTTAAACAGGTATTTCAAACTAAGTCACACATGGCCTCTAACAATTAGAGGGAAAAAGGTATTTTATAGCAAACCTGCAACCTTTGTCTAAGTTGGAATATGAAGCTGCATTTCCTGCATATCTTATGAGTCAGTGTTTCCAGGGAAACACTAGGCATATCTAAACACATCTTGTTCAGCAATCTTTTTAGACATGTACTCGTACGCTACAAACGTGTGAAAAGTGAAGAGATGTTAAAGATAAAGGGGAATAATTATAATAATTAGATATACTTATAGCATTTTTCATGCTTTGAGATGTACTTTGTAATTAGCATGTGGCAATGTGACATTTCCATATGATTAAAAAAAGAAAAAAACTACACAAATCCTTAATAAATAATTCAGGTAAGAATTTGTAAATGAAGCTTAAAGTGTGAATGAGAATAACTTGGGTTTACATACCTAGTTTTTTTATGAAACGGGATCTGAAATTGTGTTAACAATAGCCAAACAAGAACGTTTTGACTTTTCCACCTCTTGACACAGTAAACACCAAGACTTTAAAAAAAAGCTGGAGTTTTTAAATGGTGTAACATTATGTGTTATAGTCAGCAACAGCCACGGTGTTTCCATTGTAAAGCAAATTATAATTTAAAAATGCTAGATTTTCCTGATTTCACAGCTGTGTAGCTCTAAACAGGTGACAGTTCTTGGGGCATCTCCATATGCTCTGTGTAAACAGCCATTCACTCACGCTCATAGTGAGTATGGATGCAGACATTCCATAGCAAAGTGACCCTCTTTCAGTGAGAAAGCAGAACAGACTGCTTACCTGTTACCGGTCTTGGCTGCTCGTTCTCCTGTTTGATTGATGCCTGTAAGTGTTACTTCATCACCTGGCTTCTTTTTTTCTCTCCGACTCAGTGTCCGATTTAAGTCTACAGACAAGTCCTAACAACACACACACACACACACACACACACACACACACACACACAGTCACTAATACAGCAGAAAAGAGGGCTGCTCTGCCTGCATATCAAATTACATCTCCCAATCAGGACAACTGAATAAGCAAACATACACTGCGTACACACACACACACACATATATACACATACATATACACACATACATTTTTTATAATATATATATATATATATATATATATATATATATATATATATATATATATATATATATATATATATATATATATATATATATATATATATGCACATATACATACACACACACACACACACACACACATACACACACATACACATATCAGTGCCCACACACTGATAAGCAGCTCAGTAAAGAGTGCAATACAGCCCAGATGCAAACAGAACGTCAGCCAAATGCAAAAGCCACATTCCCCAGCTGCTGTGAGTCTAAACACATGGATGAAAATGTCCACCTAACATTTGAGAAATATATTAACAGTCTAAGCTAGGTCAGCATTAAGCTTCTTAGAGTTTGTCCCACACAATGGCAGGGTCCGCTTCTTTTTAGCGGATCATTTCTGGTCCGCTCGATTTGGCACAGGTTTTACGCCGGATGCCCTTCCTGTCGCAACCCTCCCATTTTATCCGGGCTTGGGACCGGCACTGAGAGTTAACTCTTCAGTGGCTGGGTAGGCGCCCTGCCCGGGAATCAAACCCGGGCCGCAGCAATGAGAGCGCGGGATCCTGCTGCTGGAGGCCTAAGTGAATTCAAATTGAACAAGTTAAATTCAATTCGGACAGAATAGTGTGTTCAATAATTCTGCACTAATCGCTTGAATACTCACTTCTTTGCAATATATTCAGTACATGTTGACTTCTACTTATATGTTTATACAGTATATACCCACAGATTAAATTACAGAATTCATATTCCAGATAAATTCTCCACCTGCTTGATGAGATGAAACATTTCTATTGTAGATTGTGCTTATTAATTGGTGTATAATTTGAACATCACACATGAACAGGCAGTCTCTATAAGCAGGTGGTTAAAAGTATAAAATAATTGGCAAAGGTGCAAATCCCCACCAACTGGGGTATGAGCACTGCTAAAACACTACACTTACTGATACCAATGTGAAAACAGAAAGTTGATTTTGGATGTTAAAGGAGAAGTTCACTTCCAGAACGAAAATGTGCAAATAATTTACTCACTCCCTTGTCATCCAAGATGTTCATGTCTTTCTTTCTAGTCGTAAAGAAATTATGTTTGAGGAAAACATTTCAGGATTTTTCTCCATATAGGGGACTTCTATGGTGCCCGCGAGTTTGAACTTCCAAAATGCAGTTACTTATCTAGCGAAACGATCGGTCATGTTCTTAGAAAAATAAAAGATTGTATACTTTTTAACCACAAAAGTTCGTCTAGCACTAGCTCTGGGATACGCGTCCACGACACCACGTACTACGTAATCATGTCGAAAACTGCATTTTGGAAGTTCAAACTCACCACTATATGGAGAAAAATCCTGAAATGTTTTCCTCAAAAAGCATCATTTCTTTACAACTGAAGAAAGAAAGACACGAACATCTTGGATGAAATTATACGTACATTTTTGTTCTGGAATTGAACTTCTCCTTTAATTTAAAACATACAAGGAGTGAAGCGATCCAATTTTTTTCCAACTGAAAACAAAACAACCATATTCTTCATTCTACTGTAGCTTACTGTATGTTGATGTATTTAATTTAAATGAATTGAATTTGAAAAAAAAAACAAAAAAACAAACAAACACGAAATAAGGGGAGTGTACGCCATACTTATTGCTAGCACATTAGAACTTACATGCCACTTAAAATTAAACCTCATCTGTGTTGTTAAATTACAACAGATAAAATTACACACACACACACACACACACACACACACACACCCCCCCCTAAGTATAAACATGGCAAATGTAAACAACACAAAGGTAAAGACTAGAAAGAACCCAAAAACCGTTGTGGCAGCAGCATTAAAGTCAGCTGACAACTCACTATAATGGACCTTCTCTTATGGAAACGTGACTGTGTTAAGTCCACCTTCTGGATTAGAGCAGAGAGGGAGTGGGTTAGTCAGAAAAATACCAGACTCCCTGGGAAATTAACACCATTTACCAGCAGGCCACATGCTGATCTGCAATCTTTAATAGAAGTTGTTTCTTGATTAAAGACTGATCCACATGCTGTGTTGGAGGTGGAATAGAAGGCTTCTTTTTAATTAAATAAAAATCATGAAGTTTTTGACTGAGTATGGATAAACATATACACATATTAAATTCGTGATAAGGTAACTATATGTAAAGTGCTATTGTTGAATTGGTGAGAAAGCACCATGACAATTTATTCAGCAATTTTAGTCATTTGCCCATTGTAACTTGGGAATATTATATTCTGTATGAAGTCAAATTTATGTTTCTTGTTACTGCAAGCTGTGCTTTTTGTTCATTGTAAAATTCGCTCAGGGCTTAATCTTCCTCCATTGTTTCTCCCTTTCTTATTCTATAGAACTTGGACAACTTGAGGTGTGCATAAGAGTACGGAAAAAGTGTATGGTCTCTGGCC
Source organism: Hemibagrus guttatus (assembly GCA_033459395.1). NCBI lineage: Eukaryota > Metazoa > Chordata > Actinopteri > Siluriformes > Bagridae > Hemibagrus > Hemibagrus guttatus. The sequence goes on from JAUCMX010000018.1 coordinate 12,853,965, forward strand.
ACAGCAAATACAGGTGAATCGTACAGGTGCTCACACAGCGCACCATGCCAGCAGAAACCATGTTGTTTGTGACTCATAGCAATTATTAAAACTGATCACCTGAAGCCATTGAAGAATGTACGTAATGATCATCCATTTGTTATTTAACCTCGTATGGAATAACCCAGTTAGCACAAAAAGATGCAGAGTGTTAATGTGTGACACAGCCAGTGTTCCCATTGCACTTATGTAAAGACTGGATTAGGAGAAGCTATCTGGCACCAGACTCATTTCTTGGATATAAAATGTTTATGTCCTGTGTTTTTTCCTTCAGACTATTAAGGATAACAAGTGTGTAAAAAAGAAAAAGAAAAAAAAAAACAGGAGAGGGAGAAAAGTTTGATTCATTATGCACTCAAGAAAAACAGATGCAAATTTTGGCTGAATGTGCACAACTGGGCAAATCCTGACAGACTGGTTCTCTCTCTTCCTGCAAAAACTGACACAGAAAGAAAATTACTTGGAACAAAAAGCCATATTACTCTTTAATAACGGAAGTTTCCTCAATGTAAAAAGACTTCTTGGAGATTAGAGACTTTTTGTGTCTCAAAACATACTAGAGTCTGACCATTTATTGCTTTTACTACAGTGCCTTATAGTGAGTGGGGGTGTGTTTGTGTGTGAGGTGGGAGTGTACCTCAAACTGAGGCCAGTTCATCGGCATGCCTGGACCATGGTTGGAACGGAACCATTTCAGATCTTCCCCTGTGTCAGCTGCCTGGATTGTGTCCTCCAATGTCTGGTACACGTCCTGGAACCTGAGTGATGAAAACTACACTTTCAGACACCACATAGTGCAACATGGAATGTCATGAAAGTTAAAAACTACTTTAATTCTAGTACTGAGTTTTTGTCATTCAGTGTGGTCATAGAAGCAGTTTAAAGGGCAGTGTAATAATTTCTTACTATTTTCCCATTTATACCGCAGTGAGGTTGAATTCTTGAATCTGACTGATTAGAAAGAGTGTATTATTTTTTTATATAACAGCATGGCTCAGACAGTAGTTCTGGCTGTAACATGAATGATATTAACCTATCAAGGTGATCATTCCAAAACTTATAAATCATTGATGTGGTTTTTGTTAGGAGACATTTATTTAACATTTATGGAAGGAGTCTTAGCTGTAAGTGCTGTGTAACCGTCAGTGTTTTGCACAGCACAGGAACATTTTTGGGATAAAAGAGTTTACATTCTGGTTTCTTGGTAAAATGATAAGGTGTGTATTTTGAGAGCTAAAGAAAGAGAGACAGAGACAGAGAGAAAGAGACAGATTCAGAAAATGAGAAACTGCTCCATTGTGTATCCTGCAGTCATTTGAACATTTCCCCTTTGGCATGTTCTTAAACAAACACCTCTCTTTGCTCTGCAGCACAAAATTTGTGAAGGTCCAGCTACAAAACCTACAAAAGTCCTGCATAAGCAGCTAACACAAACGATAACAACAACAGTTACCTTTCAAATCTTAACCATAAGTGATTAGTTCAAGGCTAATGTTTTTGCTGTTTCACAGTGACACTCTGCCTGTGCTCTTTCTTTTCTGTTCACTCTGTCTGCCAGCTGAAGGCCCCTGCTGTATGCAGAGGTGTTGTCTGACTGCATTTCTATTTCTATCATATTTATTCTGCTCCACAGAGTGAAATAGTTACAGTTAAATTTGGGAACCTGTGGAGCAGGTCTTTTTCAGTCCTGACCCTCCCTTTAGTGCATCATGTGCATGGACCTGGAGCGTACACATGAACTTTTATGCATAAAGTTTGAAAATGGCCAAAAACAGTGCATATCACTTACTTGTGATTGGTAGAGAGGTCGAGGTGTTGTTTGACATCCAGCAAAAGTTCTTTGAAGAATTGCAGTCTCTTGTCCTCAAACTGCTGCCACTGCTCAAACACCTGCTCCATGTTCTCCATGTACTGAGGTGTTACCTTATCCAGCTCCTCCAGGGACTTCTCATAGCGTTCCTTAGACTGATGCATACAGCACACACATTCACACCAGTACATTACATAATGCCTTCTATTCCTGTTTTAACATACGTAGCAAAGTGAACAATACGGACGTGATCAGTGATTATTAACCAAAAAAACTGAATTAGAGCCTAAGAAATGAACTCATTTCTCATTTTCATTATTAATTAGAGCCTAAGAAATGTGACTACTCACAAAACCAACAAAAAACCATTTAAGATAACATTTCACTATTATCTCCTCAACCTCTTTGTTTAAGCAAGTGACCAATTTTCCCTTACAAATGTACAGTGTAGAGCAATCGGTAATATTTACTTTATGTGTGGCATTATAAAGCTATGAGCATTCAAATATTAAATCTTTAAACTTATTAAGTTTTGAATGCAACAAATTTGTAAGCCCTAGTTGCACATTTTTCTGCTTGAAATTATTGCATTGTAAATACCAAGTAACGCTCCAAGTAAGCAAAAACTGGCTCAATTAACCCTCACTGCTTCAGGGGCGTCGCATCATAGCTGCCCTTGTGAGCTGAACCAAACTTCATAAGCTAGAATATGCGAGGAAAAGAATTCTACTGAGCTGTAATGAAATGTCTGGCAGTAATAAAGGCTTCTAATGGCACAATGTGCAAGCAGCATCTAAAACACTAGGATTAAAAAGAAGCCTTTACCAAACTACAATTCACATGAAATGTCAAATACTTATTTGCAAACATGTCTGCACAGGCATTTTCACACACCTTTTGCACATCCTGCTGGCACTTCTCTACTTTGTCTTGGAGCTTTTTCTGGGCCTCAGGATTGTTGCTCTCCAGCTTACTGTTATTCTCCCTGGTGGTGGCCAACTTTTCTTCTTTACAGGCTGTGTGGTAGGCCCTTTCTTCATGAAGTCCACCTGAGGAAATAGAAATTTTTTTAAAAGTGTGTCTTCTTCAGTGCTTTTGCACTGGCATACTGGTGGATATCAAGATTTTAGTAACTTTAAATACAAAGGTGTCTGCTGAAAGGCCAAAAGCAATGTACAGCACAACGGGACTCAGGAAGTAAATCAGTACATAAAAACCCACTAACATTTGTAAATAACAACAGAGTGTTACACGAACAGCTTCAGACCATGAAAACGCAGATAAGGTTAATGTAGGATGAAACAAAGAAGGTCTTGAGAGGTTTGTCTACTGTGAGGATAAAACACACACCCTGCAACAATCTTGCTCAACATTTAAATAGCTAGCAAACCCACTCTTTCAGACACTGGAGTTGAATAAACCTCCCAGACACTGCTGTAGACAGCATCCATCATTATACTATACAGAGTTTCTTTAATGCACTTCACTCTCTATTAATATTGAGTAAATCTATTTTAGTGGAACTGCTAGCTTGTCCACACAAATGCATTTAAAAAATGGCCAAGCCCTGAAATACTGTAATATGACACACCTATTTATTATTCATCACACTTATTGCACCAATGTATTTACTTTTATTGTTGAAAGAGTATAATAAATAGGGAATTGAAGCTAGCCTATAGCCTATGTGTGACTCCTAAGTGAAGTGTGGTCTGGTGCGCTCTTGGGTGAAGAAGCCTAAAAATTGTATTTTATTATTCATGTTTCTTTTAAGTTTTGGCTTCAACTATAAAAAAGAGAACTAAGATTACTGGTTTTATACTAGACGAGTAGTATGAAAGAATTTGCATTACTGTAGTGGAAATGCAGTTTGGGTACAAACTTCCAGTTGGTCCAAGCACCCTGTTGGTAACTTTTCCATTTACAGAAATAACATTCTGTATAGTCATACCTCTTTAAGTTTCTTGGCCCAAGGTTTTTGAGCTTTGCGAAAGCCATCTTCAGCCTCTTTGGTTTCCTTCAGCCCGCCGATCATCTGCTTGTGGTAGGCATCTTTCTGCCAGTTTTTCACTTTTTCAAAGTCCTCACCCATGAGAACACCCTTTATTTCCATATGAAGATCACTGACCTTCTCCGCTTCGGTCATCAGGGCACACCAGCCCCGCTCCACCGTCCCGTACTGAGGCCCTGCAATACAACAGCATATCATACAAATCAGCCAAACCTGATAATTCATTCCAGCCTGAAGGCTCTAATCAGCAACACAAGGACTCAGGGTAGACAGAGAGGAAAAAACAGTCTGTTGCCAAAATTCATTTTCCCTACCACAATGATGTACACAAATCAATTCAGGAACGTAAACAATGCTACCAATACTGAGGTCAGTTATGCCTAATGCAGGAAAATAAAACAAACAATAAGTAATTTGGAGAACAGCTTCTATAAAAACACAAACAACCAAGGGAGTGGCTCTGACAGTAATGGCTTTCGGCCTGGAATGCTCTAAACATTCCTTACAACTCTGTAATATCCTCACCTTTGTCTATTAGTTGTCTCCAGCGCTTGGCCCATTCAGTCAGTTGCTGTGCATATGCCTTTTCAATGCGGGCTCGCTCGTGAATACAGTTCATCAAGTCATTACACAGACGATTCCCATCTTCCACCCGCTTTACAGTCCGTTTGTAATTACCAACCTGGGACATAGAGAAAAAGACAAAAGTAAGAGTCAGGTCAACAGTCTAACTGCAAATCAACAGTGCAATGTGCATATGAATGTATATTACCTCCCAAAAACTGTCACTGGAGACATCAGTTAAAGAGTCAGTGTAGTCAGACATGATTGCCTTTTTTGATTACCTGAAAAAGAAACAACACATTATATTTTGTTTGTGGGTATGTTGCATACACTTGTAGTGGCTCAACGGTTAAGGTTCTGGGTTGGTGATCAGAAGGTCGGTGGTTCAAGACTGCAAATATGCGAGCAAGGCCCTTAACCTTTGCTGTTCCGGGGTGCTGTACCATGGCTGACCCTGCACTCTGACCCCTGCTTCCTAAAAGCTGCATTAAGCCGTGAACTAAAGGTCACTTACACCACACTTCCCTTACTGTTATATCCATGCTGACCTGTAAACCATTAGTGATTTGTCAATGTGAAAGTTTTTTCAAAATGTTCCTTGGTTAGTTGTCTGAGCTGTGGCTCAAATTCAATACTAATGACTTAGGATTACATATTATGTAATAAAACCTTAAGATTCTTTAATGTAGTGTTATAACTTCATATACATTATAACAAAATATGTAGTATAATTGTAGTGTTAATTGGTTTCAGTTCAGGTTTAGCAGGAAAATCAAATAAAATCTACTTGTGCTTCTTAAAATGAGGTCCAGAGAGACCGCCAGGTGCCATGATTAATTTTTTAATTCTTTTTTTAGTTACTGCTGTGGAAAACACAACCAACTATTATCAAAATAATCATATTTATTATACATAGCATTTAATCCAAAGTGACTCACAGAAATGTCCTGAGCTCTCTGTTGGAATAAAAGGTGATATGTGCTTATAGAATTATTAACTGGTTTGTCAGGTCACATGAATTGAATGGGTTTATCCAAATCTTTTAGGTCTATGAATAATAGCCTTAAAATGTTCTTGAAAGTTCAGGAATGGAAAGAACTATGGCTTTAATTAATAGAAAAAATATTATTGCACACACTTAGCGTTCATGAAATAAAACTGTACTGTTGAACTCATTTACAGTTAAATGGGTTTCTGGCAGCAAAAACAATTTAGAACCCCTGGTACACACAATATACTCAAATATCATGTATAAAGTTAAGTAACTGTGTAATGAGACCTGGCTATGCTCAGCCTGTGCTGTCCTTGAAATATCATTGAAAGCTAGAGACTGATCAGCGTTTGTACAGTGGCTGAGAGGTGTGCTGCCAAACCCAGTGTATAAATATCAAGGATAAAATCTGCTCCTAATGTTTCACTTCAGAGTGCAACAGTGACAGTCACATAAACATGACACACTGGCTTGACAAGAAACATTTTTCCTAGAGGAAGCTTGCCCCTTCAATGCTGATTTACACAACACTGGCCCTACCTTCACAAACACTTGAAGACCTTACACTCACACACACTCACACACTCACACACTCACACTCACACACTCACACACTCACACACACTCACACACTCACACACACTCACACACACTCACACACACTCACACACACTCCCCTAACCACAATTTCCTGCATACCTGCTGATGATCTTATCAGAGTAGCAGCAGGGAAATTCATACTTTCCATGATTTTGTTTCTAAAGCAGTATTATACAAAGCCAGGTATAAGATGAGAAGCAAGTGGAAAAAAAGTGGAAGGAAAGATTTTTTTCTACAATCTTATTTATGCAAGTCAGTCACATGGTCCCAATGTGTTTGCAGGCTTAGCAACTATCACCACAGCATGACTTTGTGTCAGTGTATGAAGATTACTGGAGTGAACACCCCCCACACTCAAACATAGTTTTATGTAAATACCCTGGAAAATGCACCCTAAAGACTGGTTGTTTCGCGTGAGATGTCCGAGAGGGTCAGCCAAACTAAGGAACTTCTAGCCTTTAGGCCCCCAATATAAACATGCTTGGTCAGCTACAATTAGAGTAGGGAAATGAGGTAGAAATGCCATGGAAGCCAGTGAGCCTGATACCAGACGCACTAACTGAACTGTAAATATACACACACACAGGTTTTATAAGTCAGAGCACACCCTTTGGGAAGCTTTTCCGTTGCTTGGACGAGCGCTGCAACGGAACACTGCTGACAGAGACTCCTCTGTCACACTCATCCACCTCCATTCAAGCACCATTTCCTCTCTTCCCCAGATGATCTCTGGCATTCAAAGCAGTGTCAGCTCCCAGCAGAGCTGTCCCCGACTAAGCGTTTTCACACCCATTAGTCTTTTACTTCATTTGGTGTAGCAAAAAAAAAGGTTTGGGGTGAAAAGAGGTCTCAGGGCTGAAAATATACACGTACAAATTCAGTTTAAAAAGTATATACACACACAAAACTCTAGGAAGAGGAAAAGGGTAAACAAATCACTGAACTCTCCCAATCTCCAAGAACTCTTAATACAAAATATAAATATATAGCTTGTATATAAAAACTAGCTTAAAATGTTTTTGAACTATGTGTTACATATATTAGCATTTCACCCATGTAGATATCCTGAATTGAATTTCTGCAGCACTTCAGCTCTCCCCTTTGGCTCAGTTCCTTCTTTGTGGGGCATTGTATCAACTCTATATATATATATATATATATATATATATATATATATATATATATATATATATATATATATATATATATATATATATATAACGTTTCCTGCAACCTAAAATACAACACATTTTATTCCCTACCTACAGCTAGGGCAATTCTGGTCCGAATCTCTTTCAAGCTTCAATCATGCTGATTCATGTTCAGTTCATTTGGAACCAAGCTCACTTTGCTCAGATGGCTGCTTTGGTGTGACACAGAGTGTAGATGTTGTGTGCCCTCAGGCAATCATATAAAACATTTACTCAGTCATCCATAAAACATTTACTCTTAGGGTGCTTTCACATCTTTCAGTTTGGTTTAATTTCACACTGAACAAAAAAAAAAGAAAGAAAGTAATAAGGAAAGGAGCGTGGAGGTTTTAAAAAGTACTGGGTGTGTACAGAGGTCACTGAAAATAACTGAGAATGGAGAAGGCTGAGCCAGTATTAATTAAACAATGCATATAGTTTCTTCATTTTGATTTTGTTGGTCCGAATACCTAGATAACAGCACATTTGCATAGTGCTGCAGTGAGGTGCTTTAACTCAGTTTGCACTTTGTGGCTCAGTTACTTCTAGGGGTTTGAAAGATAGTCCTGACAGGCAGCTACGCTCGAAAGGAATGTAGCTTACTCTTTTGTTATGGTCTGTTTGTTGTATTTTGGTGATTTGTGCATTAATTGTGCTTGCTGGTGGTAGCAGTAATTTTAAAAATACTTACTAAACTGTCCGCTTGACTGAACATAAACGATTCCTGCAACATTCTTGTCACACTTTGCTAAATTTGTTTTTTTACTGTTAAATGAAAAATAGTATAGTTAATTAACTGTTATTGCTTTGCCATTTGCTATCTATGTGAATGTGGTACTAGGATTTGGTTCATACACTGACTAGGCATAACATTATGACCAGCTGTCTAATATTGTGTTGGTCCCCCTTTTGCTGCCAAAACAGCCCTGACCCATCATGCACTGTGTATTCTGACACCTTTCTATCAGAACCAGCATTAAATTCTTCAGAAATTTAAGCAACAGTAGCTCATTTGTAACTCGTCTCCTCACATGCATCAATAAGCTTTGGCCGCCCATCACCCTGTCGCCGGTTCACCACTGTTCACTTCACATTTTGGCCCTCGTCAGCCTCGCTCAAATCCTTACGCTTGCCCATTTTTCCTGCTTCTAACACAAACCTTGAGGACAAAATGTTCACTTGCTGCCTAATATATCCCACCCACTAACAGGAGACATGATGAGAAGATAATCAGTGTTATTCACTTCACCTCTCACCGCTCATAACGTTATGGCTGATCAGTGTATTATGGTATGGTTTTAATATGGAACTTTTGGTTTGGACTTGTGGTTTCTCTTTACAAAGCTGAGTATAAATGGCTACACCAATTGATTCACCTATAAAACAAGTCATTTAATGCATAATAAAAATACATGCAAATAATCAAGTGACAAAATTTCTGATCAAGAGTGTTGATCAACAAACTGTTATCTAAATGGAAGCTTAGCTAAAGTATTTACTGTTTCTCTATCTGGTGTTTGCTCACACCCTCTTCTCAGAACAAAATATTTGTAGTGATATATGATAAGATAATAGATACACCTAGGTACACCTGTTCAGTGTTATTTCAGTGCTGGTCTATCTCAAGTTATTGTCACTTCAGAAATAGTACCAAGAATATAGAATAAACACACACACACACTAAGTAGCCTGGTTGTTAAAGGTGAGCCTATATTTATCACAGTCAGGAGTTCCCCTTCAAGCAAAAAAACAAAAACAAAAAACACAGTAATGAAGTCAGGTCTTCTCATAGGGGGAAAGACTGATGATTATGAGTGTGTGTCTGCTTTGGCTGATTCATCACCTCTCTTTGTGATATTTTCTTGAATCAGCAGCTTCGAAGTTCCCTCCTACTAAACACAAACACACATTTACATCCTTGGCAACGAGCAACAGTGACGCAAAACAGTTACAAAAACACTGTAGCAGATCCTCAAAACACTGGCACAGACCAGCTACATTTGACACAAGATTGCACTTGACAGAGAGCGATGAAGGAATGATATAATCCCAACACTTCCATCTACAGCAGTTTATTTGGTTTTAATACTATTCACATGGCATTTAATATTTCACTGCAGATCTTTCTTTGGACCAACAATTAATTCTCTAGAATTATTTATAAACTGAGCAGGTCAGTCCCTGGAGTTTGCAGGAAAAAATAAACCAGGTGTTGCAATGTTGTTTTCATACCTGCAGTATGAATGGTGCAACGTAAACAAACCTTTGAAATTCACAAAGATCAACCAAGCACTGAGAACACAGAACCAGCCCCTTTTCTGCAGTGCTACAGTTCTGTCCTCTTCCGCAGTTTAGCACCTATATCTAGAACCGGATCAAGACCAACACACTCTCACCAGAGTTCAAACACTGTGTTCTCACCTGTACCAAAAACAAACAAAAACAAGAAAAAAAAAAAAACACACACTGAGGAGGAAAATATCCCAGTGTATTCCATTTAGACGAGCTAAAAGCTGCAGATGTGAATCCGAACAGAACCAAACTGCAGTAGAAACTTTACTTTCAATCTCTTTTTCCTGTCTGTTTAAAAAAAAGACGCTGCATATAAACATAGCTTTCGATATATAATCGGAACGGATGAAAAATGCGATTCAATATCAGTCCTGCAATGTAACTGAAGCACACAGGCCACACATCCTTTACTGCAACTGTCAGGTTGATTCATGTTGTGATTATTTTCTGATTTACGCCTGTCTGATGGACTGATATGAATTCTTAAAGCTTTACACTGCTAGACTCTAAAACAAAAGCTTCAGTCTTAAACTTCAGGTCACTTTTCATTCTCACCTGTCCATGTACACAAAGGGTTGACAATTTATACTCATTACACAGTCCACTGGGCAAGTACAAGCTCCAGTATGCTTGCACAGTCCCATAATTTGGCTTGCCCATAAAAATAAATAAATAATAACAATATATGGCAAGTACGATAAATGTTAACATTTATCACAAGTGTTAACACAAAGTAACAGAAACTAAGTTAAGTCGCCTTTATTTGTCACATATACATTACAGCACAGTGAAATTCTTTTCTTCGCATATCCCATCCTTGGGGGTTGGGATCAGAGCATAAGGTCAGCCATAAAACAGTGCCCCTAGAGCAGGGTGGGGCCCCTGGGGCCTTGCTCAGGGCCCAACGGTGGCAGCTTGGCGGTGCTGGGGCTTGAACCCCTGATCTTCTGGTCAACGACCCAGAGCCTTAACCACATTTCACTACATGAAAACTTATGTTTTCACCTTCACAGGAATAGGATAGCTCAGACAATTTTCATGGCTGCTGATTTGTCTGCCTCTGTTGCAAACTGACAGGCAAACACTGCAGCACCTGTGCAGTTTGTTCATTACATAAGCATAAAAAAAGCTACTAAGGTGTATCTTTTGAACAAAGTCAACCCATTTGGAGGTCAGAACTGAAATTGTAGGGAAAAGTGTACTGCAATAGACATACACTCACGGAGCACTTTATTAGAAACACTATACTAATACTGCATAGGGTCTCCCTGTTCTCTCAAAACAGCCTAAATTCTTCGCTGAATTCACCGTCAAACCAGCTTCTCCGGCACCAACAATCTTGCCATGAGATCATTTTTCCCCATCTCAATGGGTGACGTAAAAATTACCTGAAGCTACCATTCTGTATCTGCATGACTTTATGCATTATACTGCTGCCAAATGACTGGCTGATTAGATAATTCCCTGAATGAGTAGGTGTACCGGTGCTGCTAATAACATGCTCTGTGTGTGTTACAGATATGACCTTTTTAATTACGTCATCCTGCTGTGAGAAAAGAACAGAGAACAGAAATGCTGATAAATTCTAGTAAGGACTTGAACAGGCATGCCCACAGAAAGATTAAAAAAAAAAAGTGACCATGAATGCTACATGAAAACTTGGCAATCACGCTGCAAGCTATTACATCAAAAAGACACACGATATTATTTAAAGGAAACAAAGGCACAACACTCAATAATCCAGAAGGTCTCATTATTAAGCCGGATTCTTAAGAAATTATGACATGGAAAGCAAACATAGGTCCGTACATAGAGCACTCAATCATGTGAGCAGTGCTGGAAAGACCCGAGGGCGAAGGCATGCTGGTAAGCATTGAAGTCATAGAGATTTATGCTTAATCCAAGTTGTGTGTGTGTGCCACTCATTTAAAGTACAGATTCCCCACACACACACCAGTTTCATTTATCAGACATACATTCTTCACATTCTGAGACCTGGTTTATGCTTTAGAGCCTCTGTGGGGAAATCAAGTCTCAGACCTTATCAAAATGTAATGCATATTTCATGGGGTTTCCAAGAAACCGTGTTGCGGCTGAGATTTGAGTGCATGGTGATATTAGTTGATCATAGGCTTGTTCGAGTTACTGTTCTACATATTTCTAGTGGAGGAAAGAGTGATTTGCATATTATTGTCATCAGGAAACCTATCAAGCTTTAAAATATATTTTTATGTGACCAATGTGACCACATGTGTCTGAGAATGAGTGTAAGAAAAGACAGATAAAGATTTTATATGAACGGATTTTAAAGTCAAAGTTTAAAAATTACTCTGCTAATGAATTATTCTCTGTGATGTACTGACAAATGTAAATGTCTTTGAAAGATCCTAGATCATTTAGACAACTTGAGTGAGCCAAACCCAGGCATCCTGTATCCCTGTACTCAACTTACTCCACCTAATAAAGCAATTCAATTAACTAACCAAACTTATACAAGGCATTTCAGTAAAACTAGACCTTGAAAGAGCTCATTTCTGTATTCTGGTCATACTTTACAATCCTTCAAAGAAGAAACAGTGCATGCGGCTACACCTAATACCCAAGAGAGATTATGTGAATCTCTCATAAAGCAACTATAAAGCAAGGACAAATGTAAGACTACTGGCTTATGTCCAGTGTAATACTTTCCATGATAAATGGATCGCACTGGAATCTCTAATATGCTCCACCACAAACAAACAGTATTTTCTATATGTGTAAAGAGCTTGCAAACTCTGAATATCTGTGGTAATCAAATTACAGTGTGAGTCAATAGGGAGGCAAATTGGGAATAATGTTAATGAGAAGAGCTAAACAAAACCTATGACAATGAGTCAAGAGCCACGCAGATATTCAGCATTGTTTAAAACCAATTCCATTAGTTTCAGGGCTCTTTCACACCATCAGATTTCACAATGCAACAGTAACTCCACTGACTGACACACACACAGTCAATCAACAGATTATTTATTCTAAAATAATATTATAATTTTGTATGTTATTTTTTATTTATTTTAGACTTTATTTTATCTATTTTCTTGATTTTCACTAATATTACTCCTCTTGCGCTGCTGTGCCAACTTGAATTTCGCCTGTAGGGGATTAATAAAGGTTCATCTCATCTCAATATTTTTGTTCCAGGATTTTATTGTGCAAGATGCTGAGTTTAGAAAAACTTTCCAAATATCAACCTGCACTATCCATAACACGTTGATACATAGAAAGTTTGGTGCCTTTATAACTGCACTAGGTCTGAACACTTGTGTAATGCTTGAAAAAAAAAAAAAATCAATAACAAAACCCAACAGGGCTTTTTTTTTTTTTTTTTAAACCCTTTTTGGGAAATTCCTCCTCCATTCCTGTGGAGACAGGTCGGCCAAGGTTCACTGACCCTACATGACCTCTCATTAATTCCCTCGTGCAAATCTGAGTGAGCATCATTTGTGCAGCTGTACTGTCAGTTATATGCCGTTGACATTTGTGGGAACATCATAAGAGATGTACTGAAATACTGTAGCCTGTGCTACAAATATTCCCCTGGGTTTCCGTCAGCGCCCCAGCTGCTGCAGCTGCCACAGTGCAGAACCAAAATAACAGTCTTTGGAATTTGCTTGGTTCATTACAACACAGACTCTTGACTCATGGCATAATTATAAAATAATCCGATAATCATCAGTAATTGATCTTTCATTTTCCCCAATTACAAAGATTTGAATACAACACACACACCATCCACTATCATTCCACTGTTTACAGAGGGATGAAATAATGGCCAAATAGATGATAATTATATTATTTTTCAACAACTCCAGTCCAGGGACACACTGACATGAAACATTTCAAACTTTCCTAACTTTGATTCAGCTTATTGGTAAGTCCTACATGAAACGACTATATGATGGAATGACCACTGCTTTTATGATGATAGGTGATGGCATGATTGCAGCTGCGACTGATGGAGTAAAGGGGAGATGTGCGACTGATGATGGAGTAAGGGTAGATGTGCGACTGATGATGGAATAAGGGTAGATGTGCGACTGATGATGGAGTAAGGGTAGATGTGCGACTGATGATGGATAAGGGTAGATGTGCGACTGATGATGGAGTAAGGGTAGATGTGCGACTGATGATGGAGTAAGGGTAGATGTGCGACTGATGATGGAGTAAGGGTAGATGTGCGACTGATGATGGAGTAAGGGTAGATGTGCGACTGATGATGGAGTAAGGGTAGATGTGCGACTGATGATGGAGTAAGGGTAGATGTGCGACTGATGATGGAGTAAGGGTAGATGTGCGACTGATGATGGAGTAAGGGTAGATGTGCGACTGATGATGGAGTAAGGGTAGATGTGCGACTGATGATGGAGTAAGGGTAGATGTGCGACTGATGATGGAGTAAGGGTAGATGTGCGACTGATGATGGAGTAAGGGTAGATGTGCGACTGATGATGGAGTAAGGGTAGATGTGCGACTGATGATGGAGTAAGGGTAGATGTGCGACTGATGATGGAGTAAGGGTAGATGTGCGACTGATGATGGAGTAAGGGTAGATGTGCGACTGATGATGGAGTAAGGGTAGATGTGCGACTGATGATGGAGTAAGGGTAGATGTGCGACTGATGATGGAGTAAGGGTAGATGTGCGACTGATGATGGAGTAAGGGTAGATGTGCGACTGATGATGGAGTAAGGGTAGATGTGCGACTGATGATGGAGTAAGGGTAGATGTGCGACTGATGATGGAGTAAGGGTAGATGTGCGACTGATGATGGAGTAAGGGTAGATGTGCGACTGATGATGGAGTAAGGGTAGATGTGCGACTGATGATGGAGTAAGGGTAGATGTGCGACTGATGATGGAGTAAGGGTAGATGTGCGACTGATGATGGAGTAAGGGTAGATGTGCGACTGATGATGGAGTAAGGGTAGATGTGCGACTGATGATGGAGTAAGGGTAGATGTGCGACTGATGATGGAGTAAGGGTAGATGTGCGACTGATGATGGAGTAAGGGTAGATGTGCGACTTTTTATGGGTGGAATAAGGGTAGATGTGCGACTGATGATGGAGTAAGGGTAGATGTGCGACTGATGATGGAGTAAGGGTAGATGTGCGACTGATGATGGAGTAAGGGTAGATGTGCGACTGATGATGGAGTAAGGGTAGATGTGCGACTGATGATGGAGTAAGGGTAGATGTGCGACTGATGATGGAGTAAGGGTAGATGTGCGACTGATGATGGAGTAAGGGTAGATGTGCGACTGATGATGGAGTAAGGGTAGATGTGCGACTGATGATGGAGTAAGGGTAGATGTGCGACTGATGATGGAGTAAGGGTAGATGTGCAACTGATTATGGAGTAAGGGTAGATGTGCGACTGATGATGGAGTAAGGGTAGATGTGCTATGATGAGTAAGGGGAGTGTGCAAATGATGATGGAATAAAGGTAGATGTGCGACTGATTATGGAATAAGGGTAGATGTGCGACTGATTATGGATGACTGAATGATGGTAGTTGTGGTAATTGTTGATTGACAATGGAATAAAGGTAGCTGTGTATTTAATAATGTAAGCAAAAATTGATTGGGATTTTGAAAAGATGAAGATTGTATATGATGGTTAAATACTGTGTGACTGATGGAATGACAGTACATGTGTGTTTGATGATAAATGATGTAAAGAGAGTAGCTAAAGTATGATAGGGATTGATGATAGTTAAAGGGGTAAACGTAGACCCATGGAGACTGATCTGTCTTTCTCTCACCTCCTTGGCATTCTTGTACAGATAGAATAAGACGTCATAATGAAGGGAAACACTATAAATAACAAAGAGGGGAAAAGTCGCACATCATGGCCGTGGGCTTTTCCAGCTAACTTCCTGATTCCCCATACTCGGTGCCTGACACTTTTATGCTCAACAAAAGCAGGAACCACCGTGGCACAAGGGTGCTTTCACTTCTTCTTACATTTCACTGTTCTTGAGATGTAAAATGCTTTTTATCACAGTTGTACCAAATTGCTAAACTGTTTGTCTTGAATGTTTCTAGTCAAGGTCATGCTTTATCAAAGTCAAGATTAACACAAGTTAACAAATATAGGTTTAGACTGGATGTCCATTTTTAGTAATGACAGCTGATTCACATCATTCAAGGTTCCCTCAAGGTTCCTACTGTGCACACTATTACAAACTAGGATAAAGGGTTTTAAAAAAAAAACTTCGATCATTAACATAAACCAACAATCTGACCATCTACACAGTACAATACAAGATATATATTTTAAAGTATCGTGAGATAGGAGTAAACTACAATTAATAATACATCAACGAACTTTTGACAGCAGACCGAAGTCTCGCCTGAATCGACTCAATAGTCCCTTTGTAGTGCACTACATGACGTATAAAATAACGGCTGAAATAGTGCACTAGATGTCCAGCAGGGGGTGATTTGGTAATAAACCCATGAAGACGAGTTTAACATTGCCCGGCCCCGCCTTTCTTAATGCTGGCTTAGTGAGCTATCGCAACACCACACACGCTGTCTAATATCCGGAGGAAAATCCACAAAAATAAGTAAAAAAATAACATCGTTAAAAATTTTACACTCAACTTGTTAAAAAAAAAAAGGTTAGGGGAATGGCAGATGAACACGGAACGCAGTGGTGCAATGACATTCACATTTCAACTGTTCACATTTCAACACCAAGCAAGGTTTAACATATGTTTGGATAGATAGTTACAGCTGGTGTAGGTAATTTCATTAGACTTTTATACAGCTTTTTAACAACTAAATCTCTAGCTAAACATGGACTAGTTTAGCTAGGGCACGTCTCCAATCAGTCCGTGTCGGGCAACACTGACATTTACTGCCATAACAAG
Source organism: Hemibagrus guttatus (assembly GCA_033459395.1). Classification (NCBI taxonomy): domain Eukaryota; kingdom Metazoa; phylum Chordata; class Actinopteri; order Siluriformes; family Bagridae; genus Hemibagrus; species Hemibagrus guttatus. The sequence goes on from JAUCMX010000018.1 coordinate 12,870,375, forward strand.
TTTTTTATACTGTGTTTTTATCCTGTACTTAGCGGCCATACAGCTGTCACAGCGTTTACATCAACATCAAACAGTTAACCTAATTAACTAGGGGAAAAAGTCAGCGGGTAATCTCACGTAGAGTAACTATTTAATCACGTAGCTTAACGCTGCTAAGCAGGCTAGCGACAAACGTTAGCTGGCTATTCACAGCCTTCCAACAGATTTACACAAAATAATTTTAATGAGAAAAAACCCTTTCACACACAATAAACATGGTGTTACACGTCTACTTTACCTTGGTCCAAGCTGAACGAGAAATTGTGCGGAAACACGGAGCCTTGTTAGATATGTCGTACGCCTCTTCCCCCTCTTTTTCATAGCCGCTCCATGGCCGAATGCCTGGAGAGGCAGCAGTGATGGCTCGCGACTCGTGATGGAATCGATTCCTTTTGAATGACTCTTTTTTTTTAAAGGAGAATTGATTCATTAGCATGAACGAATATTTGGATTTATTTTAAAATAAGACTATGATTTGTTATTACATTACATCGCGCAAAGATCTGATTAGCAGTCTACACATAATTCCTGTATATTGTTCTTGGTGCTTGAGGAAATTAATCAAATACGGGTAGTTCAAAACGCAAATGAATGAAGTGAATCATCATACTCCCAACAGGATCGTCCACTGGACGGCAGGGTTGCGAGATTTGATCAACTTCGTCTATCATAATTAGGAAATACATCGATCAGGCATAACATTATGACCACCTGCCTAATCTTGGGTTGGTCCTACTTTTGCTGCCAAAACAGCCCTGACCAGGCGAGGCATGGACTCCACTAGATCCATCAAGATGTTAAAAGCAGATCCCTTAAGTTCTGCAATTTACAGTACCTATAGGACTCAAAGGATGCTTACAAGACTTAAAGGAAACTTTTGATAGATACTGACCACTGCAGACCCCACAAGAGCTGCAGTTTTGGAGATGCTCTGATCCAGTCATCTAGCCATCACAATTTGGCCCTTGTCAATCCTTACACTTGCCCATTTTTCATGCTTCTAACACATCAACTTTGAGGACAAAATGTTCACTTGATGCCTAATATATCCCACCCACCAACAGGTGCCATGATGAGGAGATATTCAGTGTTATTCACTTCACCTGTCACTGCTCAGACTGTTATGCCTGATCAGTGTACACTAAAGTAGATTATATGGGACATGTGGGGGAAAAAACATTGGTTTCAATTTGAATTAGTTTGCTAACCAGGAGAGCCAGGGGAATCCCTGAAACAAATGCTGGAGCTGTGAGGAGGTAACACCATCAACATGATGTTTCCCCACCAAGAATCATAATAGATAAAAATACAAACCAAAGCCTGTTTATAGTTAGTTAAAGTTTCAGTTTGGCAAAACAGCTGGAGTTGGTGTGTAATTTCACATTCCCTGAGTGTAAAATCTTAAAACTCACTGATGCATTGAGTCATACTTAATGTGGATGTTTGCATGCAGATAATCCAAATCTCACATCTATTTGAATGTATGTTCATTTATCTGTTCAAAACACTCCAAAACTATTCTTTAGTTATAATGCATGATACTGGTTTCATACGGGTTCTGAAACTCTGTGTCATGCTTTTGAGGAAGTTGTTCACAATGTCATGTTAGTGTTAAATAAAAACAGGTGAAGCAGAACACTGGATGGTGTTGAGAATAGCAGCCGTTTGTTACATTTGTTCTCATCTCTCCGTCTCTGGATTAAAATCAGGCCTGTCTAATAGTGGATGTTGTAGTTGTATCATTTTAGTTTGATCCCATGCAATGAAATACTGGTCACTACACCCACTATAAGCACTTTATTTATCTGTAAGACTTGAGAAGGACAACAAAGCAGAAAACAAACTGACAACCACAAATAACTTGCTTTGTGGCTAGTGCAAATTATTAGATTAGATATTCACACTTTGTGTTTATTTCATAACAATTTCAACGGGTCACAATAACCAGTGACTGAGTGGCTGTTAATGTGACATTGGTCAGTATCATGAAATTAAAATTAAACAAGCCAAGACACAGAGTAGAGCCATTTTGTACAGTTTATTCAATCTCCTCCAGCACCATCTCAAAACCATTTTCATTCTAAGCACTTGATTTTTAAAGGATGTTGCATTACTGGCCAGATGTAACAAATGTGGTCAGATTTTATGTCATGTTTTGCAAAGTTTCTCTACTGTCTTTGTACTAAGAAGACATCCTAGTGAAGACGTGTTTTCTTAAATATCAGTATATATTTTTGAATTACATTGCATGACCAATAAATAAGTGATATAAAAAAGTGACTAGGTGACATTTCATACAAAATACCAAAAAAACACTGGTTCCATGACAGTTTATCTAGCTTTATGTGAAACTGTGAGTGCCTTAAAGTAAAGGCATTTTTCTGATTTTTCCTATGTTTTATCAATTAATCCTTGTTCAGTTGATTTTTCCTCCTAACATTCGGTTGTGGAAATTGTCAAAAATCCTAACATTTCTCATGCAACAAAAGGGACTGTTCTGTCTCTCTGGGTCTTTACTTGAAGTCTTAAAATCATGCAGGAATGTGCAGGTAAATGCTCACATATTTCTCATTTAAAGCTTCCATGTTCCCACAGTCCATTTCTGCTTCATAGGGATGACCTAAAAGTCAATTCTGTAGTCAAGATTGAGATCTCACTTCCAGGTGGCTGTGACCGGACGCACACTGCCAGATTTTGTGCTCTTTGACCCGAGGGACTGACCTGAGCGACTCCGGAGGTCACGTTCTGTATTCTCACTCATAGCCTGTTCCTCATCATAACTGAGAAAGAGAAGTGTAAACACAGATGTGAACAGCATGTGGCAAATATACACGTTTCACATACACCTATTTTTATGTATGGATGTGTGAAAAATTTTGGGGGAAAAATGGTGGCTCTGTTATGGTGTAGGATTTTGCTGGCATGGTTTCAGTCCACTGGTACTCTTAGAAAGGAGGGTCACTGGAAATGAAGATGGAATTTTGCATCTTCTTCTTCTTCTTTCGGCTTCTCCCTTCAGGGGTCGCCACAGCGAATCATCTCTCTCCACCTATCCCTATCTTCTGCATCCTCAACCCTTGCACCCACTAGCTTCATATCCTCATTAATTACATCCATATACCTCCTCTTTGGCCTTCCTCTTTGCCTCCTGCCTGGCAGCTCCATGTCCAACATTCTCCTACCAATATACTCACTGTCCCTCCTCTGAACATGTCCAAACCATCTTAATCTGGCCTCCCTAACTTTGTCCCCCAAACGTCCAACATGAGCTGTCCCTCTGATGTACTCGTTCCTAATCCTGTCCAATCTTGTCACTCCCAAAGAGAACCTCAACATCTTCAGCTCTGCTACCTCTAGCTCTGACTCCTGTCTCTTCCTCAGTGACACTGTCTCTAAACCATACAGCATGGCCGGTCTCACCACTGTCCTGTACACCTTCCCCTTGATTCTCGCTGATATTTTCTGATCACACAGAACTCCCGACACCTTTCTCCACCCATTCCAACCTGCCTGCACTCGCTTCTTTACCTCTTTCCCACACTCTCCATTACTCTGGACTGTTGACCCCAAGTACTTAAACTCCTGTACCTTCTTCACCTCTTCACCCTGTAACCTTACTGTTCCACTTCCCTCCCTTTCATTCACACACATGTACTCAGTCTTACTACGACTGACTTTCATCCCTCTTCTCTCCAGCGCAAACCTCCACCTCTCCAGGTTTTCCTCCACCTGCTCCCTGCTCTCACTACAGATCACAATGTCATCTGCAAACATCATTGTCCAAGGAGACTCCTGTCTGACCTCCTCTGACAACTGGTCCATCACTATAGCAAACAGGAAGGGGCTCAGAGCCGATCCCTGATGCAGTCCCACCTCCACATTGAACTCCTCTGTCTGACCTACAGCACACCTCACCACTGTCCTGCTCCTCTCATACATGTCCTGCACCACTCTGACATACTTCTCTGCTACTCCTGACTTCCTCATACAGTACCACAGCTCTTCTCTTGGCACCCTGTCATACGCTTTCTCCAAGTCTACAAACACACAGTGCAACTCCCTCTGACCATCCCTATACTTCTCCATCAAAATTCTCAGAGCAAAAATTGCATCTGTTGTGCTCTTTCTGGGCATGAAGCCATACTGCTGCTCACAAATTTCCACAACCTTCCTTAACCTAGCTTCCACTACTCTTTCCCATACCTTCATTGTATGGCTCATCAACTTTATCCCCCTATAGTTACTGCAACTCTGCACGTCACCCTTATTCTTAAAGATCGGCACGAACACACTTCTTCTCCATTCCTCAGGCATCCTCTCACTCTCTAAAACCCTGTTGAACAAACTAGCTAAAAATTCCACTGCTGCCTCTCCCAAACACTTCCAGACCTCCACCGGGATGTCATCAGGACCAACTGCCTTCCCACTTTTCATCCTCTTCAAAGCCTTCCTGACTTCATCCTTTCTAATCTTATCTACTTTCTGTTCCACAGAGTTCACCCCTTCTACTCTTTTTTCCCTCTCATTTTCCTCATTCATCAGCTCCTCAAAGTATTCCTTCCATCTCCTCTGTACACTCTCCTCACTTGTGAGCACCCTTCCATCTCTATCCTTAATAACTCTAACTTGCTGCACATCCTTCCCATCTCGATCCCTCTGCCTAGCTAACCTGTACAAGTCCTTCTCTCCTTCTCTAGTGTCTAACCTAGTGTACAACTCGTCATATGCCTTCTGCTTGGCCTTAGACACCTCCCTCTTCACTCTGCGCTGTAACTCCTTGTATTCCTGTCTATTCTCTTCAGTCCTGTCCATGTCCCACTTCTTCTTGGCTAACCTCTTCCTCTGGATACTATCCTGAACTTCCTCATTCCACCACCAAGTCTCCTTATCTTCTTTCCTCCTTCCAGATGACACACCCAGCACCTTTCTCCCTGTCTCCCTGATCACTTCTGCTGTAGTTTCCCAGTCATCTGGCAGCACTACCTGACCACCCAGAGCCTGCCTCAACTTCTGTCTAAATTCCTCACAACATTCCTCCTTTTTCAGCTTCCACCACTTGGTTTTCTTCTCTATCTCTGACCTCTTCTTCTTACAGACCATCAGAGTCATCCTACACACCACCATCCTATGCTGTCTGGCTACACTCTCTCCCACTACCACTTTACAGTCACTAATCTCTTTCAGATTGCCTCTTCTACATAGGATGTAGTGTACCTGTGTTCTCCTACCTCCACTCTTGTAACTCAAGATGGAATTTTGCATGATAGATTTTATTCTATGATGAAAGTGTCCATAATGTGGCTCTATGGACATCGATTTCAAATTTTTATTTCTCACATACACAATCACATGCACATCACATTCTCACCTAGGGGCAGAGTAGCCAGGCCACCTACTGGCATGGTTTTGAAAGATGAGAAGAAACTAGAGAACACAGAACAAAGGCAGAGCATGCAAAACTCCACACACACACAGTGACTTGAGCTCAGGATCAAACCATGGGCCATAACTCACTGTGACACAGTGCTCCAAGTATGGACCTTCTGATATTTATTCATATCAAAAGGTCCTTTATCATACACCTATGTGATATATATATATATATATGTATATATATATATATATATATATATATATATATATATGTATATATATATATATATATATATATATATATATATATATATATATATATATATATATATATATATATATATATATAGACAGACAGATATATAATCGATTAAAAGCATATTGATATGTTATTATAAACATATAAACATGCTGCACTTGACACTTTCTGTAATCTATGGTTGTTAGTCACCGACTGTACCACATGCTCTGCATCCTTATCAATAGTAGAAGCAAGCACTCACAGGACTTGGTAATTGCCAAGAGCCTCTTTAGGCGGGCTGCGGTTCCATCGGCAGTCTGGGATCTCACCATTCGGGGCAACAATGTTGAGTGTGTCATTCATGAGATTGTATTTTAGAATGCGGTCATTTGCAGTGCTGGACGTGAGTGAAGGGGAGGCATTTACCTGGCACACACACACACAAACACACACCTGTATGAGTGGTGACAGGCAGGGTTTATAAGCATACTGACTCAGAGTTGTTTTCTCATGTCCTCCTAAGAATCAGGAAGTTATCTACAGGAAGTGTATTACTTATCAATGTACAGCAGTGCTGGGTGTAGTCTACATGTTTGAATACACACACACATACACACAGCCTATTTATTCACAGTCTTAAGCAAAACATCAGGTTTGAAGGGAAGAACCTCAGAATTTTCTCACTACAACTGATTTGGTTACAGATAGGCTGGCCCAGATACATGATACATACCCACATGTATAACCTTATCATCATGGGGTTTTCCCACTGAACTGCTTACTAGTGTAAATCCTGTAAACATAAATGCTAAGAAATATGCCTAATATGATCCCCATGCCCACAAATTTCAAGCACTGCTGAGCAAGAACTGCTTTTTTATCCATACTATGAATTAAGTGACTTTCTTGTTTCCACATTTGGCATCACACATGGATTATATGAGAATTACATAATAGTATGTGAAAACATCTTGAATATAGTCAAGTTATTCTAATATTTCCTATACGATTATTAAACCTATGTCTAGATATTTATTTCTTATTAATTTCAAGCTAAAAAAAATAGCTATGTTTTACTGGCAGATAATTTGTCAAATTTAAGTCTTTATTTCTAAAAAAAAAAAAAATTCTATTTAAAAAAATTGTAAAAATAAATAAATAAATAAATTTAAAAAAAGAATCTAATAATTGAATTGTATGTCTTTTTTGTCATTGTACAAGTACAATGAAATTTAATAACGAGAAATATTAGTTAAATCAGACTTTATTCAAGATATTTAAATAAACTGTAAATGACAAACCAAAAATGTAGAAATGTGCACAAAGATGACTAGCTGTTAAAAACAAACAAACAAAAAAAAGGCATTCCAATAAAAAAGACCATATTTAGTAAATTACTGATGTTTCACCAGATGGGATTAAAATGCTCAAATCCCTCTTAGATCACATGAGGTCTAAAAGTCTAAAACCACATTGAAAATCTGGGGTTTTTGTTCATTTATAATTAAAAATAAACAGGTTTTAACATTATGCACTATTTCTATGACCCTATTTAAATGTAAGCAAATTTGTCCAATTTTTCTGATGATGCGCGTGTTCAGACAACACTCTGATGGATTTGAACTAAAATGGATCAGAAGGTTTTGTGCAAATTTGTGGAGCCCATGCCAGCTCGAGTGCACACTGCCTTTAAAGAAAAAAGCTGAAATAACAAACACTAAGAAACTCACATAGAGGAAATTCATGTAAATATTTCAAAGATTCTACTTTTCACTCAAGTTGTTGTCAATTATATAATATGTCACGAAATCTGTCGTATTAAATTAGAGAAGAATGCAGAATAGCATAAACATTTCCTAGTGCCCTGACTCTGGACCCTACTGTAGCAAAATTGAGATAATTCTGATGGATTGCTAATGCAGATGGAAATAAAACTACCAAGAAACAAAAGTAAATAAGACAATCAACCCAGCTTCAGATGTAAATCTAATGCCATACAAACAGAACGTCAGTAATTTTGATGATCATATTAATGAGTAAATTATCAAATGGCAGTGGAACAAACATACATTGTCCTTTTCTAAAAAGTTCTCATTTACTCAAACAATTCAAACAACTCTTTGGGGCGAGTATATTTTAGGAAATAATGAGTCCAGTCTTAGTTACAGTACTCTGGGTACAATACTCACCTCAATAAGCCACGGCTTCAGCTTGTCATCAATAATGATGTCATAGCCGTAGCACTCGAAGCAGTGTTTGTCGTTGATCATAACAGGCTGTGAGAGACAGGAAACAAAGGAAGCATTAGGTAAAATCTGCTTTGTGGTTAGAAATTCCATTAACATTACAATGCTGTGCTTATGCAGACAGAGTGCCTTATGTTACAGTTATCACAAGGTTTCAAAGAACAGAAAATTCAATATAAAATGATAAAAAAAAAAAAGACTTTCATTAACAAATTTATTTCCAGATAATACAAGAGGAATTTCCTGTATTTATGTAGTGAAATTATGCAAGTGATTTAAACATCACTAATGCAATAGGCTTGTGTTGTGAAAAAGCTTCTATGTCAGGAAATAAATGCCTAGTTTACTTTTCTGACAGGCTGATTTCATTTCACACATGACTGACAGTTTGTACATAGGTGTACATAGTCTAAATCAGAATTTGGACCCTGTTATCAAGCACTCTTTGTGCTTGGATAAACATTACAACACGTGACCCTGACAGGGACACATACGTTAATAGTATTATATGCAAACATTTCCCACGCACAGATGTGGACATACATACTATTATGCCATTGTGCACAAGAAATGCTCTTTTAAATCCTAACCACAGAGCATACATTTACTGAGATATGACAAATGCCTCTGTGTTATGAAAAAAAAAAAAATCTCTTCTTTGTTTCAATTACCAATGGGAGAGTGTCTGTTAAAGCAGAGAGAAACAGGGAAATATGGCTATTGTGTTCAGTGTATATATGAGCATAGGTAGTTTTTGCAATTTCAGTTCACAATAGACTTTAAATTAAAGCAAGGAATATCAGATTACGGTGCAGAGCATCAGATATAAGGTGAAAATTTTCTTTCTTGTGCAAGGAATGAGCTCTCATTATAAGACTGAAGTCCTGCCCACATTTTCCAACATAAAATAGTGGCTGGTAAAATCTTCAGAAATTAGTGGTCCAAGGCGTTGCCCAAAATCACGCTGATGAAGCAATGACTATTTCCCCTTTCAATATTCTTATAGAAAACTGTATTCATAAACTGGTATTTAATTATTGGTCAAATGTGTGTGTGTGTGAGAGAGATACACTCACAGCCACAGCTTTGAGGGACTGTACCACAATCCAGTGGATCTGGTCAAAGAGATGGTTAGTGACTTCCTTTCCTCTGGTGCTCTCTAGATATAGGCGCAAGTTATTGACTGTCCATTTACCTCCATGAACGGGGTTATAATCATCCTGCACAACACACAGAGGTATTCAAGTTATACAGACATACACTATATTGGCAAAAGTTTTGGGACACCCCTCCAAATCATTCTATGGTCAAAAATTCCCATAAGCACACTCCTAAACTTTGTACCTTCCCAGAAGAGTTGAAGCTGTTATAGCTGCAAAGGGAGGGCCAACCCAATATTACATTCATGTGCATGTAAAGGCAGACGTCCCAGTTTTGGCCTGG